>CAXHKT010000457.1:0-347000 GCA_964017195.1 Siderastrea radians
CATGAAGTAAGTATAGTTTTAAGTTACGAGATAGCAAACAGCCTAACGGTTAGATAGCAGACAAAAAAACCGGCTCAATTCTCAAGAAAGCAAAGCTCTAGGTCTATTAACTGAGAGAAAAAAAGAGTACAACGCTAGACAGAGCATGAAACTGACGATTTTATTTTTTTATTTTTTATTTTTTTATTTATTTATTTATTCATTTACAACACAAAGTACACACAAACACAGAATTACAAATTAGATTTACAAAGCTAAACCAGCCGCGCAATTGCTGTTTTAACAATTAATATGCCCTTAATCATTAATTAGTTAAATATATATACATTGTATAATTTAGATTTAAACTGCAGATAACTGAAGTTATTTTATACATGATACTAAATTGCCTTAACTTACAATAACATTTACTTAACAACAATATTAATTACAGTTACTCCATTACACTATTTTACATTAATTTACAGCTATACAAACAAGTAATGGAAAAATAAAAAGGAAAGAAAAAAAAAAAAGAACAAAAATAGATTAAACTAAGAGCGGAAAATTTCCCGTCCATTTCTTATAAAATGCTTCTAGATCGTTGTTTTTGGTCGCGATGTATTTTTCTATCTGATATTTTGTTTTTATTTTCAGTATAAAACCTTCTATATACGGCCGTACACACTTCCTCCTGCAATCCCAAATATAAACTTTACCGATTAAAATTAGATAGTTTAGTAAGGGGCATGATGATGCTGTAATACCTATAATGATTTCTTGAAGGCTGAGAACTTTAAGTTGTTTTGTTAGGTTAAAGTAATATTTTTCCAGATGTTTCCAAAATAGATTTGAGTGAGGACAGTTGAAAAATAGGTGGTGTAATGTTTCTGATTCATTGTTGCAGAAAGTACATTTATCATGCTCGCTGTATCCAATTTTAAATAATTTCGTGTTAGTATAAAGAATTGAGTTTAAAATTTTGTATTGAAAAGCTTTGACATAAGGTTCATTCGCTATTTTATGCGGTAGGGTGAAGGCAACTTTCAATTCTTCATCGGTTAAGTTGAAATGTTGTCTTAGTTTCTGAACGTTATTAGGTAGCTGAGCTTTTTTACTAATTATCAGGGAATAGTAGTCTTTTGATCTCTTTTTTGTAATGTCAAAAATAACATTGTTGTACTTAAAAGAGGGATTCCCTCTTGTGAACCTGTACTGAACTGTTTTTAATTCGGAAGGTATTGAATGTCTAAGACCTGTCCATGTAAGAAAATTGACCTTTTTTATTTTGTTTCTTATTATGTCGAATGATTCGATGTTGTTTAGATTTAATAGGAGATCATCAACAGTGCAAATCCCGGAATCATAGTATGTCCTATAAAAAGCAGGTTTTCCATTTATTCTTATATCTTTGTGATTCCAAACTACAGATATCCAATTTTTCTCATCAGAAAAGAGATCTCGGAATTCTGACCACCATTGCAGCAGTTCCCTATAGAAAATTGAGGTTATCGAAAGATCTTTATTTCGTAGTTGCATTCAAAAATGAATGAGCCCCCAACATCTTTTAAGAGATGCATCAAATAGATTTTCCATGTACTTTCATTATTATTGAATATTCGGTTCAACCAGGCTAGCCTAAGAGCTTTGATCATGCTGTCTATGTCTATCATTTTTATACCTCCACCTTCAAAGTCGTTAATTGCTGAGAGCCTT
This sequence comes from Siderastrea radians, assembly GCA_964017195.1. Lineage (NCBI taxonomy): Eukaryota > Metazoa > Cnidaria > Anthozoa > Scleractinia > Rhizangiidae > Siderastrea > Siderastrea radians. Next base: position 1,696 of record CAXHKT010000457.1, read on the forward strand.
GTCACCTTGTCTTTTCCTTTCCATAAAAATGTGTAGATTATATGATTTACTTGTTTGATAATACTTGCCGGGGTTGGAAGCAAGGAGGACACATAGACTAATTTAGGGATGAGTAAAGATTTAATAATAGTGACCTTTCCATAAATGGAAAGTCCTCTTGAAGACCAAATATTTGTAAGTTTTTTCATATTATCGAGTTTCTCCCGGAAATTATTTTCGTAAAGTAATGTTTGATCGTACGTGAAAGATACTCCTAAAGCTTTAATAGGTTCATTTGGCCAATTTATTCCAAGTGGCTTTTCTTCGTTTTTTTTAAGAGACCCAATCCACATACCTTCTGTTTTTGAACTGTTGACTTCAAGTCCGCATAAATTCTTAAATAAATTCATTTGTTGAAATAAAGCATTTGCCGAGTTTAAATTTGATAACACAGCAGTAGTATCGTCTGCATATTGAAGAAGCTTAGTTTCATTTTTTCCTATTTTAATTCCCTCAATTTCAGGATTTTGTCGAATAGAAATTGCCAAGGTCTCGATGGCTAAGAGGAAGAGGTAGGGGGAAAGGGGGTCGCCCTGTCTCACACCTCGTTCTAAGGTGAAATAATCCGATGCTAAACCATTGTTTATTACACAGCTCTGAATATTTTGATAAAAAGTTCTAACCCAATTTATTAAGTCAGGGCCGAAATTAAACGCTTTCAAACAGCTAAAAAGATAATGCCATTCTAAGGTGTCAAAGGCTTTTCTAAAATCAATAAAAATCAAAATGCCAGGAATGTTCTCGTTATCCGTAAATTCCATTATGTCAAAAATCGATCTCACTGTCTCTCCAATGTAACGGTCTTTGACATAGCCGGTTTGATTGTGATGAATAATGCTTGGCAAGACATCTTTTACTCTAGCTGCGATAGCTTTCGAGATTATTTTCGCGTCAACATTAATGAGGGATATTGGCCGCCAATTTTCCAGAAGAGTTCGATCTTTACCTTGTTTCTCAATTAAAGTGATGACTGCTTTTCTTTGCGTGCAGGACATTTCACCAAATTTGAAGGATTCATTAACGCATTCGATAAAAGAATCACTAATTAGGTTCCAGCATGTTTTATAAAATTCAATTGGTATTCCGTCATTACCAGGTGATTTGTTCTTTTGAAAGCTTTCCAAGATGGACTTTAATTCCTCAAGGGATATTTCACCTTCACAAGATTGTTTCTGTTCTTCAGATAATTTCGGTATGTTCAAGTTGTTTAAAAAGATTTCGCCATCGTTGTTATCTATGCCGGGAAATTGAGATTTATAAAGGTTGTGATAAAAGCGCTTCTGTTCATCAAGTATTTTGAAGGGATCGGTTGTGATAGCACCACTAACCAGTAATTTTCTAATATGCTTTTTAACATTATTTCGTTTTTCTAAATTTAAAAAATACTTTGTGTTTCTTTCTCCGTGTTCGTGCCACCGAGCCCTTGCGCGAATGATAATACCTCTTGTTTTTTCCTCATAAAAAAGTTCAAGAGCTTCTTTCGCTTCATTTAAACGATTTTGATTCGAAACAGTCGGGTCTTCTTCGAAATTCTTTGTTGCTATTTGATAATCATTTTGCAGAGATTTTTCCTCTTTGCTTCGTTCTTTGGCCTTTTGTTTAGAGTAAGAAATGGCATGATTTCGAATATTAAATTTCAGCCAATCCCAGACAGAGCGTTTATCGGATAAGTCATTCATACCTGTTATCTTCCATTGTGGAAGTTTGTTTTCCAAATCCTTAAGATAGTTTTCATCATCAAGCAGAGAGACATTCATTTCCCAAAACCCAGGACCTTTAGCATTTTGATATGAATCGGTCATGAAACTGACGATTGGTACCTTGGAAAAGGGTTTATAACCTCGAATTGGATTACTAATACTTCACAGCAAATGTGTGCTAACGTTTATTCCGTGACAAACATTTCACGGGTCGGCTTGATACGTTTACCGTAAGCCTGCTATCCAAGCAAAATTCAACTGCAGTATCCGGAACTAAAACAAAGCAAGTCCATGTTTGGAGTTTGGAGTTTTCCCATCTCAAATACCACCTGCTAATACCAAATTATCGTGCATTTAGAAATGGGCACGGGGTATCCACCAAAATTCATCCAGTATTAAATATGTACAGATCTAAACTGCACTTTCACATGTTTGCAAACTGTAATTTATTTCACTAAGTGTTTAATTCTCTCACCAGTGCATGAACTTGTAATCCTAGCAGCAAATATGCATGGAAGAAGAAACAAATAAATATGGCAAACAAAGAATAGGCAGAGGTACACCAGGTTTAAGGTCGGAGTGCCATACTTGTTTCTAGAGAGAAATTCTTTAGATATGTATATCACGGATAAAACTACGCCTGCTCCATAGGAGAACCAGTGCAACACGAACCACACACTGTAGGCTGACACGGTATTGGAAAACTACTATGCACAGGTCTTCATGAATTCGGATGACGTCATCTAGGGTCCCGTTTTGAACGTTCCGGATGAGCCTGTTGGCGTCCATTGCAATTGTCCCTGAGATGAATAGAGAAGCGTTTTTACTTGCAGCCTCCCCAAACACCTTGCGTGTAACGTTTTACTGAGTTAGAAGTGACTTCATTGGATCAAATGTTAATTAAAACCCAGAAATGAACCGGGAAGGGAAAAGACAAACGGAATGGATGAAAGAACAGGTTGACGCGAGGAGATCCGGCCGACAACGAGCAAAGAGAATGATATTTTGGTTTCGTTCTTTTATTCTGACATAAAAAATTCTTACATCTCGTCCCTACGGTAACAAAAGCATCCAAGTAAGTTGAAGGAATTCAGTGGTTAGAGTTGTTAAAAGATGGAAGTCATTCAGTGAAATCTGTTGGAAGTTTTGTGTTCGCCTTGTAGTTAATGGCTTATGTTCGATCAAGGTTTGGGGTCTGCTGCTACTGCTAATGATCTCATTCTCAAAATTTTCCGTAAAGCACCATGAGACTTAAATATGCGACCTACATATAAGCACCCTCATAATTTACATTAACCGCTATGGAACCGTTCCGAATTAATTAAGGTCGTTGCCTTTTCCGCTTGAGGCATTTTTCTGCTGAATGTGAGAGAGATTTCAATTATGACAATCCCTGGCTATAAGCAAGCGCACTTTATCGTTATCGGGTCCCCTACTAACAGGCTATAACGTCATACCATACAAGTAGAGGACTGGCACAAAAAATGGTGAGGAAAAGCTTCTATGAACAGAAAAAGATCGTTATGGTACTGTTAATAACATTTCTTAGGGGTTTTCTATAAAGTAGAATTTATATTCATAGCCAAATCGATCAGTGCTGTGCCTCTCGTTTGCTATGAGCTGTAGGGCTTGATTTCGTAGTAAAATTGTTACTGTTCAATATTTTTGAACCTCTTTTGTACGTACATACCGTATTTCCCGTTCAGGTGCCTCCCTCCCCCGCCCCGCCCCCCAATCTCGATTGCGCACTTCGTTGAAAAAGCGCTCCTTTGGTGTGACGATAACTGAAATAACTATCCAGCAACCCCTCGACAGTGAAAAGAAGTTAAAATAGTGCATAACTATAAGAGAAGGTTGAATTTACTCCACGTTTACTAAGAAAGACAATTATAGTTAGAACATTCAAGCTTGTTTGTTGATATTGAACAGGCAGAAAAACGAAACTTGCAGTAAGCCGGTCCCCTTGAAATTGTGCAAGGAAGTACGGTAACCAATAGCTACAGGGAATACAAAGTTAAGGTTTAAAACCACTGCAAAAATCGTACAGTACGATCAAACCGACTCAACGTCGGATCAGAAAGTTCGTAATCAGTCAAAATTGCTAAAAATATAAATGATTGTCAAAATGACTACTGCAGGGACTGATCCGAACAACGTGAAAAGACTTGAGTTACAGTATTTCGACTGGCCAATACCAGTTTTCATCAGGTTTATTAAGGCAAATCAGGAATTTACAGAACATATATGTAGTAAAACAATGAGCGGAAGTTACACATATGACTTGGTATGGTGCGACTACTAAGAAATTATAAAAAACAAATAAATTACAAAAAAAATTAACGAGATTCTTTCAGGAAGGCACGCTCACATTATTCGCAAAGCTAAGACTCTTGAGGCTCTAGGCATCAATAAACGTGATGAACTATAATTTGTAACTATATATAATATAAAAAAATTATTTGTTGGCCAGGCGAAATATTGTAACTCAAGTCTTTTCACGTTGTTTGATCAGTCCCTGCAGTAGTCATTTTGACAATCATTTCTATTTAAAATAGCTACAGGTCTCAGGGAAGCATGTGATGACGACTTACCGACCGTGAATGAACTGACGGCGAACACGTGACAAGTGGTTATTGCTGTCCACTGGGCAAAAAACTGTGACCCTACCCCTGTAGCTAGTATGTTAAAATACGAATTACGGGGCTGACTCCATACAATGGCGTAAAACACAGCCGCTGAGCATAAATACAAAACTGTAACAAGAACAAAAGCAAAATACAAACACCAGGCATCCTTTCTGTCTAGATCGTCCATCATTGTTTGTGAGGGAGGCACTAAAGCGGAGTCTTTTCGTCTTGCTATGATGAAACAACCAATGAAAGTAATATAAGAAATGACAGCTGCGAGGGAGACTATTGTGTAAACAGCGTTTGCAATTTCCCGATCGGGTTTATGATGTGCAGGCTTTTTATCCGTTGAATTTTGTAGAAAGCCGCAGTCGAAGCCACGACAACCTAGTACGACATAAAAATCGTAAACAGCTTCATAAACACAAATAGCGGTGACTAAAACGCGTGGAGTGTAGTTCCAAAGCTGATGCCCCCATAATCCAAGCGAACAGAAGCAAAATTAGAAAACAGTGAGCAAAAAACCAGTGAATTTATCAGGGTTTTTTCCTCTCGACCAGGCCGGAAGCTAAGGTGAGTTGATGGTTGACGAGGCAAAAGTTGTTGTTCTTCATTATTTCTCTCATTCACGTCATCAGCTTCCACAACGCCTTGTTGATGATTGAACAGCACATTTTCCATGATTGTAAATCAAAGCAGTTTTCTGTAACCTCTGACTGGCCTTAAGCTTAAATCTTCCCAGATTCTTCGTGATCAGGAATTTCAACACAGTAAAAATATCTGCGGCTTTACTTTCGGTTTGCCGGTAAATCAGTGTGTGTTCAATCAGGCGTGATCCCGACAGTTCCTGATTTCCGGGAATTTTACTTTCGATATTACACTGTAAAATGACTTTCACGTAACGCAACTCTTTATTGTCTGAAAAATAATGAAATAATACTCGTGGAAGGGTAAAAATTATTTATATTACTGACCAGTAATTAACGTTAATCGGCGCGATTAGTTCGATTTTGTTCGGTGAAACAAAAGCGGCAATGATCTCGGTAGCCACTGCACTCTTAATAAACACGAGTAATAAAATAGAAAGACCTATCTCTAAGAACCATGTGAGCCAAGTGTTGTAAACATAAACGCTTTTTAATTCACTCAAATCCTTATCGCAAGAAATTTTAAAAGTCGACAAGATAAATAAGATCCGGAAGAAGACAATACTGGGCCTTATGAAACAGCACGGCAAAAAAAGACTGCCTTTACACTTTACACACACACACACACACACACACACATACCCACCTAAGGTGGTTTGTGGGGACCGGTCCCTAAACCTACGTTACGGGGACCACCTAAGATAAACGTGCTGTTACCCTACTCCCAGGTCTATTTGTACACTTGGTACTAACCTTTCTAGAATCTATCTTGATATCGGGGATATTGCCGTTCTTAAAGTTTTGCGTCATACACACACTGGTTTACGAGGACCAAAAATTCCCAACGTGTTCGGTTTGTTCCATACAGACATTGCAAGGACCGCCTAAGAAAGATGGTTTGTGGGGACCGATTCTTGAACTAGCTACAGGGACAAAAACTCTTTAACTAAGTTTGAACATTAAACTGGGCCACGAGTCTGTTTTAGCTTAGCTTTTGCACCCGATTTACACACCTACGTTACGAGGACCTTTTAGAAAGGCATTCATTTAAAGCAGGGGTTTTTCCAAATCATTTTCAAAAGTAAAAAGCTAGAATATGAAATTATAACCCTTTCACGCCAACTCATTTTTACGAGAGAGAGAGAGGGAGGGGGGGAAGGTGTGTTAATAAATTTCTTGTTCTAAAAAGTTGGCCTTATTTTAGTGAGGGGGTGGGGTTGATACAGTTATGAGGTAAGTTAACTGATTAACGCTGCATTCGTATCACTGCCTTTTGGCTAAAGAACAGAGCAATCGCCCGATTCGCAGAAAATCTTTCGTACTTTCCGCCAGGCATGTGGTCTTCAAATTATGGTTTTTGCGCAATTCTACAATTAAGGCGATAAATATATACACTTCAAACCACCTGACAACAAACAATATATGAACATGTCTTTATTGGAACATCTGTCTTAATTGAGCTATAGCGGTGTAATGTATGACAAATAATTAAAACATATCATTTCCTTGCCCAACCTTGTCTTTCGAAGTCAGTTCAACTGCAAGTTAGCCTGTTTCTTATGAAAACAATTCCAATTATCCATCCAAACAGTCCTTTCACGCATTCTACTTTCGTCGGTAATCCGATTCATGTAGTTTTCTTTCTAACAGGCTTAGATGAAGCAGACGTTGATTGTTCGCATACACAAATATACACTTGACTATAGTAGACTAAACTATAGTAGACTAAACTATATGAAAATGTTTAATTTAAAAAGTTTCAACTGAATAGAAAAACGTGAAACACGTTTTGTCCGACTGGAGATAGTCTGATCGGCGCGTGTCGCGGGTAAAAGTGAACAGAAAACCTATAAAACAACAAACCGGCGACATTTTACCCGCGACACGCGCCGATTAGACTATCTCGTTTTGTCCCATTTTGTACCATAACTTGAGAAACGATAACCTTAATTTTACGTTTGACTAGAAAACCACTGGAGGTATCCATCAAAATTCAAATTGTTCATAAGTCACTTGACGTAACGACATCTTCCCTTCCCTCGTGCTATCTCCTGTAACGGTGGGTTTTTCCTTGTGGGCGTACGGGGAACGGGCGAACTCTGAACTTGTGAAAACGAGACGACTGCGACGAAACTTGCGGGGAAGACTAGACTCAAATGGGGCACTCGCTTGCAAGGAAGAGCCGTTACACTCTTGGGTACCGGAATCTAACCACGAACTGGACGGATAGCAACAGCAACAACTCAGCCTGGTTCCAACAGCAGTTTATTCCAACTCAGTTTGTAATCGAAAAATCTTTACAAGTGTGCACTACCAATTGCAGTTTAATGAAAATGCCATTAAAAGCTTGTTAAAAACCCATGAACCCATTTTTCATGGTCATGAAAATGGAGATTCCCCATTTCATGGCCTTTGTCAAGCCCATGAAAATTCCATTAAATATTATCTGACTTAATTCATGACCCATGAAAAATCTTTCATGCCCATGAAAATTCCATGAAATATCACGTGATTTAATTGATGACCCATGAAAACATCTTTTATGGCCATGAAAATCTTGGACCACACCAAAGTTGATTTCATGGGGCATGAAATTTTCATTGCGCCCATGAATTATCCATGAATTACAGGTCATGAAAATTAGGGTAAGGTACATTAACCTACAAAACATGAAACAACAATTTTAATTTCACAAGGATCCACACAGAAAGTAAGCACACAACTAGTTTATACAGCAGAAACAAATCAAAGGGGAATTTTGACTTACACATTTTTTGTTTTTCTGTTTTCCTTGCTTTTCAAGTCCATTTAATAACAAATCATTAGTCAAGCACAACACTGCACCAGCTCTGATTCTTGTGATAACATATACTATTTCAATATGAAGTCCATCACTATTTGAAGTTCATTCCTCGTTAAAATATTACTTGCGAGTTTTTAAATGCCTTTGTAGAATTGCTTGAATTGGTGAAGTTCACAAAGTTTATTGGTCATAATTTTGTCATAATTACAAGAAAAGGGTAACACTATCCCGCGAATAGCGATGGCTAGTCTGGGCGGGTAGTGTTTGACATTAATGAAACGAAAGAAGTCAAGTAACATACAAAATATATACACGTGTGAATATGTGTATATTCCATTTGTGTATAACCATATGTGTGTATAACAATTTGTCTTTTAATCCAAGCTTTAAGCCAGGCTCAACCACACTGGAATTTCAGTCAGTTATCACTGTGCTCAAGGAGAGAAGGCGCAGTATTGTAGTGGTTACCGTGTTGGACTTCAGAACTGTGTTGTTTTGTTTCCTCAGTGGAAGCCTTTTCTTGCAGCCATGTGTAAATTACTCATACACAAGGTCACTCCACCTTAAAAGTTAAGGACCTAAAAAATGATTCAACAGTTTTGAATTTTTCATAGGCTTAAAATTCCTTCATTAAAAGTGTTCTTTAACATTGCCTTGACGCGCATCGAGCACAATTAACTGCTGTTAACTGAAGCTTTAAAAGATAAAGAGTCTATTAATTTAGAGTCATTTCGTTTTCTGCTAGAAATATGTGAAAATGGAGGACTACGTTTTGTATACTAAAACTCCTGTACTCAAAGAAAGCAGTTTACCTTGATTATCTGAAGGTTGTAATCCGTGACAACACGTGTATGGGTCACTTGTGTGAAGTAACTTCGATCAGCTCGCTTCATAATACATTTTTCAGAATGACAAGCCGGACTTCGAACTTTTGCGAAGAGCAAACTGTTTTAAGTCACCAGAAAAATCAGCAAATGATTTTTTATCATTGTCTGGCATCATGCTAGCTTTTAAAATCGGAAAGAAAAGCGGAGCTTGTTTGCAGCATGAGATTTCCTAGAGCCGCCATGTTGGACACGCATCTGAGGAGCCTGGGAACAAATGAGCTATTTTGGTCAGCAGCCGGACTACTGCGGGCTCAGAGAGTGACCGTTGATTTCGGTTTTGGGCGCCATGTCAGAATGTTCAGCTATAGCTAGCTGTGTATCCCTCATCTTTTCAGCCAAAATGATGCATCAGAGAAACAGAATTGGATCAACTACACTTAATATGCTTCTTTAGAAGGAGGTAAGTTAAAGGCAAATGACATTGTTTAAAGAATGGCTTCAAAATTGATGATTTTTCAAGTGAGGATCGACCATGTGCTTGAAGAGTCAGTAGTTGACTCAGGCTCTTAATGTAAATTTGGAGACTTTTTATGGGAGTTGTGTGCAGCTCTTTAAACTGTGTAAAGTAACTTAATTCAGGAATAACAGGATTTGAGTTCGGGTTATAACCTTCGAATGGGTATACTAAATTAAAATGAATTGGGTTTACAGACTCAAAAAGAATTGCTATCAATGACCACTCAATGCTTTGTTGTAGGTATATTGACTGCATTCAGCTTCATGTTCTTGTGAGAGACTAAGACTTGAACAGCTTCAGAGGAATAACAAGTCAATAATGAAGGCTTTTAATAAGCTAAGTTGCTTAAAATTTGCTACTAAGCACAGAACACAGCTAATTTTGTAGATGTAAGACTTTTAAATGATCGATTCTTATAAAGTAATCGTTGTCAAAAACATCAAATGATTTGCAGGGACAAAATCTTTTTTGATCAGCAAAATGATTATTCCTTCATTCAATTCATTCAATATAAGCCTTACAAAATGTAAACATCGTAATGTACCCAATGCTGCAAGTTTTGCAGGTTTGCCTTTTTGGACAAGGAAAAATAACCTTGTTCGGAAAATAAGTTAAGACTCTATCTTTTTAATTATATTTTAATTATTGGACATTCTTCCATTTTAAGGAATCCATTTAATACAATTATTGTTAGGTCATATTTTGAGAAAGGTTCTAGCTGTTATGTTATAGTAAAATATGTAACTGAATGAAAACCTCTCAGTGTTTGACATGCAACACTGCATTATAAACCAGAATATTAAATGATTTTCTGCATTGCTTATCTTCAACTGGTTGGGGATGGCAAGTAACTAGGAATGAAATGTCACTGTTAAGAAATCAAAATACATACGTGATCATTAAACAAATCGCTGTAGATATAATGATATTACAACTTAAGTCCAACATTACATGATTTTGAGTAAGAATTGTATGATAGCAAAGTTTATTCATTTTACAAGACTGAAATAGAGAATCGGACGTTTTTTATAATATATTTTCTAATGCAGAGCATACATCTTCACAATATAAAATTTGTAAGAAAATATGTCACCAAGGTGGGTTCAATAAAAACATTTATTATTATGATCATGAGGAGCAGATTGATGTTTTAGTTGTTTGTACAATGATATACATGTAAACAGCACATTCCATCTTCTGTGCCTGGGCAGATGGGCAATGAAAGTTCACAGGATTTTGGTGAGTTTATTATCTTGTTTAATGGACTCTTAAAAGAATTTTCATGGCACAGAGCAGTTATCATTTACACCACGGAAATAAAAGGGAACCAAATTTCATGGAATTTTCATGGTACACAGTGGTCATTGTTTAACCCATGAAAATAACAGGGACTCACATTTCATGGACCATGAAAATGCTGTGAAAGGCCATGAAATAACAAAGAAAATTTTCATGGACCATTAAAAATTCCCCGTTCACAGGGTTTTCATGGGCCATGAAATTGTTAGACCATTAAAACTCCATGAATTCCTGTGCCATGAAATTCCAGTGGTTAGTTTCATGGCTTGTATCCAAGACCATGAAAATCCCATTAAAGTACAATTAATGGCCCATTAAAATTTAATGGCATTTTCATGCGTTTTTAATGACTTGATACAAACTTTTGACTTTTCATGGGCCATGAACGGTGAAGTTTTAAGAGGATTTTCATGGCCTTTTTAATGGTTTTTTCATGGGATAAAACCCATGGAAATACCCTTAATTTTTGCCATGAAAAACCTGTGAAATACTACTGAAAACCTTGTGAAATTGCCATTAAAAAATTCACAAGCTTTTAATGGGTTTTGATTTCATAGTGGTGGTTGCTTATACACGATTTGCTACGTGCGTCTATTGATAATGAAACATAATAAGAGCGCTATCATAAGGACACGAAATAACAATTACTGTAGAGTAAAATGCTTTGAAGACAGCGAAACTAGAATAAAAATTACAACTTGACTCAGCAACTTATTGTTATGAGAGCACGTACTTCTGGCGGCGAAAACAACTTCTAAAATTGCTTCTAAATTAAAACTACCAAAAACAATATAACTAGAGAATAACTTCGAAATTCCTAAGATGCTTACGGGCGGTTTATGCCGCTAGAAAAGGGCTAGAAAGCACGTACAACAAATTAAGTAACTAAAATGTCCATGTCAGCAAAAGTATTCAACTATAAACGCATCGAGTCCGCAAAACTATTGAACTTAGCGGCGAACGTGAGTTCGGCGAAATGCGAACAACCTAACAGCTTGTAATTAACCCTATTGAATAAACTTGAGTGTAGTAAAACGCGATGAATCAGCAAATATGAGATTCCTATTGAACTGAACGGAGAACGTGAGGTCGGCAAGTAACTTATTAAGCCAGGTAAACATTCTGACAGCTAATTACTTTTACCAGGTACTCCGGTAATTGAATTATACGACCATCTTAATAGATTACGAATACAAAAGCTCACGAACTAAAAGGAACTTTCTATTATCTTTAGCACGTGTCTTTGTAATGTCGGATAAACAGTACTTAAATAACTTATTGTTTTCAGCTAATAAGCTGCTGTTGGCTTTTTAAAAACGTAATTACACTGTATGCAAGGCTAAGCGAAGTTTACAGCAAAATGCGAATAAAAAAATACTTAACTGGCAATAGAGCCGAAGGAAATATCAAAGTGAACAACTAGAAAACTAGAAAACTATTTTAAAAGATCAAAACACACAATTTCCTATAGTGAATATTGTTTACTACTAGGACCGTATAAATGAGGGCGAATTATTTCCACTGAATATATTATCAATAAACCAAAACTAAACGCGAATATGCAAATTCAAGCGAAACTGCTAAAGCTAACAAAACCCTCCTAACACTCCGGAGAGAGTCGAATCGTTATGGTATGTATTTAGCCTATATAAGCTAGAAAACCAATGGACAACTGAGAAATCAAAACCAAATGTATCATTGAATTTGTAATCCAGAAATACAGCGCGAAATTTGTATCCAAAAAATAAAGTTCGAAAATAAAACGTCAAGAGCTGACAATTCAGAAAGGTAAACTAAGTGCATCAAAGTGGTTCATGACCGCGGAATTACTCCAAATTCTAACATGCACTATTTTACGTTTTACGCTTTGTGACACGATAGATGTTTGGACTGATGTCTATGCTTTCTCTTGAGGAGGAAACTTGTACACAAAGTCATGGAATACAACCAATTCTTGTACACTTCCAGTTCACCCTAAAACTTTGCCTTATGAATTTATTCATTTCAGGTGTTACCCGCGTCGTCCAATTCACAAAACTGAACTTTTTTGTTCAACTCAGCTACTACTTCTTTGACATTAAAATTCACTAATATTTTCAGTGTTCTTGCAATTGGAAAAGAAATCAACTCACTTGAAGTGATTTTGATCACGCATTAACGGTTAGCATCTGTTGTGTTCCCACGCCGCCCGAAAACGTCAAACACGCTAACTTATGCGTAATCAATCGAAATTTCCTAACCCCTCATTGGTCGGCTCTTAACTGCGAGTCTTGCGTGAGCTATTCAAAACGCACGAGCAGAACCATAAACCATAAACGCGCGCACAAACATTGCAACTCTTCACTTTTCACTTATCAAAAGGACGAGTCCTTAGTTGGTCAGAGCAAAATTCCTTCACATTGTTAACAACAATATTACAAAACTGTACGTAAAATGCACCCAGGGAGTCCTCCTATATATGGCCTATCACGGGGGACGTGCTGGGGACGTGTTTCTTTCCGATCCGGGCGCACTCGTCCATAACCAGTTCAGACGAATGTCCACTTTTGGAAATGTTTTGATCCGCAGATCAAAACAAACAGTTATCCAATCATTGCTCGAATTTGGAGTCACATGATGCGAGGTCTGTTGACATAAAATATTCATGCTGGCTCTGTCGATCGAAATCTAGAACAGTGAAGTATACAGAGCTCGAATCTGAATGAAACAAGCTTCGTTCTATTAACTAAGCGGAAATTCACAGCTTACAGAAAGAAAAGAATATGCCATTGACCTCTCTTGGCCAGGAATAAGTAAAGCGGAGACGAGCGCTTGCATTTTAAATCCTTTTCTGTCGCGCGCTATGCCCATAACACCAAGCACTTGGTTTTGGTAAATTAAAAGAACTGAGCTATGAACTCCGCTTTTAAAATAAGATACTATCGCAGTTTATGCCACATCATGCAAGGAGTTAGGCGTCCTGGGCCTAACTTTATTCACGGCTTGCAGAAAGAAAAAAATATGCCGTTGATCTCTCTTGGCGAAAAGTGACTAAAGCGGAAACGAACGTTTTCCGTCGCGCGCTATGTACATACCAGCGACATACATGTAACACTAAGCACTTGGTTTGGTAAATTTAAAAACAGAAGCTATGAACTCCGGTTTTTCAAATAAGATACTCTCATAATTAACGCCAAATCGATTAAGAAGCTTTGCATCCTGGGCATTAGCTTAGCGACTTCTCGAATTCAAAAATTAAATGCGATCTCGCAAACTGACATGAAAACATTTACATTTGGTATAATCGTGCCAGAACTGACCAGTCTAAATTACTTGTTTTCTACGAATTTAACGAAAAAGTAAATAGCTTCGTAGAAGCCACATGAATATTTGGCGCAATTGAGTCAAGAAAAAAAAAACACGCGTCGAAGGAAGCGACACATTACAGTGGCATTACATTGCCGTAAATCAAACAGCCTGGCTTGGTAACACAATAAAGTCCTCCTCCCCCTCCCCCAAAACACACACCGTCCAACTATTTGTTTTGAACTTTTCTGTTTGTTCGCAGAATTTCGTTGTAAACGAAATATTTGATCTTCTTCCAGGGTCTATTTTTAAGCACCCCTGCATTCTTTTTAATGCATTCTTCGCAGGGATCTTTTCCTGGCACAACGCCGGATTTTATAAAACTTCCGAGATCAGAGAGGACCACCCTTTTCTCCTCTGTGGTCCATGAGTTCTTGACCGCCAAGCCTGAAAAAGAAACACATTACTGTTACAGAGAAGAGACCACACGATTATTACCTTTGCTATCATGTTGCACCTTACTCTACCAGCGTAAAAAAGTAACGTGTCAGTTATTGACTGACTGGGAGAGTAGTCGGCACAATATTTGGTTCGCGGTTAATTTTTGTGCATCTTGTAAAATCCAATTTTCTGATAGCGTACCAAAGGAGATTAGACTGTTTAATCAAAAATTGAATCGAGAACCTACCTCTTTTAGTGATCTCGCTATTATTTACGGAAAACGTTTTAGTTCTAATTAAATTCCAAACTGAACTGTTCTATTTTAAAGTGTCATTAAGCAAATATTATGCTTCAGTTGCCATGGTGAAAACTATTCAAAGCCAATTTCAACTGGTAATAAGTGACCTGGGGATGAATTAATGAATACAAAAAGCTGTAAAAAGAGGAAAACGTGCTATTTTTTCCCCTGTAATATTCATGCGCTCATTACAGGGGCGTGGCAAGCTTTTTGGCATGGAGGGGTTACAAATGTTGTTTCCCTAACCCGATTGATAATCTATTTTTCTATTTTGCGTCCTCAGAAACTCCGTTTCCTTTGTTCTGAGAACAGCATTTTACAAACCTTAAAGACTTTCGCGGTTTTTCATTTATTTAAGCTTAGGATGAAGAACCAAAACTCTTTTCCTTTGAATTTGATTTCAGTCAATGCCGATTGGCAGCAATCGCGCGCGAAACAAAAAAACACCAGCTGCGTAGAGTAAAATGATATATGTACTGAATGAACAACTTACTTTTGTTGCTTCGAGGGACCGGCGTGGGTGCAGCTGAAGTACCTGAAATACATCAAAATGTCAAGATTGCTGCACCAGACATTATCTGATCCACAAATTTATTTAATATTAAAAGCTACTTATTTTGTTATATCCATAAATGGACTTTTGTAACTCGGAGTATTTCGTTTAGTTGTCTGCTTATCTGTCGCTTTACTAAACACCCCACCCAACCCCCCTCGCCCCACCCACCCCCACTCCACCCCTACTGTTGGTAGCTCGGCTGCGAATACCACCTGTGGATGCCACCTAGTAAGCTTTTTCAAATGCTCTTATAAAGAGGCTGCGCTGTATCAGTCAAACATATTTTAATTCCGTGTTTTCCTTACTCTCAATATAAAGCCTGTTTTCCCGATAATCGCAAAGATCGCAGAACTTTGGCCTTGAACGTGCACTAAACACTATAGTCTTTTACTGGGCAACTAACCAATAGAAATGCCATACATAGTGATTCAATTGCTGAAAAAAAAGGTTAACCATGCTAAAGCAGTACATAATAATGGATACCGGTGTGTCAAAAGTAAGGTTTTGCGAACTGTATTTATAAAATGAATCCCGATTATTTCCAAATAATTCATTACTTTTCGCTTATTGAATGTAAACACTGACGAATTTTCCAACTGATATTCCATGCCGCAAAGAGATTTCTCTGAGTAATCCGGCTGATTGCATAAAATATCTGGGCATAAAGCATCAGGTGCAAAGTCTTCCTCTGGTTGCATTCTACGCGCGTGCAGCATTAATGTCAAAGAGGTAATAAGGGAAAGTCTGCGTCGGGCCACGTGGCCCATACCGCAGGAGCTTATCACGGTTTCTGTAGCATTTAGCGACTAGGAGTATTTCTACTTCCCCCTGGGTGGGATGCTAGTCCATTAGCAACGACTTGATTCATACATGATTCGCACTGTTACCCGGCACAGCTGTGTCCTCAAAGAAGATTGCCGACTTTCTTTCCCATCCCCTCCCTGATAGATATAGATGACGTAACAAAAAGAAATATTCACCTTTCTTTCTCTTCTTCTGCGAGCATTTTTCGGACGTATCTTGAAAGAAAGCAAAAACGCATCAAAACACATTATGAGCTTCAATGCAAAACTAGCTATGTTGCAGACCTTTTTCAACCACTGATTCATGTGCACTCTTTTTATATATATTAGAACCTCAGTTTTATAAGAACGTTGAGGCTGAGATTTACCAAGACAAGACAAGACAAGACAAGACAAGACAAGACAAGACAAGACAAGACAAGACAATACTTTATTTAACCACGCGACACCTAGGAACCTATTTTACACTCTGATTCTCGGGGATTTAGCTTGTCAAATCCGAAAGAGATTTAACAATGTGCTTTGGTGCTGGGTCATTAATTTGTTCCCGGTCTAAAAGCGTTCCCAAACTACCAGATCATCAAGAAACTTGAATCTTGAAGACATTTGCCGGGTATATCCTTTCGAGCATAGGTGGCCATAACGATAATGATTGCTTCAGATTGCCGAAAGCAAGATTTAATAGTCTGAGAAATTGTTCGATAGCAAATTAAAGTAAGCTTATCGATTCTGTGTTTATTTTGTACTTCTTTCTCAAGCTGGTAAGGTTTTTGTCAGTGCTCTCTTGTTTGGAATCCGCGGCCCTATCTCTTCGAAACATCCAGTAGTGTAGCAGCTCTCGTAAGCTTATAGTTCTACTGGTCCTCTAGTGAAGCGGTTGCTAATTTGGGCTAAAGATTGTTCTCAGTGTTGTTTGTTCTATCATCTGCCCGGCCCACTGAGCCACATGGCCGAGATGCTGTAGCAATTTTCTGTGTTCTGGATTAAGATACAAGCATTGATGTCCACAAGCCTCATGTTATTCCTTTTTATTTCTTTTGATTTGTGGCCATTAATTGTTATTGTACTGGAGCAATTTTAACATATCCAATCTATTAACAGATGAACACCTTGTTTTTATAACTAGATGCAGAACACATCACCAGCTATTTAAAGAAAACCTACTTGGTTCCCCTACTTTGGCAGTTTCTTTGTCAGATTCGTCAGATTCTACATGCAAGAAAGAAATTTTACAACAAATGGCTGTGAGAATCAAGCAAGAATTATGTCGCGTTGCTAAAATGTCCTTAAATGAGAATCAATGGGGGCCATTAGATACATGGATATGATTGCAAATGAAATGAATCAAGCAAGAATTATGCAAATGAAATGAGTTAATAAGTGAGTGTATTTCTTAACCAGGCTAAAGGTATAACATTGAATTTGGGAATCAACTTTATTATACGCACCTTCAGAGGCGTCACTGTCGGGGAAATCTGCGCAAAGACAAGATTCAATAGTTAAATGCACGATTAAAATTGTTAGTACAGGCTTTATCAAACAATTATTATGCGGGACTCTCCCGTCAGGACGCTCATTGAAATTTGAACTTAAGGGCCATTGCCCCATTTGGGTGTGGCTCGAGCTTTATTTGAGCCTAATAAGACGCCACTTTAGAAATCTTCTAGTAAAGGCTATGTGTTCAGGAGTACCTGACGGGGCCGCTCGACAAAAAACCCGCTCGACAAAAAACCAGCTCTCGTAAGCTTATAGTTCTACTGGTCCTCTAGTGAAGCGGTTGCTAATTTGGGCTAAAGATTGTTCTCAGTGTTGTTTGTTCTATCATCTGCCCGGCCCACTGAGCCACATGGCCGAGATGCTGTAGCAATTTTCTGTGTTCTGGATTAAGATACAAGCATTGATGTCCACAAGCCTCATGTTATTCCTTTTTATTTCTTTTGATTTGTGGCCATTAATTGTTATTGTACTGGAGCAATTTTAACATATCCAATCTATTAACAGATGAACACCTTGTTTTTATAACTAGATGCAGAACACATCACCAGCTATTTAAAGAAAACCTACTTGGTTCCCCTACTTTGGCAGTTTCTTTGTCAGATTCGTCAGATTCTACATGCAAGAAAGAAATTTTACAACAAATGGCTGTGAGAATCAAGCAAGAATTATGTCGCGTTGCTAAAATGTCCTTAAATGAGAATCAATGGGGGCCATTAGATACATGGATATGATTGCAAATGAAATGAATCAAGCAAGAATTATGCAAATGAAATGAGTTAATAAGTGAGTGTATTTCTTAACCAGGCTAAAGGTATAACATTGAATTTGGGAATCAACTTTATTATACGCACCTTCAGAGGCGTCACTGTCGGGGAAATCTGCGCAAAGACAAGATTCAATAGTTAAATGCACGATTAAAATTGTTAGTACAGGCTTTATCAAACAATTATTATGCGGGACTCTCCCGTCAGGACGCTCATTGAAATTTGAACTTAAGGGCCATTGCCCCATTTGGGTGTGGCTCGAGCTTTATTTGAGCCTAATAAGACGCCACTTTAGAAATCTTCTAGTAAAGGCTATGTGTTCAGGAGTACCTGACGGGGCCGCTCGACAAAAAACCCGCTCGACAAAAAACCAGCTCTCGTAAGCTTATAGTTCTACTGGTCCTCTAGTGAAGCGGTTGCTAATTTGGGCTAAAGATTGTTCTCAGTGTTGTTTGTTCTATCATCTGCCCGGCCCACTGAGCCACATGGCCGAGATGCTGTAGCAATTTTCTGTGTTCTGGATTAAGATACAAGCATTGATGTCCACAAGCCTCATGTTATTCCTTTTTATTTCTTTTGATTTGTGGCCATTAATTGTTATTGTACTGGAGCAATTTTAACATATCCAATCTATTAACAGATGAACACCTTGTTTTTATAACTAGATGCAGAACACATCACCAGCTATTTAAAGAAAACCTACTTGGTTCCCCTACTTTGGCAGTTTCTTTGTCAGATTCGTCAGATTCTACATGCAAGAAAGAAATTTTACAACAAATGGCTGTGAGAATCAAGCAAGAATTATGTCGCGTTGCTAAAATGTCCTTAAATGAGAATCAATGGGGGCCATTAGATACATGGATATGATTGCAAATGAAATGAATCAAGCAAGAATTATGCAAATGAAATGAGTTAATAAGTGAGTGTATTTCTTAACCAGGCTAAAGGTATAACATTGAATTTGGGAATCAACTTTATTATACGCACCTTCAGAGGCGTCACTGTCGGGGAAATCTGCGCAAAGACAAGATTCAATAGTTAAATGCACGATTAAAATTGTTAGTACAGGCTTTATCAAACAATTATTATGCGGGACTCTCCCGTCAGGACGCTCATTGAAATTTGAACTTAAGGGCCATTGCCCCATTTGGGTGTGGCTCGAGCTTTATTTGAGCCTAATAAGACGCCACTTTAGAAATCTTCTAGTAAAGGCTATGTGTTCAGGAGTACCTGACGGGGCCGCTCGACAAAAAACCCGCTCGACAAAAAACCCGCTCGACAGGCTGGAATTGAGCTGGCTGGGAAAGCTAAACATTAGATAGTTAACTGGCTGGGATGTTTCGTAAACACCCGGCTTGCTGGGAAATTGTCTCTGGCTGGGGAAAAATGGCTTGTTTGCTTTTTTTCCTGGGTATTAGACTCTAAAAACAAATTGTGGTCTGACTACGAGCAGTCTCCGTTCCTGCTCAGGGATAGTCGATCGAAAAGAACACGCGAGCGAGCGCGGAAATCACCTGCGGCATGGAAACGTGACGCGCGCGTGAATAGCCGCTAACAAACAAGCGAACACGAAACAGGTAGAGAGAGGCGTGTCGACAGCTACATGTTAACATCAGCTGTCATTTTTTAAAAGAGGTAATACGAAACTCTTATTTTGAATGAATAAATTGGTTGAGCTCGGTAAACGTTTGCCTTTTCGTTTGAACTGGTTGTCGAGATGGCTATCCTCGCGGCAATCCCCGCCAAGTAGCAACGTTAGGGTGAGTGGTTTTTTTCGGTGTGAATCAGTTTAGTTATTTTTCTTATTTTGAAGTAATAAAAGCCCGTAATAGGATGAATTTTGCGCTCCTCAGAAGAATCATGATTCGCCTCACTGAAGCCAGGATTGGGGCGACCATGGTCACAATTAAGATAAGATAATTCTGGAAATTTGCCCATGAAAGAAGTTCACAGGAGAAATTTGTACTTTCTGAGATATAAAAAAAGCAATTACAAAAAAGTAGATCTGCTAATTTTGTTCACCGCTTTGTGAATGTGATACAATTGAGACGGGCAACTCATAGCTACTCATAGCCGGCGCATCATGCTTGAAACCGGCCCCGGACTACACATAGCTGTGAAATCGGCTGTAATATTGGCCGAATTTAGAACTCGAGGGATTTGCTGTCATTCTTAAAGCTCTGCGGATATCTTCGGGAACTGAAGACATTTGGAAAGCGAGAAGAAAGCCATTTTTAACCTTAGGCAAAATGTTTCATTCATCCACGCTAACAGAACTCATTAGTCAACTCTGAGTCAATTGTAACGAATTTTGGGCTCGATTTCCGCCGCTCACTCGGGTCCGGCTTTCTTCCCCGAAAACCAACCAGTAATCGAGCCTACAGACCGCGTCGTGTAAGACACTGCTCGTGTTTGTGACATAATTTTGCGGGCACGGTTTCTACGTCTGTTTCGATTATTACTGACAAGATGCGCGGTTCAAAGTTGCAATCTGGAAAAAAGGTCACCGGAAGTGGCGGACAAGTTATGCCACCTCGCGGGTGAGATGTTGCAACTGTATATATGGTATTTTTTACCGTGAAAACAGCAGTCTACTTTCAAAACTAGTTTTAAAATCTCGGTCAAAACTGAACACCTCCGAAGAATGTTCGGCAAAAGAACAGAATGCCTGCAGTCGCTTCCGATTTTATCACGTTTACTCTATTGAACACCGGGAAGATGAAACTATTTGGACTCTCCAGTCTCTTGGGATGTGCATTTTTTTAAATAAGACTCGTCATTCCTGGCGTAATAGCATGTTCTACCTTTCAAGTAACCTTTTTCTGCTTTTTTGAGGAAATATTCTCTGCTGAAATGATTCAAGCTCTCCCGCCGGTTTTATGTCACTTTCACCAGTTTTGTCACATTCTTTGTGGGGGGGGGGGGGGGAGGGGGTGGGGTAGTTTCCTGTCTTCTTCAAAACACGTCTTAAAGTACAGTTTTTTCAGTACAAGTTTTCCGGTTGATGCCTGTTCGACAACTGACAGTGGCTTTTGCTGTGAATCTGTGCGGCAGTTCTGTCGCGAATCTTTTACGGTGAATGCCTTACGACAACTGACAGTGGCTTTTGCTGCAAATCTTTGCGGCAGTTCTGTCGCGAATCTTTTACGGTGAATGCCTTACGACAACTGACAGTGGCTTTTGCTGCGAATCTTTGCGGCAGTTCTGTCGCGAATCTTTTACGGTGAATGCCTTACGACAACTGACAGTGGCTTTTGCTGCGAATCTTTGCGGTAGTTCTGTCGCAAATCAATTGACGATGGCTGTGGTTTCGAAAATTTGCAGCTACTGACGTGAAACTGTTGAGTTCGTTTTTATCGATTTTTTCCGTCTAGTTGATTGAACTTGTTAAGGTTGCACTTCACCATTTTTTTTTTGTGTTTTGATATTGATTTATTTGCTGAGATTCCTGGTAATCAGGAACTGATAATCATGACATACGCTGGCCAACTAAATCCGAGGTTCATCAAATGAATCTGCCTTAGTCTTTCTTTCTCCTTGTAAGTGTGCAGTGTATAAAACTTCAGGTTCTAACGGCCTTGCATTTGTATAATTGTGATTCCTTCACTATCGTTTAACTTGACACTTAATTACGACTTTTTACGCGACACTTTTTGGAGCGGTTATGGAGGGTTGGGCCTCTGGCGGACTGCTTCAAAACGGTGAGTACCAATCTTTTTGTTTCACCTTTGTTTGTTTGTTTATTGTTATGGGATATTAAGTGTAATCTGTGAAATGTGCAGAAAGTCTGTTTGTTTAATGTTAAATGAGTTTAGTCACAATTATTGTTTGAAGCACATTTTTTTGTGTTCAATGTTCACGTGAGTAAAAAAGTCTTCCGTTTACACCGTTGCTATGAAAATGGAATTTTTACTAGCTAAACTATTTCACGTCGGGTAGTGCACTTTTCTATGGTACAATTTAGCTTTCCAACGACTGTAAACTCTCCAAAAAACAAGAAATAAATAAAAACGGTGTAGACAACGAAGAGTGTAGCTCATAAATAAATATACCGTTTTATTAAATTCGCCCCCCCCCCAAAAAAAAAAAAGATGTCGCGCACCCTTCCCCCCAAATGTGGTCGTTTTCGCAAAGTTTACTTCAAAAGTTCTCTGGCTGGCTAAGAAATGGTATACATGATCACTGGCTGGCAAACTGCAAATATTTCCTCTACGCTGGCTGGATGTTTCTTTTTTTGGCGATTTTAATTTTGCTGGCTCGTTGACAATCCTCAAAATTGATGCTGGCTGGGATTTTTATTGATTAAAAGTCCTGCTCGCTGGCAGTGAAGAGCGGGTATTTTTTCCCCAAGAAAGTTAAATATTAAACAAGGTTGACGCGGGGACCCGCAGGTGATGTTTAGTTCACTCTACAATCGATTTCCCCTAAAACAGTCATCGGGTACTCCTGTGTGTTGAAAGTCTAAAAATTTTGCCATTCCGTCCTGAACATTTGGGAAAGAGGGAGAGGGGGTGGGGGGGGGCTGCTTGAAGTTTTGGGAGCACGAGACCAAATATCTGCGAAATCCTCGTGACGTAGCCGCTTTAAACGAACATCCACGGTAATAAACCATACTTGAATTGTTTTCCATTTAGATTACTTCTTCATACAAGTACCAGTAGTATTTCCCAACTTCTCCATGTGAAATGAAAAAAAGGTTGGCCTTATTTGAGAGGGGAGGGGGGGTAATAGAGTTATGAGGTAACTTACCTCCTAACTTGTTAATTGATTCACGCCGCATTCGTATCCCTGCCTTTTGGCTAAAGAACAGGGCAATCGCTCGATTCACAGAAAATCCTCCATACAAATAATTTTTTTTATGTGTCATTAATAAGTGAATATTATCACAATTATGCTTCAGTTTCCCATGGTGAAAACTATTGGCCTTCATTTTTAATTTTTCTCCCCCAAAAAGAGATTTTGTCTTGAAATGGACCATCTACATATACACGGTATTTTTCATTGCAATGCTTTCTCTTCAAATGAAAATAAAACATGTATTTACGACAGTCGCCAAGAGTTGTAGGATGCAAGTTCAACAAGGTTTTCGAGGCCACCTGCATGTTTTGGTAATCTTTAGAAAATAAAACTTTGCATAATAAAAATAAAAATTCGCATACTGCCTTGGCAGAAGCCAATAAGTTCTGATGGAAAAACCTCATCATTAGACCACCTATTCCATACAGTTTTGTTCCCTTTGCTTCCTAAGGTCAATTCACATGTCATTTAGTTTACATGACAGTTTTTTTTTTGCGAGTCCACTTAACTGCTGACTAGGACAAACGAGAGCAAACTCTTGACGAGTTTAAAGCCAAACACATACACGGTATTTAAATTGTGATTGGATAGAAGGCTGCAAACTGCAAAGACCACCAAAAATTTTTTTGAGTGATTGCAGGCTGCTTTCTTTATTTGCTACTGAGCAATATATGTTTTTGGCAGGGTTATGTACGTAAAGTAAAGTTTTCAGACTCTCCCCTGTCACTGCAGCTGTTATTCAAAAAGTACTGGCTATCTATAATTTGGATACTGTAAGTCACTATAAACAACCTGTTGTCACAGCAGCAGCTTGTCCTGTTGCAGCTGCTACACCGTCCTGCATTTGCGCCTTGTTCTATAAAGATTAAAACAAAATTTCACTAACAGAACAAGGGAAGCTCCAAAAGCAAGTTTTGTAATATATACATGTGTAAGTTCTAGAATAGGGCATGAACTTTCTGCCCTTTAACATTATAGCTGCCATTATTTCAACTTACATTTCCAACACTGCTGCTGCTGCTGCCAGTGTTAATGTCTTTGTAATTCTGTGACCTCTGCTCAACTGGAGATAATCAAAAATTTTAAAACATGTCCATCAGCATGTTTATTTAATTTGTTACTGACAGTAAAGAAACCTATCGTGTGACGTCTTGGCTAGCTTTATTTTATGAACAGAATAAGTTTGTCTGGTCATCTATACAAATGCGAGTCTAAGTCGCCTGATCGAGGCCACTAGTGGGCACCCTTAACTTGGTCCCTGTTGGAGCACGCGGCCTTAGCCCTGCTTTGTATATAAATTTGTTTTAGGATACATGTTCTGACTCCATACATGCGTATGTTTATTCCCGAGCCACATCTAGTACATGGTTTAAGTCCATTTTTTAAAGCAAAATTTTAAAAGCCTGTGTGATGCATGTCAATTTTTTAAGTGACACGGCAGTTATTTTGATATAGTTGAACTCTAGCAACAATTTCAAAAGGTCCTGCTTTTGGTCTGTCTTATTTCTTTAGCAAATCAAAAATGGATTTCAAAACTATAGTCACTATGCATGTAATGCTTAAAAATTGAGCTGCTGGTTACACAGACCTTACTTTTACATGTATTTCTAGTAAAATTAACATGGGACTCAATTAATTTCCAACCCTTGAGTCAATAGAGGTTTCATAATTTCAAATTTACTGCAAACTGCAAAGACTACCATTGAAATTAAGATGTCTGCAAGTTAAGGACAGGTCCAGGGGTGGAGAATTAGGTGGCTAGCAGCCAGAAAATTGAAAATATAAAAGTGAATAACATGAAAACAAAAAGATAGTGGCCCTGGGTTAGTATAAGAATTGATAATATTAGCTTAATATTTGCTGTCATTCATTCTCTATGCAAAACCTCTGCATAAGTGGGGCTTAAAAAAAATTTAAAAAATATTTGCCAAGAGCCACCCCTCTATTTGAAAAGTTCTGGATCCACCAATGAAGTTGCTTTCTTAATATTTTCTGCTGGACAATCTTTGCAGGCTACGTTCACAAAAAAAACTTTTAAATTCTGTCTGCTGTTACTGGTCCGGTATTACAAAAGTATATGGCTATGTATGTATACATGGATTGATATATAATAATATAAACAACCTGTTTTCGCAACAGCAGCTTGTCCTGTTGCGGCTGCTACACCGTCCTGCATTTGCGCCTTGTTCTATAAAGATTAAAACAAAATTTCACTAACAGAACAAGAGAAGCTCCAAAAGCAAGTTTTGTAATAGGTGTAAGTTCTAGAATAGGGCATGACCTTTCTGCCCTTTAACATTATAGCTGCCATAAGTTATTTCAACTTACATTCCCAACACTGCTGCTGCTGCTGCCAGTGTTAATGTCTTTGTAATTCTGTGACCTCTGCTCAACTGGAGATAATCAAAATGTTAAAACATGTCCATCAGCATGTCTATTTTGTTACTGACAGTAAAGAAACCTGTCGTGAGTGTTTCACTAGACCTCTTGGCTAGCTTTATTTTATGAACAGAATAAGTTTATCTGGTTGTCCATGCAGATTAAAGGCCAACGATAGCCACCTGAGGCCCCTGGGCGCCCTTACATCATGGCCCTTTTTTAACACTAAAATTGAGCTGCTGGTGGCACAGACCTTACTGTTATTTCTTGTGAAACATTAGTTGACATAGGTTTCATAATTGGAATTTACGCTGCAAACCACAATTAACACCACCAGATATCAGGACAGTAGATCGCGCTTCTGATTGGCTATTTGCGAATTTGGGTACGGTAAACTACAATACTACAATAATATCATGATTACCAAAAGGGAAAACAGTTTTGAGTATATTAGTTTATTTAGTACCTTGATATGGCATACAGTGTGTGACATGTTTGGGGTTCTGGCAGTCAGCTTAAAAAAAAATTATAAAATTAATATAACTTGTTTATACAAACATGTGGCACGATTTAGAGACAGAGTTACTCTGTAGGGCTGAATGTAGTGCCCTACAAGCCCTACAAGATGGCTGCCAGTACTTAAAGATGCGTCCTCATCATACGTCTTTCATGCACATTTAGGTTTTTAAGTCCAAAACGTGTGGTGATGGCGGGCAGTAGTTGAAAATGCAAAAAAAAGCCCTAAAGTTAATGTCCTTCAAGCCCAGCCCCTACATGTCCCACAAGCTCTGTCGTACAAGCCCGACATGTCCTACATGCCCAACATGTCCTACAAGCCCAACAAGCCCGAAATGCCCAACAGGCTATTGCTCTATAAATTTATATTATTGTTCTTCTCATTATTATAATTATAATTATTATTATCATTGCTGTTAACATTGTTGTAGTTGTTGATGTTATCAGTATTATTAGGGAGCTTAAGCAACCACAACAATGGCCGGGACGACGAAGACCGGAAGTAACTTGAACATCAGTGCGCAAGCACGACCAAGAAATCTCCTCCTCGTGGTCTGGTCGACGACGCCAGAAGGACAAGTTTCACGTCGTCGTCAACTTGAAGAGTTTTATTTCACAGAAGGTGTAGATTTACTGTAATTTGACCCAGTTCACAGCAGGTTGGTCTTTTTATTCTCTTGCTTCGGGTTTTTATAATTATACTCCTCTGTTTAGTTTGATGAACAGAATCGACTATTCTGAGCATTGCCTTTCTTCCACGCAGATGACAGCTACCACTACCAAAACAAACCATGCCACGGAGAAAGCAACCACGTCAGTTAAGTTTATTTACGAAATTTCATGAATGAGTGCTTTTTATAATTTTTCTTGAAAGAAAAAACTAATAAGTTACAATACGATATACCTTTGGTTTCAGCTATAATGTCACAAAAATGGAAAGGAACGTGCACATTAAACCTCTGTTAAATTGTGTGTTTACAATCACAATCAAAAAAAAAAAAAAAAAAAATTGTGTGTTTACATTTAACTTGACCGTCTCGCAAGTTTTGCAAATCTGTTTTCGAATTTTAGGTCATCGTTCAACTCGAAAATTTTCCAAAACATAATCTCAAGAAAAATGTGCGAAGCGTCCAGGTCGATCACCGATGATTGCCAGAAATAATTGACATGTTTTTCTTGCCAAATCTACAGGCGAGTAAAATAGAATTTTCAGAAATACTCTGAAAATTAGGCAAACTTGTTTATATGAGTGACACATCAAAATTTTCGTCATCAATGAAATTTAATCCATTACTTAGAAAAATTAGATTTTGTGCGTCTCTTAACAAGGAGAGATACTTTAAGAAGTTTTCAAACATCGTCGTCCTTGAGCAACTTCCCTGCTTAAGTTTCATAAACCCACCAAAAACGACGTTCTCATTCCAGTCTCTTTGCGCTTACTTGACGTCGTCGTCATCCTCCCGGTTGTCCTAGATGCTTAAGCTCCCTATTATTGTAAGCTGAAATCACCATCCACTAGTTTTGTATTATATAATACTAAATTTCATATTTAATAAGATTTATGTTGTACCTTTTTTTCTCCAAGGGAGGTTTGGAACACCATAATCATACCTCAGCTCTGTGCCTATTTCGATGTCACAAGTGGCAAACAGGCAAAGGTAAGTTTTACCATCAATTACCACTTTTTTCATTTTTGAATTTGCCTTAGCTTTTGGACTGTCATTTACCATGCGACCAAGCCCAGTTGAATGAGTGGCATCAATGCTGATAAAAAAATTAATTCTGTAAGTCATTGCTTTGTTAGTAAAACGTTTTTTTAATATAACTGACACACTATATATAAAGCCAGGCATAACTAATCGATGATCAATGACATTAATTGGTAATCAATGAGTAATCGATGGGTAAATAATCAGTTGATTAGTCATTGATTATTGGCGATGATCAATGAGTAATCGATGACTAATCAAACCGAAAGATTTTGTGGCCTATCGATTACTCATCGATGACATCGATTACTCATTGATGAAATTGATTACCTATTGATGATATTGATAACTCATTGATGACCCATTGATTACTCATCGACTATTATACTACTGACACACAAAAGACACATCTCTTGCTTTCTTTTACCATTTTTTTTTGTTTGTGATTTTTTTATCTGTTTTAGACGTATTTTTCTTCATAACTGGCATTAAAGGTCAAAAAGGTCAAATAGCCTTCCGGCATGTCGAGACGTGAAGTGCTAATCAAAAAAACAGATGATTCTTAATTGTGCAATATTTCACTTTACCCAACTCTTTATATAATAATAAAACAACTGAACAGGAACCAACCAGTCTGAAAATGAAACTAACAAGTACGCTAACAAGAATCGACTACGAGGTTATAGATTTTGTTCGGTTGATGTTTGTCAGCAAATTCAAACTGCTTCGGCACAGGGAAACAGCCAGCATAAGCAGAATACGCACTGGAATGAGATGATATCGATGAGTAATGAATGAAACCAATGACTAATCAATGCAATCAATGACTAATCGATGCAATCGATGACTAATCGATAACCAAAAATTTTGTGGCCTATCGATTAGTCATCGATTACTCATTGATCATCGGCAATAATCAATGACTAATCAACTGATTACCTATCGATTACCTATTGATTACTCATTGATTTCATTGATGTCATTGATGTCATCGATTAGTTATGCCTGGATAAAGTAAAGCTTGTGATCGGGAGCATTAAATCCTTCTTGAACACATACATACCAACAAGTTTCCCCATGATCTTCAAAGAAAAATAAAAAGTTTCCATCCTCATCTGAATAATTTTTTTCACGCTCTTCACCTTCTTGGCCACGTAAAATTTGGCCTTTATACTGAACAAGGAAATCATCCTTGTTAAAAGGAATGGTTGTGAACACTCCTCTTCCTATAATAAAAAAGATAATGATAACACTAAGTACGTAGCCGTTATAATTAATTAATAACTTTAACAATAACTTACCAATAGTCTGATTTATAAACAATAGCTCTAGGCCATGATGGTCTTTCTGTTCTATTATCCACCTTCTTGCTTTGTCAGCTGGTGATTCACTCTTGGTTCTCTTTAGCAGAAGGAAATAATAATTTGTGAAATTTAGTCTAACCTCAACCAATCAGAATGTCCGAATTCTTATAATCACCTCTAAAATATACTAAAAGGGTATATTTACTATATTATACTGGCAATATATATGTTGTGGTTCAATTTTATCTTTGGTTCAAATTTTATTTTCCTTCTTAAACTCGTCATCATACATAACCAGACCCAAAAGCAAAGGAAAATAAAATTTGAACCAAGGCTAAAATTGAACCACCACATATATATATTCTCGGAACTTTGAAAACTGGCCCCTTAATAGGGGAGGCTGCTTAATGGGTCAGGGGGGCTCAACTGTATTTAAGAGAACTATTTTAGTATAATAATAATTTTTATAATTTTTAATTATTATTTTCAGAGGTGAATTTATATAAGAAACAGGCAACTTGATTGGACGAGAAGCTTGTCTTATGGTGTTTTAATCACCCTGTGCGAGGTGATTATAGTATTTCAAGGCTTGGTTACTAAGCTACACCATCTTTGTCATCCAGGCAATTAAACATGGTGGAATGTTGCTAAATGAAGTATCCATTACTTTGAAAGAAATATTTCTCTAACTCTGGATATCTAGAACACTGGGAATTTTCGAAAATTATTGCCAAGGCATTTTGACCTAAAAGATTTTCAAGAAATAATACTCGAGGCATTAAAAGATAAGTCGCAGGTGGTACCAGATGTTTGTATTTTTTTTTTCAGGGTTCTTTTTGTTCTGTTTTATTCCTAACTTGTGTGCAAATTGATTCACAATTGATGTATTTAACTGGTTTACATTAATGCAAGCCAGCACTTGAATGTTTGTTTGCTTTTTCCATGTTTTCTTTTGTTGTTTTGCAGTTCTTGATATTCACCTCTGAAAATATTTTTAAACAATTATTTGGCTAAGGCTCAGCAAATCCTGGTGAATATACCCCTCCACTCTGTTTTACAAGGAAATTCATAACCCGCTGTGGTAAAAAGTTGTGTGTGGATTGGGGGGGGGGGGGTGGTTTGTGATAGAAATACTCTAACTTTTTTTATAATGCACACCGATGTTTCTTTCCAACTATATACAAATATCTTATATCTACAGTAGAACCCGGCCTGGTAACTCGAACCCTGAAGGGGAACGAAAAACAGTTTGAGTTAGCGGGGTTTCGAGTTATCGGGGTCGCTTGAATAAGACTGGAAGGTGGGTTCAAATCCAAGGGAAATGGAAGTTTGTTCGAGTTAGTGGGGTTATTCGAGTTATCTGAGTTCAAGTTACTGGGGTTCTACTGTAAATTAAAATTTCACTCAATTTTCAGTTTAGTAGAAGTACATGTATTACAATCCCTGGCTAAATAATGGTTTGCCGGCATTGGTACGCTTAACTATTTTTTAGTTAAAACAGCATGCCTTATCATCCATTCTCCGTTGGCTTATTGTTGGATACAAAAAACCTTTGAAGCAAACAACATGGGTATAAATCTCGACGCCATTCGCTATTCTTTTTATTTACAATTACCTGAGACAAAGAGTGCTTTGAGTTCGAAACCTCCATGTTTCCTTGTCAATGACAATGAGATTCCATCCTAAGTAACATTGCAACAAAAAAACATAAGATATTTTAAATTTATCGATGATAAATACTGTGGGAGCTTCCAAAATGCTGATATTGCAAAACAGTGCCAAACAGCTGTCCATGGCAGCCACTGCCCACAAGGTTATAAGTTGTGCACATACATGAGCTACAATTATGTTATCAAACAAATGCCCTGTCATTAATTAACAAGTTGTGGTCCCTCTTGTGATGTAACAGGTTGCCATGTTAACAGTATAACTTATTTAAGACACCCTTAACTTTAACTTTAAGTGCTAGTGCCTAGAAAACGAGCTCAGTAACCCCCAATTTTTATTATTGAATTGAGATGAGATGCTGCTGTTTTGCAAGTGAAAAATTTCTTGGGAAAGGGCTTCAGAGCCACCTTAACTTAAGTATTCATCAAGTATCGATTACCTATTGCTAACTTATTGATTTCATTTATGTCATTGATGCCATTGATTAGTTATGTTTGGAATATATTTATCACTTGTTTTTGTTGCTATTGTCAAAACAATAGAAGATCGGGTGAATATAAGATCGATATAATTTTGCTTCGTTATTAATCAAGGGTATTAAGCTAATGACTTTCTAGTTGAAATTCACCAATTGCGAGTGGCTGCCACAGAAAAACCATTTACGTGGGTATAACAGGTAGCTAGGTTTGAGTAAAGAAAGAGACA
Organism: Siderastrea radians; assembly: GCA_964017195.1. Taxonomy (NCBI): domain Eukaryota; kingdom Metazoa; phylum Cnidaria; class Anthozoa; order Scleractinia; family Rhizangiidae; genus Siderastrea; species Siderastrea radians. The sequence goes on from CAXHKT010000457.1 coordinate 32,877, forward strand.
AGTGTAGACTTATTCTGAATGAAATGTCAAGGTTAAGGCAGAAATAAAAAAGAAACATTGACTTAATCGACAAGAAAAGTCAAGTTTGATCTTTTTTAGCACCGTATAAGTTTATTCTGGTGCAGACTTGCCATGCATCTCTCAAAGCGCCTGACAATTTTTTGGGCCGAAAATCTATTTCATGGGTAGGCGTCGTTGTGAGAGCTAAGCTCTACTGGATTTTGGGCTAAAAACTTGAACGAGAGTGAGTTTCAAAAATTGGTTTTGGGCGTGAAATGTCTTTGGCAGTTTTGGAAAAAACGCGCCTGGATTTTTTCAATGAAAGAACCCTGAAGAACCAAAAGGTTATACTCGAGGCTAGGGTGGACATTTCAGTCATAACGAGTGGGGGGTTTTAAGAGGGTTCTCCTCAGTGTGCATAAGATTTCAATCTTGTACTAAAGCCTTGAACGGTACAGAGTCGATAGAGAAGTATTAGTTTAACTACGCTGAGTCTTACCTGTCGGAGAAGCCGGCGCCACTGTCGACAGGCCAGCCAGAGGATGACTTCTTCACCATGCGGTCTCGTGATCATGTGACTGACACCAAAGAAACTGACAAGCAATTGACAATAAATGCACGTAGTATTCCTTGTTAGTACTTGGCAAGTAAAACTAATAAAACTATGATACTCCACCTGGATGTTATTTGTCTCCAAAGCGAAATAATATGCAATTTCCATGTTTTACATGTCGTAACTAGCCTGCATAACAGTTGTTTCCTTTCCGGAGAGCTCTCACGTACCTCGCCCGCTCTCAGAAAGAATATATATTTTTTGCTACACATTATTTTTTGAGGCGCTATTACGGGGTGTGTGTGTGTGTGTGTGGGGGGGGGGGGGGGAGGGGGGTCTGGGTATCCCGTATCCCATTATTTTTTTACCTAAATATTCTGTATCCCGTTTTTTCCTGTGGTTCGCATTTTCAACTTTAATTTTTCACATCCCCAAATCTCTTGTTGAGATATCCCGTATCCCGTATCCCGTTAATTTTTCCTAAATATTTCGTGTCCACATAATTTTTTTACCCAAATATCCCATATCCCTGAAACTCCTAATAGGTCCTAATGTTTAATACATTTATTGCCCAGATCTTTTGCGGTGCACTCGGAGTGGCTTTTGTAAATGGTATGAACGTGGAGGGGGGGGGGGGGGAACAAAGTAGGGTTGTTTTGAATGTCATAAAATTTCGTATAGTACTAATTGTAGTAAAAGGTAACTTCCTGGTTTAACCGCATTTTCACTAATTTTCATACTTATTTGATTTCTCTATTCAATCTTTTAAAGTAGATATATCTGTCTTAAAAAAATCCTTTGTTGAATCTAGCTTGGATTTCAGACGTCTTCCACTGATCGTGCGTTGAAATTATTCAGGCTTTGTTATCCTTAGAAAAAGAGGCATTTAGTTGCTAACATGCCCACCCTCCCCCTCCCCCTCCATCTGTAATCTTTACTGGAATAATTGCTGCCTCTGGTAAACACTTCTCTGGCAATGGAACGGTCAGTGTCCAAAAAATTGACAAAATAGTAATAAAGCGTACGCATTTTTAACCTAAAGGAAAATTAGTGTATAAATTATAAAATATTTTTATCGTGTGTCATAAATGTAATGAGACGTATGGTTATATCTGTGCTCGCTTTTTTTAACTTTTTAACTGAGTTGGCACATCGGAGCTTTGAGACGAGCGTTGATCCCTCTTCTTTCTCAAAATTTCGGCCATTTTGAAGTTTAAAGGCGGAGAAGGCCTGGGACGGTACATCGTTTTTATGACGTCACTATTTGATGCCGTTGATTTCTTGATGCGTGTTGTCTGGCGTTTTTAGCATCGATTTCATCTGGAGACTAAAGAATCCTAATTACGCTTTGTAATCTGTTGTCATCATATTAACTACAGATCTTCGCAATGAAAATACGTGCCCTTAGCTTCTTTTTCATTGGATATTTGCAATGTTCCATCAAGGCGATGGCGGTCAATCGGTAAGATTACGTAAACTATTGAATTTCAGTAGTCATTTCGCCGTAACCCTCCCTGCTTTCCTTTGCTAGCTCAGCCAAAATGAGGGAAAAGCCGTTTTGGGAACGATACCCGGGTTTCAAAGCTAGCCGTTTTTCTGTTTTTATTTTTTTTAGATTTATTTCTTAGTTTAGGAACCGTTGAGCCGCCAAAACGAGTATTAAATGTCGCCCGCTTCGACTTCCCAACGGCTTTTTATTGGAAGAAAGCAGGGTGCCGGAACGAACGCATTTTCGCGCGACATTTGTATGGATTAACAGTCTGTTCATTGTACATTGAGATTTTTTGTCGAATTGCAGTTAGTATGAACTTCAGTTGAAAATAAAGAGATTACATGCCTGGGAAACTTTTATTCACAACTTCGGGTGTATCGCAAAACGACGATCCAGTATTGCCCAGCTATTAAACCAGCGAGAGTTTTCTGGCACACCTCGGTTTTCAATGAGTGGCAGTTTGATTCTATACCAGCATAAGAACGGCCAGTGCTTTGTATTCAAGTTTGCTTACTGAAGTCAAGCATCTTACAGTTATCAATGTCTTACTGATTTTATACCAGCATTATAAGGACCAGTGTGTTGTTGACAAGTTTTCTCACTGAACGTGTGCATCTTACAGTTATCAATGTCTTACTGATTTTATACCAGCATTATAAGGACCAGTGTGTTGTTGACAAGTTGTCTCACTGAATGTGTGCATCTTACAGTTATCAATGTCTTACTGATTTTATACCAGCATTATAAGGACCAGTGTGTTGTTGACAAGTTTTCTCATTGAACGTGTGCATCTTACAGTTGTCAATGTCTTACTGATTTTATACCAGCATTATAAGGACCAGTGTGTTGTTGACAAGTTTTCTCATTGAACGTGTGCATCTTACAGTTATCAATGTCTTACTGATTTTATACCAGCATTATAAGGACCAGTGTGTTGTTGACAACTTTTCTCACTGAACGTGTGCATCTTACAGTTATCAATGTCTTACTGATTTTATACCAACATTATAAGGACCAGTGTGTTGTTGACAAGTTTTCTCACTGAACGTGTGCATCTTACAGTTATGAATGTCTTACTGATTTTATACCAGCATTATAAGGACCAGTTTGTTGATGACAAGTTTTCTCATTGAACGTGTGCATCTTACAGTTATCAATGTGTTACTGATTTTATACCAGCATTATAAGGACCAGTGTGTTGTTGACAAGTTTTCTCACTGAATGTGTGCATCTTACAGTTATCAATGTGTTACTGATTTTATACCAGCATTATAAGGACCACTGTGTTGTAGACAAGTTTTCTCACTGAACGTGTGCATCGTCAGTTATCAATGTCTTACTGATTTTATACCAGCATTATAAGGAACAGTGTTTTGTTGACAAGTTTTCTCACTGAACGTGTGCATCTTACAGTTATCAATGTCTTACTGATTTTATACCAGCATTATAAGGACCAGTTTGTTGATGACAAGTTTTCTCATTGAACGTGAGTGCGCCTTACAGTTATCAATGTCTTACTGATTTTATACCAGCATTATAAGGACCAGTGTGTTGTTGACAAGTTTTCTCACTGAACATGTGCATCTTACAGTTATCAATGTCTTACTGATTTTATACCAGCATTATAAGGACCACTGTGTTGTAGACAAGTTTTCTCACTGAACGTGTGCATCGTCAGTTATCAATGTCTTACTGATTTTATACCAGCATTATAAGGACCAGTGTGTTGTTGACAAGTTTTCTCACTGAACGTGTGCATCTTACAGTTATCAATGTCTTACTGATTTTATACCAGCATTATAAGGACCAGTGTGCCAGGCTTAAGAGAACAGACTTCAAGGGGTTATGTTTTGTTTTCTGGGTGGGTTGAGTCTTGTTAAATTGTTTTGAGCATGTCCCGGCTTTAGAGAACAGACTTTAAGGGGTAATGTTTTGTTTTCTGGATGGGTTGAGTCTTGTTAAATTGTTTTGAGCATGTCCAGGCTAAAGAGAACAGACTTCAAGGGGTTAGGTTTTGTTTTCTGGTTGGGTTGAGTCTTGTTAAATTGTTTTGAGCATGTTCAGGCTTAAGCGAACAGACTTCAAGGGGTAATGTTTTGTTTTCAGGGTGGGTTGAGTCTTGTTAAATTGTTTTGAGCATGTCCCGGCTTTTTAAGAGAACAGACTTCAAGGGGTTAGGTTTTGTTTTCTTGGGTGGGTTGTGTCTTGTTAAATTGTATTGAGCATTTTCAGGCTTTAGAGAACAGACTTCAAGGGGTTAGGTTTTGTTTTCTTGGTGGGTTGAGTCTTGTTAAATTATTTTGAGCATTTCCAGGCTTAAGGGAACAGACTTTAAGGGGTTCGGTTTTGTTTTCTGGGTGGGTTGAGTCTTGTTAAATTGTTTTAAGCACGTCCAGGCTTTAGAGAACAGTCTTCAAGGGGTTAAGTTTTGTTTTCTGGGTGGGTTGTTTCTTGTTAAATTGTTTTGAGCATGTGCAAACTTTAGAGAATAGACTTCAAGGGGTTATGTTTTGCTTTCCGGGTGGGTTGAGTCTTGTTAAATTGTTTTGAGCATGTCCCGGCTTTAGAGAACAGACTTCAAGGGGTTATGTTTTGTTTTCTTGGTCGGTTGAGTCTTGTTAAATTGTGTTGAGCATGTCCCGGCTTTAGAGAACAGACTTCAAGGGGTTATGTTTTGTTTTCTTGGGTGGGTTGAGTCTTGTAAAATTGTTTTGAGCATGTCCAGGCTTAAGAGAACAGACTTCAAGGGGTTAGGTTTTGTTTTCTTGGGTGGGTTGAGTCTTGTTAAATTGTTTTGAGCATTTTCAGGCTTTAGAGAACAGACTTCAAGCGGTTACATTTTGTTTTCTGGGTGGGTTGAGTCTTGTTAAATTGTTTTGACCATGTCCCGGCTTTAGAGAACAGACTTCAAGGGGTTATGTTTTGTTTTCTTGGGTGCGTTGAGTCTTGTACATGTAAAATTGTTTTAAGCATGTCCAGGCTTAAGAGAACAGACTTCAAGGGGTTATGTTTTTTTTTCTGGGTGGGTTGAGTCTTGTTAAATTGTTTTAAGCACGTCCAGGCTTTAGAGATCAGTCTTCAAGGGGTTAGGGTTTGTTTTCTTGGGTGGGTTGTGCCTTGTTAAATTGTTTTGAGCATTTTCAGGCTTTAGAGAACAGACTTCAAGGGGTTAGGTTTTGTTTTCTTGATGGGTTGAGTCTTGTTAAATTGTTTTGAGCATGTCCCGGCTTTATAGAGCAGACTTTAAGGGAAAATGTTTTGTTTTCTGGATAGGTTGAGTCTTGTTAAATTGTTTTGAGCATGTCCAGGCTTAAGAGAACAGACTTCAAGGGGTTAGGTTTTGTTTTCTGGTTGGGTTGAGTCTTGTTAAATTGTTTTGAGCATGTTCAGGCTTAAGCGAACAGACTTCAAGGGGTAATGTTTTGTTTTCAGGGTGGGTTGAGTCTTGTTAAATTGTTTTGAGCATGTCCCGGCTTTTTAAGAGAACAGACTTCAAGGGGTTAGGTTTTGTTTTCTTGGGTCTGTTGTGTCTTGTTAAATTGTATTGAGCATTTTCCGGCTTTAGAGAACAGACTTCAAGGGGTTAGGTTTTGTTTTCTTGGTGGGTTGAGTCTTGTTAAATTATTTTGAGCATGTCCAGGCTTAAGGGAACAGACTTCAAGGGGTTCGGTTTTGTTTTCTGGGTGGGTTGAGTCTTGTTAAATTGTTTAAAGCACGTCCAGGCTTTAGAGAACAGTCTTCAAGGGGTTAAGTTTTGTTTTCTGGGTGGGTTGTTTCTTGTTAAATTGTTTTGAGCATGTGCAAGCTTTAGAGAATAGACTTCAAGGGGTTATGTTTTGCTTTCCGGGTGGATTGAGTCTTGTTAAATTGTTTTGAGCATGTCCCGGCTTTAGAGAACAGACTTCAAGGGGTTATGTTTTGTTTTCTTGGTGGGTTGAGTCTTGTTAAATTGTTTTGAGCATGTCCCGGCTTTAGAGAACAGGCTTCAAGGGGTCATGTTTTGTTTTCTTGGGTGTGTTGAGTCTTGTAAAATTGTTTTGAGCATGTCCAGGCTTAAGAGAACAGACTTCAAGGGGTTAGGTTTTGTTTTCTTGGGTGGGTTGTCTCTTGTTAAATTGTTTTGAGCATTTTCAGGCTTTAGAGAACAGACTTCAAGGGGTTAGATTTTGTTTTCTGGGTGGGTTGAGTCTTGTTAAATTGTTTTGAGCATGTCCAGGCTTTAGAGAACAGAATTCAAGGGGTTATGTTTTGTTTTCTTGGGTGCGTTGAGTCTTGTAAAATTGTTTTGAGCATGTCCAGGCTTAAGAGAACAGACTTCAAGGGGTTATGTTTTGTTTTCTTGGTGGGTTGAGTCTTGTTAAATTGTTTTAAGCACGTCCAGGCTTTAGAGAACAGTCTTCAAGGGGTTAGGGTTTGTTTTCTTGGGTGGGTTGTGCCTTGTTAAATTGTTTTGAGCATTTTCAGGCTTTAGAGAACAGACTTCAAGGGGTTAGGTTTTGTTTTCTTGGTGGGTTGAGTCTTGTTAAATTATTTTGAGCATGTCCAGGCTTAAGGGAACAGACTTCAAGGGGTTCGGTTTTGTTTTCTGGGTGGGTTGAGTCTTGTTAAATTGTTTTAAGCACGTCCAGGCTTTAGAGAACTGTCTTCAAGGGGTTAAGTTTTGTTTTCTGGGTGGGTTGGTTCTTGTTAAATTGTTTTGAGCATGTGCAAGCTTTAGAGAATAGACTTCAAGGGGTTATGTTATGCTTTCTGGGTGGGCTGAGTCTTGTTAAATTGTTTTGAGCATGTCCCGGCTTTAGAGAACAGACTTCAAGGGGTTATGTTTTGTTTTCTAGGTGGGTTGAGTCTTGTTAAATTGTTTTAAGCATGTCCAGGCTTTAGAGAACAGTCTTCAAGGGGTTAGGGTTTGTTTTCTTGGGTGGGTTGTGCCTTGTTAAATTGTTTTGATCATCTTCAGGCTTTAGAGAACAGACTTCAAGGGGTTATGTTTTGTTTTCTTGGGTGCGTTGAGTCTTGTAAAATTGTTTTGAGCATGTCCAGGCTTAAGAGAACAGACTTCAAGGGATTAAGTTTTGTTTTCGGTGGTGGATTGAGTCTTGTTAAATTGTTTTGAGCATTTTCAGGCTTTAGAGAACAGACTTCAAGGGGTTAGATTTTGTTTTCTGGGTGGGTTGAGTTTTGTTAAATTGTTTTGACCATGTCCCAGCTTTAGAGAACAGACTTAAAGGGGTTATGTTTTGTTTTCTGGGTGGGTTGAGTCTTGTTAAATTGTTTTGAGCATGTCCCGGCTTTAGAGAACAGACTTCAAGGGGTTAAGTTCTTTTTTTGTTGGGTGCGTTGAGTCTTGTAAAATTGTTTTGAGCGTGTCCAGGCTTAAGAGAACAGACTTCAAGGGGTTATGTTTTGTTTTCTGGGTGGGTTGAGTCTTGTTAAATTGTTTTAAGCACGTCCAGTCTTTAGAGAACAGTCTTCAAGGGGTTAGGGTTTGTTTTCTTGGGTGGGTTGTGCCTTGTTAAATTGTTTTGAGCATTTTCAGGCTTTAGAGCACAGATTTTAAGGGGTTATGTTTTGTTTTCTTGGGTGGGTTGAGTCTTGTTGAATTGTTTTGAGAATGTCCAGGTTTTAGAGAACAGACTTCAAAGGGTTAGGTTTTGTTTTCTTGGGTGGGTTGTGTCTTGTTAAATTGTATTGAGCATTTTCATGCTTTAGAGAACAGACTTCAAGGGGTTAGGTTTTGTTTTCTTGGTCGGTTGAGTCTTGTTAAATTATTTTGAGCATGTCCAGGCTTAAGGGAACAGACTTCAAGGGGTTCGGTTTTGTTTTCTGGGTGGGTTGAGCTTTGTTAAATTGTTTTAAGCACGTCCAGGCTTAAGAGAACAGTCTTCAAGGGGTTAGGTTTTGTTTTCTGGGTGGGTTGTTTCTTGTTAAATTGTTTTGAGCATGTGCAAGCTTTAGAGAATAGACTTCAAGGGGTTATGTTTTGCTTTCCGGGTGGGTTGAGTCTTGTTAAATTGTTTTGAGCATGTCCCGGCTTTAGAGAACAGACTTCAAGGGGTTATGTTTTGCTTTCTGGGTGGGTTGAGTCTTGTTAAATTGTTTTGAGAATGTCCAGGTTTTAGAGAACAGACTTCAAGGGGTTTAGGTTTTGTTTTCTTGGGTGGGTTGTGTCTTGTTAAATTGTATTGAGCATTTTCAGGCTTTAGAGAAAAGACTTCAAGGGGTTAGGTTTTGTTTTCTTGGTGGGTTGAGTCTTGTTAAATTATTTTGAGCATGTCCAGGCTTAAGGGAACAGACTTCAAGGGGTTTGGTTTTGTTTTCTGGGTGGGTTGAGTCTTGTTAAATTGTTTTAAGCACGTCCAGGCTTTAGAGAACAGTCTTCAAGGGGTTAAGTTTTGTTTTCTGGGTGGGTTGTTTGTTGTTAAATTGTTTTGAGCATGTGCAAGCTTTAGACAATAGACTTCAAGGGGTTATGTTTTGCTTTCTGGATGGGCTGAGTCTTTTTAAATTGTTTTGAGTGTGTCCCGGCTTTAGAGAACAGACTTCAAGGGGTTATGTTTTGTTTTCTTGGTGGGTGGAGTCTTGTTAAATTTTGTTAAGCACGTCCAGGCTTTAGAGAACAGTCTTCAAGGGGTTAGGGTTTGTTTTCTTGGGTGGGTTGTGCCTTGTTAAATTGTTTTGAGCATTTTCAGGCTTTAGAGAACAGACTTCAAGGGGTTATGTTTTGTTTTCTTGGGTGCGTTAAGTCTTGTAAAATTGTTTTGAGCATGTCCCGGCTTTAGAGAACAGACTTTAAGGGGTTATGTTTTCTTTTCTGGGTGGGTTGAGTCTTGTTAAATTGTTTTGAGCATGTCCCGGCTTTAGAGAACAGACTTAGAGGGTTTATGTTTTGTTTTCTTGGGTGCATTGAGTCTTGTAAAATTGTGTTGAGCATGTCCAGGCTTAAGAGAACAGACTTCAAGGGGTTATGTTTTGTTTTCTTGGTGGGTTGCAGTCTTGTTAAATTGTTTTAAGCACGTCCAGTCTTTAGAGAACAGTCTTCAAGGGGTTAGGGTTTGTTTTCTGGGTGGGTTGAGCTTTGTTAAATTGTTTTAAGCACGTCCAGGCTTTAGAGAACAGTCTTCAAGGGGTTAGGTTTTGTTTTCTGGGTGGGTTGTTTCTTGTTAAATTGTTTTGAGCATGTGCAAGCTTTAGAGAATACACTTCAAGGGGTTATGTTTTGCTCTCTAGGTGGGTTGAGTCTTGTTAACTTGTTTTGAGCATGTCCCGGGTTTAGAGAACAGACTTCAAGGGGTTATGTTTTGCTTTCTGGGTGGGTTGAGTCTTGTTAAATTGTTTTGAGAATGTCCCGCCTTTATCGAACAGACTTCAAGGGGTTATGTTTTGTTTTCTTGGGTGCGTTGAGTCTTGTAAAATTGTTTTGAGCATGTCCAGGCCTAAAAGAACAGACTTCAAGGGGTTAGGTTTTGTTTTCTTGGGTGGGTTGAGTCTTGTTAAATTGTTTTGAGCATGTCCAGGCTTTAGAGAACAGTCTTCAAGGCGTTATGTTTTGTTTTTTAGGGTGGGTTGTGTCTTGTTAAATTGTTTTGAGCATTTTCAGCCTTTAGAGAACAGACTTCAAGGGGTTAGGTTTTGTTTTCTGGGTGGATTGAGTGTTGTTAAATTATTTTGAGCATGTCCAGGCTTAAGGGAACAGACTTCAAGGGGTTCGGTTTTGTTTTCTGGGTGGGTTGAGCTTTGTTAAATTGTTTTAAGCACGTCCAGGCTTTAGAGAACAGTCTTCAAGGGGCTAGGTTTTGTTTTCTGGGTGGGTTGTTTCTTGTTAAATTGTTTTGAGTATGTGCAAGCTTTAGAGAATAGACTTCAAGGGGTTATGTTTTGCTTTCTGGGTGGGTTGAGTCTTGTTAAATTGTTTTGAGCATGTCCCAGCTTTAGAAAACAGACTTCAAGGGGTTAGGTTTTGTTTTCTGGGTGGGTTGAGTCTTGTTAAATTGTTTTGAGCATGTCCCAGCTTTAGAAAACAGACTTCAAGGGGTTAGGTTTTGTTTTCTGGGTCGGTTGAGTCTTGTTAAATTGTTTTAAGCACGTCCAGGCTTTAGAGAACAGTCTTCAAGGGGTAAGGGTGTGTTTTCTTGGGTGGGTTGTGCCTTGTTAAATTGTTTTGAGCATTTTCAGGCTTTAGAGAACAGTCTTCAAGGGGTTAATTTTGTTTTTTGGGTGCGTTGAGTCTTGTAAGGTTGTTTTGAGCATGTCCAGGCTTTAGAGAACAGTCTTCAAGGGGTTATGTTTTGTTTTCTAGGGTGGGTTGTGTCTTGTTAAATTGTTTTGAGCATTTTCAGGCTTTAGAGAACAGTCTTCAAGGGGTTAGATTTTGTTTTTTGGGTGCGTTGAGTCTTGTAAAATTGTTTTGAGCATGTCCAGGCTTAAAAGAACAGTCTTCAAGGGGTTATGTTTTGTTTTATGGGTGGGTTGAGTCTTGTTAAATTGTTTTAAGCACGTCCAGGCTTTAGAGAACAGACTTCAAGGGGTTAGGTTTTGTTTTCTTGGATGCGTTGAGTCTTGTAAAATTGTTTTGAGCATGTCCAGGCTTTAGAGAACAGTCTTCAAGGGGTTATGTTTTGTTTTCTAGGGTGGGTTGTGTCTTGTTAAATTGTTTTGAGCATTTTCAGGCTTTAGAGAACAGTCTTCAAGGGGTTAATTTTGTTTTTTGGGTGCGTTGAGTCTTGTAAGGTTGTTTTGAGCATGTCCAGGCTTTAGAGAACAGTCTTCAAGGGGTTATGTTTTGTTTTCTAGGGTGGGTTGTGTCTTGTTAAATTGTTTTGAGCATTTTCAGGCTTTAGAGAACAGTCTTCAAGGGGTTAGATTTTGTTTTTTGGGTGCGTTGAGTCTTGTAAAATTGTTTTGAGCATGTCCAGGCTTAAAAGAACAGTCTTCAAGGGGTTATGTTTTGTTTTATGGGTGGGTTGAGTCTTGTTAAATTGTTTTAAGCACGTCCAGGCTTTAGAGAACAGTCTTCAAGGGGTAAGGGTGTGTTTTCTTGGGTGGGTTGTGCCTTGTTAAATTGTTTTGAGCATTTTCAGGCTTTAGAGAACAGACTTTAAGGGGTTATGTTTTGTTTTTTGGGTGGGTTGGGTCTTGTTAAATTGTTTTGAGCATGTTCCGCCTTTAGAGAACAGACTTCAAGGGGTTAGGTTTTGTTTTCTTGGGTGGGTTGTGTCTTTTGAAATTGTATTAAGCAGTTTAAGGCTTTAGAGAACAGACTTCAAGGGGTTAGGTTTTGTTTTCTTGGTGGGTTGAGTCTTGTTAAATTATTTTGAGCATGTCCAGGCTTAAGGGAACAGACTTCAACAGGTTCGGTTTTGTTTTCTGGTTGGGTTGAGCTTTGTTAAATTGTTTTAAGCACGTCCAGGCTTTAGAGAACAGTCTTCAAGGGGTTAGGTTTTTTTTTCTGGGTGGGTTGTTTCTTGTTAAATTGTTTTGAGCATGTGCAAGTTTTAGAGAATAGACTTCAAGGGGTTATGTTTTGCTTTCTGGGTGGGTTGAGTCTTTTTAAATTGTTTTGAGTATCTCCTGGCTTTAGAGAACAGACTTCAAGGGGTTATGTTTTGTTTTCTTGGGTGCGTTGAGTCTTGTAAAATTGTTTTGAGCATGTTCAGGCTTAAGAGAAGAGACTTCAAGGGGTTATGTTTTGTTTTCTAGGGTGGGTTGTCTCTTGTTAAATTGTTTTGAGCATTTTCAGGCTTTAGAGAACAGACTTAAAGGGGTTAGATTTTGTTTTCTGGGTGGGTTGAGTTTTGTTAAATTGTTTTGACCATGTCCCAGCTTTAGAGAACAGACTTTAAGGGGTTATGTTTTGTTTTCTGGGTGGGTTGAGTCTTGTTAAATTGTTTTGAGCATGTCCCGGCTTTAGAGAACAGACTTCAAGGGGTGATGTTTTGTTTTCTTGGGTGCATTGAGTCTTGTAAAATTGTTTTGAGCATGTCCAGGCTTAAGAGAACGGACTTCAAGGGGTTATGTTTTGTTTTCTGGGTCGGTTGAGTCTTGTTAAATTGTTTTAAGCACGTCCAGGCTTTAGAGAACAGTCTTCAAGGGGTAAGGGTGTGTTTTCTTGGGTGGGTTGTGCCTTGTTAAATTGTTTTGAGCATTTTAAGGCTTTAGAGAACAGACTTTAAGGGGTTATGTTTTGTTTTGTGGGTGGGTTGAGTCTTGTTAAATTTTTTTGAGCATGTTCCGCCTTTAGAGAACAGACTTCAAGGGGTTAGGTTTAGTTTTCTTGGGTGCGTTGAGTCTTGTTAAATTGTTTTGAGCATGTCCAGGCTTTAGAGAACAGTCTTCAAGGGGTTATGTTTTGTTTTCTAGGGTGGGTTTTGTCTTGTTAATATGTTTTGATCATTTTCAGGCTTTAGAGAACAGACTTCAAGGGGTTAGATTTTGTTTTCTTGGTGGGTGAGTTTTGTTAAATTGTTTTGACCATGTCCCGGCTTTAGAGAACAGACTTTAAGGGGTTATGTTTTGTTTTCTGGGTGGGTTGAGTCTTGTTAAATTCTTTTGAGCATGTCCCGGGTTTAGAGAACAGACTTCAAGGGGTTATGTTTTGTTTTCTTGGGTGCGTTGAGTCTTGTAAAATTGTTTTGAGCATGTGCAGGCTTAAGAGAACAGACTTCAAGGGGTTAGGTTTTGTTTTCTTGGGTGGGTTGAGTCTTGTTAAATTGTTTTGAGCATGTCCAGGCTTTAGATAACAGTCTTCAAGGGGTTATGTTTTGTTTTCTAGGGTGGGTTGTGTCTTGTTAATATGTTTTGATCATTTTCAGGCTTTAGAGAACAGACTTCAAGGGGTTAGATTTTGTTTTCTGGGTGGGTGAGTTTTGTTAAATTGTTTTGACCATGTCCCGGCTTTAGAGAACAGACTTTAAGGGGTTATGTTTGGTTTTCTGAGTGGGTTGTTTCTTGTTAAATTTTTTTGAGCATATGCAGGCTTTACAAAATAGACTTCAAGGGGTTAGATTGAGTTTTCTTGGGTGGTTGAGCCTTGTAAAATTGTTTTGAGCATGTGCAGGCTTAAGAGAACAGACTTCAAGGGGTTATGTTTTGTTTTCTTGGGTGCATTGAGTCTTGTAAAATTGTTTTGAGCAAGTCCAGGCTTTAGAGAACAGACTTCAAGGGGTTAGGTTTTGTTTTCTTGGTGGGTTGAGTCTTGTTAAATTCTTTTGAGCATGTCCAGGCTTAAGAGAACAGACTTCAAGGGGTTAGGTTTAGTTTTCTTGGGTGGGTTGAGTCTTGTAAAATTGTTTTGAGCATGTCCAGGATATCCTGACTAGGAATAATTAGTCAAGACTATCCCGCCTTTTGCAAAGATTGGAAACGGATAACTTTGCACATTTCATAACATACCCCGGTTTCAGCTTTAACTTCCTGCCATTTTTAAGATCAGAGAGATAGCAACGTTCCAGATTGTGCAATGCAAATCCATTGTAATAAAAATTATTGATATGTAAATCATAAAAGTTTCCCTAAAAACATCTTAGGTTGTAACTATTTTTTATAAATAATGAATTCGCGCACGTAGTGAAACTCCATTGTTTATAAAAAATAAATTTACACCCAGCAAAGTGAAATTTCATTATTTATAAAATAATGGTTTAACATGGGTGAGTTGAAATTTCATGATTTGTAAATAATGTAATCACGTACTGAGTGAAGTTTATTATTTATAAATAATACTTTTACGCTCGGTGAGATGAAATTTCCTGATTTGTAAATAATGAATTTGTACGCAGAAGCGAGCTTCATTGTTTATAAATTATGGAGTTGCTCAGCTTTATGATGTTAATAAATAAACATTTTAGATGTAGCCTGATTTATAAATTATTGAAGTCATTTAATCAATTATTTAGAAATAATTACTTCATGGTAAAAAATTATTTATAAATCATGTTGTACCTAAAAAATTATTTACATATCATCTGACATGTTTGTGTATCTTATTTATAAATAAATTTTCTGGCATTTGCAATTATTTATAAATAAGAAAAAAAGGCATGAATTTGGTCTAAATAATAAATTTACAAACGGCGCCCCATAGGTTGTGTCTTGAGTTTTTGTTTTTTGGTTTTGGGTGGTGTTGGTAAATTGATTTGGGCATCCAGAAATAAGAGAATGGTTTCCAAGTGCTGTACGTACAGGTTAGCTTTTGTTGTGGTGGGAGATGAAAGTCTTGCAATATAGTTAGCGTGTCCTGGATTTGTAGAAGAGATGCTAATGAGTTAATCTTTGTTGTCTGGGTGTGGTGCTTGCCATGCAGGTGCAATTTAGCGAGCAAGTACGTGTTTTGATTGTGTCCTGAAATTATAGAACAGTCATCCGTTAATTCTATGGCTGAATATTTTATTGGCACTTGTTAATGCATTTCAATCAGAAGCATATAGATAGCTTACCTAAAAGTATGCCTTTTTAAAAAAATGTAAGCTGCAGTTGGATAACAGTCGTTATCACGCATTTATTTACATTTATTTACGTTAAGATTTTGACAAATTTCCTTAAAATTTTGTAAGACACCTTGTGAAACGTCATCGCTTCTGCGTGCATTGCGTGCCATTTAAATGCGGGCAAGTGTGAAATTGGCTTGGGCCAATTTCAAGTTTTGAGGCTTGCTTGCCCGATGGGCAAGTTGGAATTCAAGTTGTTTGTCGAGCCCTCATAACCCTCTGTTATTTTATTTCAGGAACTAGATGCTACAAGAGTGAACAAAGAGAAGTTTGAACAAGAATGACAGCACATATTTGGATTGATGCTTATTTTGATAGACTTTCCATCGTCAGCTTTGACTGTATTTGAAAAGCTATTTGAATTTTATACAATTTAAAGATCTACTGAACTAAGTGGTGATGAAGGAATATGATTGAGCAGTTTTCATTTTCTGTAATGCTGAACAATTGTGCTCGGTTAATGTAGAACATGATACTTGATATTTAACAGGGCGTTTTGCTATAAAAGGATGTGACCTACAAAATTGATCAAAGTAAGACTTTCTTTAGTCATAGCTCGTTCATGACTCAGGTGCCCCGTGAAGTATTTGTTTCAAAATCTGTATCAGATTTCATTTTCATCAAACAATAACGTGCCCCCAATATTATTAAGCACATTATAAGCAAGGTGTGAGTGGCTAGCACAGGCCCCTTTTTTGGCAGAACTTGCTCGTTCAAGATCTTCATTTAATAAGTCAGTCAGAATCGGAATTACTTATGAAAGCTTTAGCAGGAAGATATTTTTGATCATGCAAAGGGGTCTAAGGGCCTGATTACATGGCGAATTTCAACCCGGTTTGCCAGGCTGAGATTTCAGCTCGGCTTCCAAAACAAATCTTCTTGAAAAGACGTTTGCGATTGCATGAAGAAAGTTTCATCCCGGGCCAAATTACAGCCCGGCCTGAAATTTCCAGCCCGGTTTTTGAAACCGGGCTGGAATCTCAGCCCGGGCAAACGGGCTAAAAAAACCTCATGTAATCGCGTTTAAATTTCAGCCCAGGCTGAAAGTGAGCTTACGGATGCGCAGTGATGGTTTTCACGAAAGAAAATGGCTGCCACGATTAGTTTTCAGTTTTAAAAGTGTTCAACCCAGGCTGAAATTCGCCATGTAATCGCAACAAAATTCTAGCCTGGCAAACCGGGCTGAAATTTCAGCCCCGGGCTGAGATTTAAAACAGGCCCTAAAACAGGTTTTCTGTATTTCTGGAGTGTTGCTTTTTAACTCTTCAATTTACATAAATTGATAAATCATTCCTGGGAAGGGTTGGGGGTGGGAAGCTCCTTGCTGTGTCCACTGGGACATTGTTAAATACATGCAATGATACAAAGGCTATATATATATATATGCAAATATACTGCTAATGCGAGGCGTCAGTTCATGACAGACATGGGTAAAACAAAACTTTGTTTTAAATTGTAGTTAATTTTCCATCGGCAAACACGTAATAACAAAACTTTTCCAGTGTTCTAGTCTTTCGCTTGTTGTGTAACATGCATAATTTGTGCGACAATTTTTTTTAGTCTTGATGCATTTTTTATTGAATCGTTCTTGCCATTCAAGCCTTTTAAGCAGATCAGATTGAATAATCGCAGACGTAATCTAAGGGCCTCTTCATATGAGCCCAGTTGACCGGGCTGGCCCGGTTTCCGAGATCTCGCCTCACTCCTATTTCCTTTGTAAAAATTGCGATGTGTTCATATGAGAAGGCGGGCCAGCCCGGTCACCGAGATCTCGGTTTCTACAACCGAGATCTCGGCAACCGGGATGAAAATTTTCCCATATGAACACTCCAGCCCGGTTACCGGGATGAAAATGTTTTTGACAAATTAGCTTCGCTTTCGAAACTGGGCGGCCAAAATAGCATAATTTTGCCGTGTGTGCATTTCCACTTCAAAAGTATTCGAATTAGCTTTATTAGTAAAGTTACAAGAGTCGGCAAAGCTATGATAGTCGCGGACAATACTTGTTAATGTTGCGCCATTTTGGTTTTGTTTCTTGAATTTCATCCCGGTAACCGGGCTGAAATTTCCCATATGAACAGACGACAAAATTCATCCCGGTAACCGAGCCAGCCCGGTTACCGGGATCATATGAAGAGGCCCTAATTCTGGTCATAATTCATATTCCGAGTTCAGTGGGTCATAGCCACTTTAATTAATATTTGAAGTATGAGTTGTGATTACTTTGTGATTATTTATCGTGAAATACCGGTCTTGCTTTATTTTTTATGGAATTATTTTTTCTTGGGTAAGAAAAGGTCATTTAAGGTTTGTTGTACTAGTATGAAGTTATTTTTATTGATATTATTAATATTTTTTTCAGTTTGGCTTAATTGAAGAATCCCTCATAGAAAAAAGTGTTCTTGACCTTGTGGATAGTTTTTTCACTCCCTGAAAATAAAGAACAGAATAAAATTTTGTTATTTGTTAAGTTCTGTTGTTTTCTTTCTTTCTGACAATATGACTATATATTGTAACCTTATTCTTTTTTAACGAGGACTTGGTCTCAGTATTCACAACGTTGGTGTGCAAACATATCTTGGTTTTGAGAAATCAAGCTAAATTTGGTAGTCATTGCACTAGAATATAAATATATGATACCAAACTAATTACAGAGTAATAGGGAGTATTATATTGTCACTCTAAAAAATCGTTTGCTGTTTATCAGTGAATGTGAAATTTTGTTTGTTGCACACCAACATTGCGAAGACCGCTTAATGGTGTGTGTAGTCCAAAACTTAAGTGGAGTGTAAAAGGAATCTGAAACGTCCCTTGAGAAATAGATATGTCGCCTTTTATCCGCAGACTGTGATATCTTTACAATATTACTGCCTTGTAATAAAACGTCAGAAAAACCCTTAAACCCGTGTAGGGTGGTTTGTGAGGACCACCAATTTACACACACTTTAGGTGGTTTACGAGGACCACCATAAAAAATGCTCGTCAACACGTTTCTCCACGATTTAGGTCGTTTGGAGCCTTGAGGTTTATGAGGACCAGGTATCGGTCTTCGCAACTACGGTGGTCCTCGCAACGTAGGTGTGTAAACACATTCTGGTCCTTGTAAGTACGGTCTGGTGGGAACACACACACACACACACACACACACACACACACACGGGAGTTACCCCTCCCCGGACAGTAATTAAACGATTAAACTGAAAGCTGGGGGGGGGGGCAACATAAGCACTGTTTAATTTTAAGGCAAAACCAACCACGATATGAATTCGTTATAGCGAGGTTTGCTTTGTCACGAACCCATGACGGGGTTTGTAAAAAGCTTTTAAAACTAGTACACGCATTCTCCCAGTCCCTTGGCACTTCGTTATAGCGAGTTCCATTTTACAACACCTGTCGCTACATACTTCCTTAATTGTTATTACAGACATTAAGCATGCCTTCACAAAAACCCTACATCTGCCATTATTCACCACGACACCCTCTTGCAAATCCAACTTCACAGCTTCTAAACTACCACCAGCAACATTGTATTCCCCTTATTTGAAAATTTGCTTTCTTTTCATGGAAATCTGACTAATTGACCCATTCAGTCTGAAATTAGCAAAATTTGGCATGATAAGCGATTCTAGGTATTTTGGTTTAACCCTTTTGCGCCCAGAGTCGTCACCAGACAACATTTGGAGAAGTAGACAAAGAACCACTTGTGACGTCATCAATTTCTTCGACAGCAGATGGTTTCTATAACCAAGTGCCTAACTGACTAACACGGGAGGATCAGAGCTTTCCATACGTGTGTCCATTTTGAATATCGACTAAATGCTGATAGAGCTACTGGAAAAACATATGTTCAACTATTGGTACAAAATTCGTGGTAAAATAGGCCATTATTCCCATAATTGATCAATGCCTCATTTCCAGGTTTTTTGAAAGTTAATACCAAACCTTTTCCAGCCGATAGAAAGAGAATAACAAGTAGAAGATAGCGAGAAGAGAAAGAGAGAAAGAAAGGAGAGAAAAAGGAGCAAGGAGAACCCGAAATGTATCAGCAAAAAAAAAAAAAAAAATTTCAAATTTTGACTTATGCGCGCGCTCAAGTGAAATGTTGCTCATTTCAACATAGAAGCTAATGAAAAATCTAGCTGAAATGTAAAGTATTGCTTTTCTAGCAAAACTTAGTGCAATTTAGCAACACAGCACCCAAGAAAAACATTTAACGGTAAAATTACAGTTTTTTGGAAAAAGTGTGCGTGAAAGGGTTAAGGTGGCCAGGGCTATTTATTGGCTCAGAGGTTCCAATTTAGAAATGGAATATTTGGCATATAAGCGTAAACCCACTTTTGAATGGTTTATTGAATATAGATTGTTCAAACGTTTTACAAAGCTGTAAGTTCAGCTTAATTATTCAGACCGGGCTTTTTGATCTTTTGGAACGGGGGGGGGGGGGAGGCTGATTCGGCCCCCCTCTTAACTCCGAGAATGTTAAAGCTGTACCTACCTACCTACCTACCTACCTACCTACCTACCTACCTACCTACCTGCCTACCTACCTACCTACCTACCTACCTACATACATACATACACTAACACAGAATAATGGCAAGCAAAGCACAGAGTTTCATATTGATGTGGTAGCATGTCAGTTATTCATTCCCCCCAACATACTTTAAAAATTGGATAAGATGATTGTCACAATAAAATAATACATTAACCCTTGAAGCCCTAGTGACCAGCATCTCCCTACAATAGCAATGCATTTAATTAGGTCATCAGAATTAAGGAATTGATCACCAAACGTGAATAGTGTTAATGTCAGTAGAAAGGAGTTCTCTACACTAGTACTAGAAGAACTGTATGAAGACCAGTAAGGAGAATTTGTAGGTTTACATTGGGGCCTAAACGGTCAATTGGTATGGAAAGCAAGAGTTGCTAATTAAGGGAGAAGGTGAATGTAGAATATAGCATGTGAAACCTTCAGAAGTAAGTTAACTTTCACGTAGACAAGTCATGTTGAAGGTGATCAGGATCTCAATTCCCATGATCTTGGTGCTTGCTTGCGCATTGCAAGGAGAGCTGTGATGCTTGTCACTGTATGTAGCATAAAATTGTTATCAGTCATAATTCGGTAAATCGTGATCGTCCAGGTGAGTGTAGTCCTGAAAAGGCGGGTGAAAAGGACTGTTTGAGGTGACATTGACTGACGTTTCGACAACCTGAGCGGAAGTCATCATCAGAGTCAAGTGAACTTTGAATCGTCGATAGATGTTTTAAGTCTCTGGTCGTTGTCCTGATTGGTCGACGATCTCGTGATGTTATTGGTCGTCTGTTAGTTAAGCCGTGATGTTATTGGCTGTGAAGACTGTTAAACGTGATTGGTTCGTTTCGATCTGTCTTTTGTTAGTCAAATGTCCGTTGGTCTATTGTTAGTCAAATAAGTCGGTTTGTCTATCGTTTGTCTGTCTTGTTATTGTCGGCAATCAATCGTTTGTAAGGTGCAGGTAGCTGTTGGCAACGGTTCAGTGGTGTTTGTTCTAAATTAGTAAACCAGCTTTCCAGAGTGTTTCGATGATAGTAGTCCGTACTGTAGGTAACGCATTCGGCAGAGTCCCAGTCGATTCTGTGGTTTGCTTTTTAAATGGTGCTCAGCAATGTGATTGTTGATATCACCATTTCTAGTCGCTATATTGATATCACCACTTCTAGTCTATATGACTGCTGGGTTCAAACCATTTACAACAATTAATGTTCAGCAGTAATTTTTGTTTCATATCAAATACATACATGTATGTACCTATCCCCGCTACACATTCACTGGTAATTGCTAGGAGCAGAGTAATACTTGTAAGTGCATTTCTATCCAAATTGTGAAAAGAAATTGTCCTTTCTAATCCCTCCTAATATTTTTTTAACTATTAACAGGGTCAGTATCCAAAACGGAAAACGTAAACTATTGTAAATTCTTACTGATCCAATATGCATTATTTCTTTCAAATATTTTTTTCGGGAAAGTCCCAAACTTATATTTAAATTCTTTTTACTGCTTATACACAAATATACACTGTTTGGGGAACTGAAAACTATTTTGTGAAATAATTTGATTTCCCTTGTGTAATCTGTGGTTTTGATCATACATGGAAAAATAATTATATGTTGATAATTACTGGTACATCGAGAGTAAAGATAATGGTAGAGAGAGGAAATAATTGTGAGCCAATCTGTTCAGTCACCATGCATCCGTTGGAAAGGTATTGTAGCAAAAGTATTTGGATGGTCGTGTATTTTTGGTCACCTCTCGTTGTTTCTAACAATATCATTTTATCAAAGCACTTTTAGTCGGTGTCGCCGGTCCTGATCGGTTTCTGCACAAAATTTCTCGGAGAGTCTGTAGACGCTGAGTTCATTCATAACAATGAAAAAAAAACGAACGAAAAAGACGGGTATTACTAGACCCCACCCTGACGGCGGGGTAAAAAAACAAACAAAAAATTGGTATGACTAGACCCTGTCCTGACGGCGGGGTAACAAGAAAAGCCCCAGGGGCATTTGTCCCCGCCGTTGTTCTCTCTCTCCTGAGCGTGTAAAATATATTACGGCCACGTAAGGTAAAAGCCCAAGTGGTGTAAAGTTGGTGATTTATCGTACCTTTTACGCGTTTGCTATGATAATACAAGGATCGAGACATGAACTGCCCCCTTTTCTTTGGTCAACCACCCTGTTCAAGCGTGCGTGACGAAGAGCGTGATAAAATATTTTGACCATAGCGTGCCTCAGTCTGATCCAAATAGTTATTGCGATTCGTTAGTTTTCAAAGCTCGCCAGCACTTTAGTCCTTGCTCTCATCGAATGGAAGCAAACTTCTTTGAATTCCTTGTACTTTTCTACACTGATTTCTCTAAAAAATTTGGGGAAGTAAACCAAACCGGCCGAAAATGCTTAAATTTCACTGTTAAATAATTAACCTTGTTTTTTTGGAGGCTTGGGTCGCGGCAGGGGTATTTTGCAGAACGCAGAACACAGAACGCAGAATGATGGTCAGCGGTGTAGAGCGTGAAACAGGTAGCTACATCATATATGATAAACTGATATCATACATGCCTAACCCTAACCCTAAACCTAGGGTTATGGTTAGGGTTAAGGTTAGGGCTAGGGTTAGGGTTTAAGGTTAGGGTTAGGATTAGGCATGTATGATATCAGTTCATCATATATGATGTACTGACCTGTTTCACACTCTATACCGCTGACCGTCATTCTGCGTTCTGCGTTCTGCGTTCTGCAAAATACCCCTGCCGCTTGGGTCGAGTGGCGAAAATAATAAAATCGAATCGGTGGCTTTCAAAGCTCGTTAGGATATTCGTTCTTGCTCTCGTCGACAGAATTTTTATCTCAATCAATCACCAGTGATTTTCTACACCAACTTTTATGAAAACTTTCGCGAATAAACGCTGAACGAACGAAGATCGCCGGCAAGTATTTTTTGGCCGAGCGGAAGTCTGGGGCAAGTTACTATGAAAAAAACATCAAGAAAAACTAGACCCCGTCTGACGAAGCGGTAAAAACGGGTATTACTAGACCCCGTCCTGACGGCGGGGTAAAGAAAAAAAAGGGGTATTACTAGACCCCGGGGGAGAAAGCCCCAGGGGCATTAGACACCGCCGTTGTTCTCTCTCCCCTCGGGGTGCAAAATATATGTAAGATACAAGCCCAATTGGTGCAAATTTTTTACCCTTTACGTTTTTTGCTATGATAATATAAATCAAGACATGACCTGCCTTTTCTTCGGTAAACCACCCTGTTTTGACCATAGCGTGACTCAGTCTGACCCAAATGGTTATCAGTTATTGCACCATTAAGGAGCGGATGTCTGTAAATATCGACCGGAGGGATGCAATAGTGAAATTTCGAAAATTCTCAAAAAAATTCAACAAGTAGCCCTAGGTAAGCTATTACCAGAAATATAGTTTTTACTTCGATCCGATAAATATATTTGACGTACGGAGGTGATCGTGGTTTCGCAGCTCTCTGACCGCGTTTTACAGGTCTGATACCGTGCATTACTTGGACCCTTTTTAAAAATCAAAACAATTGAAATAAGAACCAAAAAAAAAAATACTAATCGGATAAAGTAGATAATTATAAACATTTTAAGTGATCATTTTCGTTCTGAGCTAAAATTGAATATTTGGGATAGTTTTCAATATTTATATCATTTTGAGCGATTTCTTTCGATGCAAAATTGACAAAATTTAGCAACATCAGTGATATCACTATACATCAGTGAGAAGCTTAATCGCAGGTCTATGTTCACTTCTCTTCTTCTTGGTCCATGTTGTCATTTCTCCTTTTTCTGTACATATCTAGTAGTAAAGAAGCGATACAAAATACTACATTGTGTAAACCTCACAAGGTGTCTAATATCTTCCCATACCTCGGAGTCTCTAAGAAACAACTTTCAGAAAATTTTCAGGACTCCTGTAGATTTTCTGAGATTTAAATTCCAAAAGTCCAAAATAGCATGAAACTTGAAAGCAGTTTATCTGATTCTTCTACAGTTAACATTCTCTGACCAGTCGCACGCAATTTCTAGCACTTTTCACTTGGTTTTACAGGACCTTCGTTATTATCACAATTTCCACGACTTTCCAGTCCTGAGAAAACACCGAACCTGACGAAATTCCGTCACAGGGAATATAATGGAGACTAGAAGAAGTGAAACATCAAAGCCGTAAGTCCAAAGAAAAAGGAAAACCACGCCAAAGAAGTATTGAATGTGATCCGTCCAACTTTGAACCCGCATCGTCTGTCTTTGGCGTAGGAAATGAACAGGGCGATATTGCGACGATCTCTGAACGGATGGCCTTCATTCCAGTCAGCAGATGTGGTACCATTTATTTCTTCGTAGATTCCTTCAGCAGCAAAAAAGAAAGGACAAATCATTAAGGGAGTAAAATTTCCCAAAATTACGGCGTGCAACGAGTTATCCTAGTTGTAAGTTCTTCACCAATATATTTCACAGAGTCTGCATATCGACGTAAAAAGTCAACCATTCGAGTTGGCTGGAAGGCTTTACAATTTGGCCATACTCAGAAAGGCTATGAAAATAATAGGAATAACCCTTAAACCTGATTATTTTTACGTACAGTTTGTCTAGAGTGGAGCAAAGACAGCCTAAATGTCCAATTATTCCAGTCCACAAATTTCATCTGCTTGGTACTGGAAAGGGAAACAGAGCTTGTAATTTTAAATTCAAAATCTTGATTTGAAATTTCCCAAAATTACGGCGTGCAATGAGTTATCCTAGTTGTAAGTTCTTCACCAATATATTTCACAGAGTCTGCATATCGACGTAAAAAGTCAACCATTCGAGTTGGCTGGAAGGCTTTACAATTTGGCCATACTCAGAAAGGCTATGAAAATAATAGGAATAACCCTTAAACCTAATTATTTTTACGTACAGTTTGTCTAGAGTGGAGCAAAGACAGCCTAAATGTCCAATTATTCCAGTCCACAAATTTCATCTGCTTGGTACTGGAAAGGGAAACAGAGCTTGTAATTTTAAATTCAAAATCTTGATTTGAAATTCAACATTCGACACCCAGTTACCCACCCAACTGTTAGTGTACCCCACTCAGTTTTGCTACCTATAGTAAGAGGTCCTCTTGAACGAGTCGTTCAATAATTTTTTTTATGGGGACACCAATTATCTTACCAGCGCAGTGGCTTGTGATCTTTGCAGCACATACACAAGGAAGGAGAAACAGGTAAAGTAGACAAACAAAGAGAAAGCCAAGATAAACTAGATTCACTTTAGGAGCTTTCAAAAGAATTTCTTCAGATATGTAAATGGCAGCTACAAGGAGACTTGCTCCATAAGTGAACCAGTGCAGCACAAACCACACACTGTAGGCTGACACGGTACTGAAAACTACTGTGCACAGGTCTTCATGAATTCTGATGACGTCATCAAGGGTACCGCTTTGAACATCCCGCATGAGTCTCAAGGTGTCCTGCGCAAAAGTACCTGAGATAGATAAACAAAAGAATACAAACGAGAATCTAACACACTCTATAGACTCAAAATCCCCCCCCTCCCCCACGTACTGACCTCTCCCATAAGCGACCACTTAGGCTTGACATTTGGGTGGTTGCTTATGGAAGGTGTATATACCTAATTGAAACAATGTTGTCGTGTAAAAAGCATGTACTATGAACAGTGCGACCCAACGGTTTTCTGAAAGGCAGGAAAACTTGCTTCTATTCTCAGGCACCATGGAGATAATAGAAACACAGGATACCCAATTCCACTCCAAAACCTTGTTAGGAATGAAAATAATTAAACATCAATGTATGGAACTGAGAAGCAAGCGTTTCAGTGCTGTCTTCCCAGAATTCCATCGTGTCGCATCCTTCATAGTTTATACTTTGCACCCGACAACGTTTTGTCAATCAGCTATGTACATGATGTAAATACAGTGCATGTAATTTTAGTGAATATAAACTACCACATAACGTTTAAGCCCTTTTCATCCCCCTCTCTATTATGTCCGCTCTGGATGTCAGATTTTTTAGTAAGCCCCCTACTGATTAACCCCACTTAGTATTGACAAAGTCAAATAATGTTTGAACTGACCTCATCATCATTATGACACACAATTAAGAAATATAAAATTGTAGAGAAGGAATGAAGGTGTCAACAGTGTCAGTTTGGCAAAACCTGATTGTATATGTTTCCACATTCCATAAATATCATTTAGTTAGGGCATGAAATGATTCTGTTTTTGTAAGAAAATTTTGAAAAAGTGACATTCAGTTTTCTCTTACACGTAAATTTATAATTTGGAATAAAGCCTCTCTACTAAGGCGACCATTACATGCATGAGCTTGGCTGGCCCGGTTAGCTGGGCTGACAAGATTTGCTAAGATTTCAGTACATCTATTAAATATTTACACAACAGAAACCAACTTTGTGATTACATTAAAAAATCTCAGCCCCAGTAGCCAGAATCTCCACATTGGTATGTATAGCAATTTTGCGATCCCATATAGGGATTCAAACTTTCCATATAACTGCATTTGTTTGCCAGGCCAGCTTGGCTTACCAGGCCACTATATATCTCAAGACTATATAAATTTCATTTCAGAGCAAACAGACCATAAAACTACTTGGAAAAAAAAGGCATTGATGAAAGTAAAATGACAATGCACTTTCCTTATTGGAACTACCTTTTCACATGACAGCTTCTAAACTTAGCTGAGGATGGCTCAGAGTCGTCTAGTGTACATTTGTGTAAAAGTGGGCTGAAACTCATCCTAACAAACTGAGCCACTTGGTACTGCACGGCCGACAAGGCCAACCTGATTCATGCAATTGCGACCTTTACACTAATATCGATGTCTTATACCCTGAAGGGAGGGTGGGCTACCCAGAAAAAAAAACCAAAAGTTTGTTTGTATCCTTTAGATTTTGACAATGCATTTCTGTGTACTTCACAGAACACTTAAATCCAACTCAGTAGTTAACACTGTGTGGTATAAAGTTTCACTGTAAATGTGTGTCAAGCCTTAGGCAAATCTGTCTCCAGATTTCTGTCTCCAGAAAGCTATTTATTTTGCTTTCAGTAGTACAGTGATCATCTCTTTTTTTGCCCTCAGGTCGGGAATTTGATCAGTTGCCATAAGAAATGCCAAAATCCCCCCACCCTGCCAGGAAAGACATTGATATGGGCATAATAGTCTGTATAGTTCATTAAGATACCCTTGACATGGTTAGAACGAGGCATACATGCATTTGTATTAAAACGTGCAAGGCTTAACACTCCCAGCTAGTTCCCACAGTTGGGGACGAAATTGCTGGTGTAACAACCCTCTTCACAACATGTCTAGCAAGGAAAATTCTGGTGTGAGTTTCAGGAAAATGAGAAATAAGTTTTTACTACTCACAGCATTGCAAGATGAGTTGTCATGTGTTGCATTGCAAGTTGCAGGAAAAATTGCCTCGTGTGGGCAAAAAGGAAAAAAAAACTTACCAAGTGCAAAAGAGCTAACAGCGAAGACATTACATGTATTGACTGATGCCCAGTGTGCCAAACATATTGCTACTACTCCTGTTGTTAAAATAATGTCCTGCTTATGTAGTCTGTAATGTAACGCCACCGAGCTTGACATGGTATAAATAAAAAGGAATGCAACAAACAACAAGTAGACGTCCACACTGTGAATATCCATCATGGATTGTGAGGGAGAGGCTAAGGCCAAATCCCTGCGTTTAGCTGCCACCAAACAGCCTATGAAAGAGAGATATGACACGACAGCCGCCACAGCTAACAGTGAATAGAATATTTCCTCCGTTTGAAGATCATTCTTATGTGTCTGTTCTGTCGTAGTAAAGTCGCAGTCAAAGTGTGAGCAACCACCTGTGAAATAAGAAGCCTCCAAAAAAGCTTGATAAATACAGATCACGCTGAATAGAACACGAGGAAAATAATTCCACGCTTGATGTCCCCATAATCCCAGAGAACAGAAGCAAAGCTTGAAAACGAGTCGGACAAACTTAGTGCTTTTACTAACACGCTGTGGTTCTCGGCCAACCCGGAAGTTCAAGTACCTAAATTGTGGTCTTTGAAGCTGATGGAGAAGTGGTTCCGTTTCATTATGAACTTCACCTCTTCCATTAAGGCCTTCTTCCATTTCAAAACGTCGTAGGGAGTTGAAGCGTTTTAAATCTGACCTAAAAAGTACTCTAGCCGATTTAACTTTCCATAGAGTTACTTCATTCCGCTGACAAAAGGGAACGGTGGCTCAGGCACACCGTAACTTTTCAGACAAAACAAGAAACGAAACATCACACTGTTACAATGTCCGCACTTTACTAACAATGGTATTTTTGCTCTGAAAGAAAGTAAACATTGAATACCACATCAATAATTTAGAGTGGAGGAGCCGCGATAACTAGCGGCCACGAGTGGAACGGGAAGAAGGCGAGTTGTCTCGGTTTAACGGTTCGAATTCGTCTATACTCCCGGCGTGGGCAATCGATGGTGCATCGAATATTATCGATTATCGATTTTATCAATTGTCCACAACGGGCAATACCCATTGTGCTGTTTCTGTCAGATAATAATCCACACCACCTTTATGTATATTTTATTTATTTTTGTTTTCTAAAATGACTTTTTATTACCCCTTCATTTAGACTTATAAACTCTCTTTCACTTTAATGGCTAAGCAACGAATCTGGATTTTTCATTTGTTTGGGAGGCAGGTGGGGGGGGGGGGAAGTACCATGTTCCAGCACGCCGAAACTCTACGATGGCCATGTTTAGCGGTATTTTGCAACCCTATTCAACACTAGACACCAAAAATCTCCCAGCCTCGCCGAGTGTCAATCCCTAGTTTTCCAATTAAGGATACCCTATTCTGGACCAAAACTCTTTGATTTCTATACCCTATCCCAGACTAAACCGGTTGAAGACCACACCCTTTATAGCAGCACATGTCCATATAGCTTATATATGGGAGTATCTCCCCCCCCCCCCCCTCCCCCGACCCTGGGCCTTCTACATGAGTGTCGCGGCAGGGCTGTAGATCCAAGCAAGCTCTCGTGATTTTTTATACAGTTTCTTCGGGGTCGCAGTACTCTCAGATGTCTGAATCTGCTCTTAAGCTGTTATTTTCAGTCGTGAAACGGTCCGGATCTACGATTAATTTTCAGGTCGTTCGGGAGCTCCTCTAGCTCTCATAAGTGTTGTCGAATATAGTAAGTACTTTGCGCAAAACCCCTAGGGGTAAGTTCACTTGAAGTTGACATCTATGGCATAACTTCAAATTTGACTTGTTTTAAAAGAATTCCAACCTGACAAAACAAAAACAAAATAACTACAAACTCCAAAACAAAATAACTGCCAACAGACAGTAAGAACCAGTTAGGTAAAAACCATCAACCGATAAATAGCCAAACTTTACCCCTCAACCATCAGATCTACTGCCCCTAACTGACATCCTTACTGCATGACACAGTCAGAGCCGGTTTCTATGGAAACTAACTTTGAGCATGGGAAAGCGGAAAATACAGGAGTTAACAAATTAATCTCACCCGGGTTAAGCACCTTATCCGCCATATAGATAATGGATGGCTGTATCTAACAGCAGGAATGAATAGATAGTCGCAAAAGCAAAAACCTGCGACCAGGGTCTGTTTTCGTTTCGCTCGGTGAAACATTCAGTCTTCCTGATCACAGGTTACAAAAGCAATAAGGGACTGTGCAATTGTTATCAGGAGAGGGAAGGTATGAAACGGAAGAGGGAGCAGAGTGTAAAGTAATACACTGAGAGACGGGGAGCAAAGTCTAAATCATTCAATGGTAAGAAGGGGGGTGATCTCTAATTTTCAAAGAAATTTAACACATGTTCATTTACCTGTTAGGCTAAGATTTCCGTTTAGAAACTCATTTACATACGAGCCTAAATTGAAACCGGTTCTCATTTCATGGAATTCCTTTAAAACTTAGAATTCATAGAATTGGGTGTGTATTTGTTTAGATGACATGATGATATGCATATTTTAGATAAACAATAAGACAGTACCACTATTCTTCCAGCAACAAAATATTTTTTCTTGAGAAAATTAGAACCTGTTTAAGAACCCAAATAGCCTAATTTCCCAGTAAACACCAATTATAAGAACCTTTTGAGACAGTTTACTTGGAAAAATGCAGGTTCTTATGTGTTTATTAACAAGAGAAACACCTATTACAACAATGCAGAACGAAACAGAGTACAGACGAACTGGACGAAGAAAACAAGTTATTACAACAAATAGATAATCTAGAATAAAACAGGAAAAAGGGACTAAGTAAGGTTATCATATAAACGTACACTTTTAAATGTCTTAAATGCAGCTACTGCTTAGTTAGGAAGTTATATTTGGGTCTTACTGTATGTCACATTGTAAAGTTGGCTGGAAATGAGGGCCGTGGTGGAGTGGGGAGGGGTGTACCTTAGTATCAGCTTTAATGGGGGGGGGGGGTGTAAGAAGTTATTTCGCCTTTGTACAGGTGGGGGGCTTCAAGTTAACTTTATGCCATGTTATACTCATTTCAGATCTCCCCTCCTGATAATTATTGCAGAGTACCTAAAAGGAGTTTCTGTCGTGATCGTTTAAGTTCACTGCATCATGCAGTTGAGCTGGCTGCCTTCGATTGAATAACGTTTGCTTGCTATGTATGCCAGGAAGAGAACAATTTCCTCCTTCCACAGAACCTGAAAATGCCTAAAGTAATTTCTTTTTCGGTATCAAATGTTAACTCTAACAGTTAACAGTCTTCGTGTGCTTTGATTCATTTAAGTAGTTTGGACTTTAGCCCGCTAAAGTAAAGGCTGGTTTCCATATGATCGCTACGATCGCTGCGATAGCCACGATCGCTGAAAAAAAAGTTCAGCGATTGTTGCGATCATATGGAAACCACTCTTCAGCGATTGTAGCGATCGTTGCGACAACGATCGCTGAGATAGATTTCAGTTCTATCTCAACAATCGTAGGGATCGTTACGATCATATGGAAACCACACTCCAGAGATTGTAGCGATCGTTGTGTTGAAGAATATACCAGAATGCAGTACGTCGCTGTTTGTTCTAGGTCCTCTCGGTCATTTTTTTTATTCTGTAGCGATCGTAACGATCATGTGGAAACTTGTAGC
The DNA here is from genome assembly GCA_964017195.1 of Siderastrea radians. Classification (NCBI taxonomy): domain Eukaryota; kingdom Metazoa; phylum Cnidaria; class Anthozoa; order Scleractinia; family Rhizangiidae; genus Siderastrea; species Siderastrea radians. The sequence continues at coordinate 63,093 of CAXHKT010000457.1, forward strand.
TGTAAAGATCCCTCAATCGTGAAATACTGATAAGAATTGAGGCCTGCGTTGTGCTACTAAACGTGCCAAGGTGGCTCCACTGTAGCACTAAAGTAGCACGACTTGATTTCAGACTAAGTTGGATTGGATTTTATTCAATGGAATTCGATAGCTGTTTCAGAGTTTTGCCAGTAAAACATACTTTTCAACGAATTTGCAATTTATGAATGAAGCTCTGCACGGCAGAAGCACGCTGTTTGAAACCAAGTCGTGCCAAAGTTGTTCTTTTAATAATGCCATCTAGAAACTATGAGGCAAGTTCGCTCCAATGGGCTGGATTCGCGAAGCCGTTCTAAGATAAGATCTGTCCTATGGATTGTTGGAAAGCAAAATCCTATTGCTAAGAGACAATACTTAGCAATAGAGGGATGAAAAGAAAGGGCGCTGGCCGGAACTCGGTAGGGCAGTAGCAAGACGTCAACGGGCCTCAGACAGGAAGTTGAATTAAGTACAAACCCAAAGTATAAGCTCGCACAATTTTACGAAAATTGAAAGCAACACTCCCTAGATCCTCTGCGTTATAAATGCACCGTCAGATAGTTTATATTGCATGGGCATTCATTACGTCTACTTTTTTTTGATAATTGTCCGTAACTCGTACCACTACTCCCCTAAAGGGTGGATGGTTCCCCCTTCGTCACTGGGCCGGGTTTGATTGCGTTCAAGAATAGATAAATAAATTGGCTGTCACCTACTTAACACAAGTCAAGCATGTCGCATGTTGATGATGGAATCGCATGACCTTAAAGTGGCAACATTGATTAATAAATAATTTTGACCTGCCTTCGTGAATTCCGCGATTTTCAAGAAATACCCTTCTTACCCACAATAATCAATTTCAAGAGAATGATGCTAAAATAAAGTAGAATGGCGAACAAAACATTTTTTAAAGCCAATTTATAAGTGTTATAAATTAAAGTTAATGGGACAACCATTGTTCACAAAATTGGGATACGGATTATTTCCGAAATTTACCCAGGATTAGGGATTATTCAGAACCCTCCTAGCAGGACCTCTTATTTGTAAGATTGCGTATTAAATATTCAGCCTTACATGTATACATTGGCTGTAATGTGGACAACCTCTCCAGGATTCGCTTTTTTCTATCTATTTGAGAGTAAATCCGTCAAATAATCACTAATTGTTGGTCTGTGTGGGTGGTAATTGTTTTGCCCTACGTACGCACCTAGGAAATGCTCATACTTGGTGCTTTTCATTTACTAAAGACAGTTCCATGCAACCTGCAATTTTTGTTATGTAGTTTACAAGTATCATGCTACAGAACTTCCTTTGGTTTCTTTGATGGTAGTTTATACCAGGAATAGGATGATACATGTTTTAGTCTGCTTATGTGGCAGGCAATCATTTTATCAGTAAAATCAGTGCCCTAAACAGTCTATTGTGTCTATCGTGAATCTGGCAAATTCAAGCCTTTCGGTTATCTGGCAGGCACTGAAGGTTGCTGTTTCTTATTTAGATTCCCCTGAGGGGCTACCAGCCAAACAAGCAGCCTTCCTCTCAGGCCTTCCAAGCTCGGATTACCTCGCTGCCTCGGCGAACACTAATGCCCCTGAGCTCCCACCCTGACTCTCTCCAGTCACGCAGTGTTCTTGGTACACCCCTTGCTGTCCTCACTGGCACCATTGTTTTTTGCAATGTACCAACCTGTGCTACCAAGCTTTTACTCTGGATCAGAGATGCGGGAGCCATCACCAATCTGCTTGAGTCTATCCCAGAGTGGGCCTGGATCATCACACTATGTGTTATCAACGATATGCAGATTTCCTCCATAGATGCCTGGTTATTACAACCTAGTACTGCAGTCATGAACTTTACTTCACAGAATAACCTATGCTTTGATTCACAAGCTTTATTTATTTGTTTATTTATCTATTTATTTATTTAGTTATTTTTCTGGTATGTGATTGCCCCTATTTTCAGGGTTTGTGTGGTCTGCAGTGATCTGGAAGACAACATTCCCCTATTTTTTCCCCACAGTTACTCACCAGTCTATGCTAGAATTTACACAGTTAATTCATGTGGACTCTCACTGTGCAGGTCACCTGATAGTTCTTTTTACAGAACCGGATTTCTTCATGGCAGCCGGACCAGTCATTTACTTTCACATAAACATCCATTCCTTGCATTGATATGGCAAGATTCTACTAATGCAAACAAACCTTAAGACTTTCATCTCATTAACCAGTATTGTATTGTCCCCATTCTGTATTAATTCTGTGCATGGGAAAGTTCCAGTTCTCAGCATTATAACATGCCCAAATTACACTATGCAATTTCTCGTCAGAACAGGAGCTATCATGAGAAATATGGGCATTCTGATTTAAGGTGAAAAGGGGACTAAGGCCACGGGGGTTTGGGGTTCGTCATGGGGAATACACTTCGTGTATTTGTGGGAAGAAGTGCTCCCAATACAGGTCACACTTTTCCCCCTGGATTCACAGTCTCAGTTACTTCTATATTCTGCGCCATTCACAACTGGTTACTATGGTAACCTTAGGGTATAGGCTCGGATAGGATAAGGACCTCGCTCTGAGGGGATTGTTGGCTCCCTGGGGAGGATCGGATATGGACCTCGCTCATGGGGGATTTTGGCCCTCTAGGGAGGATTCGGTCCTCGCTCACGGGGGATGGCCCTCAGGGGAGGGAGGACCTTGCTCTGAGGGGATTTTTGGCTCCCAGGGGAGGATCGGGTATGCACCTCGCTCACGGGGGATTTTGGCCCTCTGGCGAGGATTCGGTCCTCGCTCTCGGGGGATAGCCCTCAGGGGAGGCCCATTGCCAATATAGCCTAGCCTGACCTGTATCCAATCTATGCTTCACTGGAGTACTTCCTCCCCTACCCCTTTATCCCACAAACTGTTGTTGTCTCACTTACTCTCATGGGTTGGAACATTAAAGCCAATTTATAAGTATTATAAATTAAAGTTAATGGGACAACCATGAGGTTAATGTCCTAGCGTTACTATATCGGCAATACGATATGTCATCAAGATAAGACCTTCCAATCATCATGCCTAAAGGACATGCCGCATTGATGTGCAAAGATCAGGATATTTATATTTGACCAATGACGTTTGGCTGCTCACGTGAAATCAAGCACCCTCAATCTGCCTTTGTTCATTTCAGCCTTCCATTCTAGTAATCATTCTGGTTGAGTACCTTTCTCAACCAGCTCCCCTCCCTCCCTCCCACGTGTTGTCTCAGTATCTATGGGCATGGCTTTGCACAGTTTCATAACCGTTGCCCCAAACATTATAAACACCTGTATCCGGTTGTATGCAATAGTACCTTATCTACAGTGTACATCTTGTTCCGTCAGCATCTAGATGTAAAATTAATGTACCAGCTAATTGTATATTACCACAGTTTCTAGTCTAAATGTAGTTTATTGTTCATTCTTTGCCACAGCGGAAAAGCTGTGATGAGACTGCAAACTCTGGCTTTATAGCCTTTTTTCTTAGCCTCATTTACTACTGACTTGTTTTTCATTATTGGCATTGTTTTATTTATTTATTTATTTTTATTTCCTAATTTTTGATCAGTTCTTTGAATAGCGTGATCAATGTAAGGGCATGATAGTTATTACTTTGGCCTTCGTACACTGCTGTAGTTGTTAGTCTTATTTTAGTCATTGTTATTCTTTCATTATGGTATAAGCTGTGAAGAGATTGTCAATAACTGTAAGTTAAAATGAACTTTTTTCTTAAGCTCACAGCTGCTTATGATTCCTATTCCACGGTTGGGATCATTTCTTCTCAGATTCAATTATTTTAACAGCTTGTAAGATCATTTCAATTTTACTAATCAACTATGCCCTGTAGGGTAGTATGGCAATTGTGATCAATTTCAATAAACATGGGTAAGGGAGGAAGTGCTCCCAATGCAGGTCACACTTTTCCCCATGGACTCACAGTCTCAGTTACTTCTATATTCTGCGCCATTCACAACTGGTTACTATGGTAACCTTAGGGTATAGGCTCGGATAGGATAAGGACCTCGCTCTGAGGGGATTGTTGGCTCCCTGGGGAGGATCGGATATGGACCTCACTCATGGGGGATTTTGGCCCTCTGGGGAGGATTCGGTCCTCGCTCACGGGGGATGGCCCTCAGGGGAGGGGGGACCTCGCTCTGAGGGGATTTTTGGCTCCCAGGGGAGGATCGGGTATGCACCTCGCTCACGGGGGATTTTGGCCCTCTGGGGGGGATTCGGTCCTCGCTCTCGGGGGATAGCCATCAGGGGAGGCCCATTGCCAATATAGCCTAGCCTGACCTGTATGCAATCTATGCTTCACTGGAGTACTTCCTCCCCTACCCCTTTATCCCACAAACTGTTGTTGTCTCACTTACTCTCATGGGTTGGAACATTAACGTGTCTATGAAAACATACAGGGAAAATGACTGGCTTCCACTCCCCTTGTTCGTGGCTGCTGAGGGATTGAGTGGGTCAAAGACACACATAAATGTCCACATAAAAGCTTAAAAAAGACAAAGAGGGTATTTAAAAAAACTCCTTTAGTCCTTTCTTTGATTTATCAAAATTTTTCAGATATGTGGCCACTGAGCAGGAAATTTTGAAAAAGTATGGGCTGGGAAATGGTATTTATATCTCCCCCTCCCTCCCTAAAAAGAATAAAAACAAAACGAAACTCTTGCGCCATACCCATCCCCCCAGTAAGAAAGTGGTTGTATTTTTAGCACAGGCACCACGAAAACTATGTGATTGTTAGTTAGTTTCAAAATGTAACGCACAGATTTTACGGCAAGAGTAGACCACAGTTGAGTCGTCAAGAGTGCTTTAATACTCCTGAGTAAGCCCAGGTCTGCGAATGAAGATTGCTTACAGACTGCTTGTATTTATACGAAATTCGTTTGAGTAGTTACATTTCACAAGTTTGATTCTACTGCAAACAGTATTGTCATGCAGGGAAAGAGTGATCCCAGCTGCTTATTGCTTAGCGAACAAAAGAACTTTAGCTTTTGGCTTAGCTTATTTACTTGTCCAAAAATTTGCAAACCTTAGGTTTTCTGAAGGGTTGAATTCCGATACCAAAGGCATTCCGCTGAAAGGTCTTAACTTAGGCTAAGTTCCTGTCGAGAAAGATTCTAGTTTGAAATTGAAATTCTACTCAAAAAAGAATGAAATAGGAACAAAGTCCTTGAAAAGGTGTGAAAGGGCGCGAACAATCCCAAATTTTAATAAGATGCAGAAAACTTATGATGTGGGTTTTCCTCAAAAAGTGCACGGCCAGTGCACCTTAAAGTAAACTGTGCAGGAAACAGGAAATTTCTTGTTTGGAAAAGTTTTAAAGCAGCTGACATCCTCCCTTAATTCACAAACTAAAGGAAATTTGCTCAGCATTAAGCTGAGTATACAAATTAAGGTTTGTTCTGCGATAAGGCAGAATTATTAATTAATTCGACGCTCCATTTTTGTTTTGCTTTTTCATTTGCGTATCTCGTATATTTTTCTCATTACCAAAATATCTAAAATAACTAAATCGCAAAACAAATCCAAAATATGCCGTAACAAAAATATAAGGAAATGTATGGGAATACCGAAACGATCCTATTGACATGAGATATTTTGAACGCCGCGGCACTCGTAACATGGTATCCTATTTCCTTGTAAGGCAAAAAAAAAAACAGCAACCCCGGACAAAACGTCTCGGCGAGACATTTTACGGCTTTGTAGGACGCTACGCCTTGCACCTTTCAATGTTGAAAAAATCCACCGTTTCTCGCAGTTAAAACCAAATTTTGTATTTTTTTTTTCAACATTGCAGAGGGCGAGAGGGGGAGAACACGGCAAGGTGTCTCAAGATTTTTGTCTGAGGTTGAGGCTTATTCGCTAAGCCCAGCTGGCAAACGGACTCGCAAGTCAACGCAAGTTTAGAAATGTCAACTTGCGTACGCATCAATACTTGCGGTTCAATTATTACTAACAGACTTCTCAATTTCTCACGCAAGTATAAAACTATTCACCGCTCTAAAATTGGTTTTCTACTGGACATCGTTCATCTCATCATAGTTTTACTCCAAAAACATTAATCGACAAACATGATACTCCAACACTCAAAGGTAAATTATATACCTGTTTTGTTGATTTTGGAAAGGCATTTGACTCAATTTGGCCTGAAGGCTTATTATACAAATTACTGAAATATAACATTCATTTGGTGGTACATTCTACGATACCATCTCTAACATGGACCTAAAATCAAAATGCTTTATCTAAACGAATTACCGTACATCCTTGAAAAAATACTGTAGACCCTATCCGACTACCAGATGGATCTCACCTCATATTGTCTACTCTATGCTGACGACTTGCTTCTAATTTCTAATTCAGCTGAAGGATTACAACGCAGTGTTAACAAATTCAGTATCAACGTCAATCCAACCAAAACCAAAATGATCAAATTTCAGAAGAAAAGTACAAAATCAATAATCGACAAATATGAATTTCTTTTGTCAATAATGAACATATTCAAATTGTTACTGATTAGACCTCTTTAGGCGTTAACTTCTCCGCTAAGGGAAGGTTTGCTAATCATAAAGAGACACTAAAAGCAAAAACTAGAAGATCTGTGTTCGCTACCCGTCGTTATCTGGATTTCATTCGACTACCAACTTGGGTAACATTAACAGTAAGCTTTTTGATAATCTATTTCTTTCGATGTTAACATACTGATTACTCGGAAATATGGAGGGCTAATATGATAAATGTCGGTGATAACAGCAGCTGGGAAAAAGACAAAATTTAGAAAAGGTGTCTCTAGGTGTCAACAAACGTTCACCAAATGTAGTAGCTAGAATGAACTCAGAAGATTATCTTTGAAATTACAGATTTCGGTTAATATTCTTAAATATTGGATTCACGTTGAAAATCAACCAACTGAAAGTGTCCCGGATAGACTGTCAGTTCCAAGAATACCACGAGCAGCTCTCTTCTGTAATTTGAATATTTTGTTCAGGTCCTCATGCAGTGGAACATCAGCTTGAAACTGAACTCCCATACTTCATCTCTAGCTTGATGACTGCATTGCTAGATTCAGAATAGGGAATCACAGTTTACGAATCGAAACCGGCAGATTTACACTGAATCCCGAAAACTCCTGAAAACTTAAGTTTATGCTCTCACTGCACACTAGATTCAATTGTACTTTTTATTTCACTGCACATTATATGATGATTTAAGAAACGCCCTGTTTAATAAGATCACTGAAGGATTCAGATCATTCACAAATTTTAATTATTGTGAAAAAAAATTTGTTTCTTTTTAAGAATACCGATTCATATATAAGTAGACTCACCGTTGTTGTTATCTTCAAGCAGTGGAGTTGAGAAAAATCATACTTATTAATTTTGTCATTATGAATGCATATATCGTAGATCTACATTTAAAATTGATTTCTTTAATGTAATCGTAATATTATTAATGTCTCTTGTTTACTACAACCAGAAACTCATAAGGACTTGAAACGTGTAACTCGCATATATAGGTTTTGAACGATGCTCGTAATTATTCAATTTCGCAAGTACCATATTTGGAACATGAAGAGAGAGAGAACTGACCAATCAATCTTCGTGAACGAGGTGACGTAATTTTACACCAAGTTCGCGCACTTGTTCATAGATTAATGGCCGACAAACTGGGAAAAATGAAGCCGAAAAACTTTCAAACGTAGGAACGACAAAGCGAAAAGAAATACCGGTTTCGAAGACCGAGCAGGAAATTTTTGAGGCAAAAAAAATTAGTAATTGAAACAACATGGAGCAAAGCGTTGGGGTAAGAACTAAATCAGACTGTGAAACCAAACCAAAATAGTCTAGCGTTGTTTTTTATGATTTCAGTCCCGCTTCTTTCACCGTCGCACTATCAACAAATGTTCACAAAAGGTAGATTTTATACGAAAACTTTTGACACCGAAATATCAAGACATGATACAAAAATAAAACACAGTAAACTTGAAGAGAACCGTTTAATAATATTGAAGTGTCATACGTTTTCAGTGACTCGCTACCAAAATCAAGCTAAATAAGCTGAATAATAAAGGACGACTTTTTCTTCGGCTATATAACTTACTACAAAAATAACATCGTTTTACCTGCAGTCGATGTAGCTCTGAGTTCAAGCAGCTCCAAATGTTCAAATAAAGAGAACGTAATGCAAAATAAGTTGAATGATCGCTTTCCCAGTTGTTTGATTCATTGTTAACATGTTTTTTGCCACATCCCGTCCGCGGCCTTTGAACCTGGAACCACTACGTTTTGTGTTCGTTTCAACTCTCCATCTACAATGTTAAAATCATACAGCTTCAATCCGCTTTGGGCGATGAATATAACACTTTTTTCAGGAAACATCAAACCTGTACCACATTTTAGAGCCAATAATTGTACGACTTTTGCGAAAAAAACTTATTCCCGGACGTTCACTTCGGAGCAGTTTCATTGATCCATTCAGGTTTGCAAAGAAACGCTGCAACACTTCGCGGTTTTGGCGCCTTAAACTCGTGCGTGGACTGGAGCGAGGGGTTTCCAAATATGGTACTTAGAAAAAATGAATATTTACGAGCATCGAACGCGAGTTACACGTTTCAACTCCTTATGAGTTTCTGCTACAACTAAATCGGTAATACCATGTATAGAAATGGGAATACTGTTGTTATTGTCAGTGTTGTACTTACTTATTTACTTACTTACCTAAGTACTTACATTGTAGCGGTTATCAAAGGAGAGTTCAGTAAAAGTAGGACCCATAACCGGGGACGGAGACCGTAACTTAGTACCATTTTCAGTAGTGGCGTTGGCCCCATCGAAAAAAGACAAATGTGCTATTTTTAGAAAAAATTGCGCCATCGCGCGTGACACACGCGCGTGCATTTTGCGAGGTCTCCGCGCAAAGAAAAACAAACAAAATGGCGTCGGAAATTGCCTTGGTTGGAGATGAAGAAATTCAGTTTCTGTCATTAGTGTCACTTCCAATTTGCGGCAAACCCTTGGGGAGAACTTTCTAGATAGTGCGTCTGAATACGAGGATTATACAAGTGATTCCGATGATGGCAGTGAGAATATTTTAGACAAATCCTGTGGCGAAGATGTGTCGGACATGTCGTACGAGGAATTCCCCGATAGACGGATGAAACGTTTTGCGGGCAAAAAAGGCGTCGAACTACGAAAAAATAGTTGAAAGCGAATCAGGCAGAAAAGGGAAAAGACATCCCAAAAATGCATTGTCTCTGAGGACGTACAGAGATTGAAGGGCAGCCGCAAAGACTGTAAATTGAATGTCCAAGGTGTGAAGAAAAGTGACGCATTGATCAATCATTGTCACTAATTCCACTGCAAAAGAAAATAGTAACATAGATTCAAACTACCGAATAGAGAAAGGAAATGTTTGCCGAGATTTCTCAGCTTATGTTTTCCGATATAATTTTCGCCTTTACCGAAGTGGCTGAAATGACGACAAAAAATAGCAAAAAATGCACTTTATTTTGAACTGAAATGCTCTCGCGGTGCGTTATCAATCGTCGACAAAATAGAGAACTGGACAAACACCAAGAAAAAAAAACTACTTCCGTCGATGAGAAAGGGAAAGTTGAAGAGGAACAGTACTGAATATTACTTACAGAGCAATTTGCGAACCTAGAAGGGATTCATGGCGCAGTGGACGTTGCAAGGATTTCAACGACAGAGAAGGCTTAATGTTTTTTTTTCTCCACCAGCGACTCAGCGAGAAAAATCACTTTGAATTGAAGTTAAATTAAGGAGAAATTACAACTGAACGTCACTGAGACACAAATCTAAGTTGTTTCAGAGTGCCTGATTTCTTAGGACGAAAAGAAACTGTATAAATAGAAATAAGCATTTAGTGCTGTGTTTACCATTTGTTTCATCGTCAAGTCAGTCACTTGTTCTTAAAATTTGACAAACAGTAGGTTTTATGCGGAAGGCTTTGACTCCAAAATATTGAGACAAGACAAAACAAAGCACAGTAAAATGGGAGAGAAGCATTTAATAAAAATTTTCACACTTTTATGGCGAGTCAGCACAAAAATCATGCAACAGTCTGAACAACAAGCATTGAACAAATTCAGTACCAGAAAGGGCGACATTTTTTGGCTATACCACGCCAAATTCAGCACTGGTTTACCTGTACTCGTTGTAGCTCTATTTGTGTTCCAGCAGCTCCAGATCTTCAGATACAAATCGGATGCCATGTAAAATACGTTGAATCGCTCTCACAGTTGTCTGAGAGTTGCTTTTGCCATTACGTCCGCAGGCTCCAAACTGAGAACAACTGCGTTTTGTGGTTTGCGTTTAAAAAAGTAAGATGGTGAATTCTAATGTTCCTCACCTCCGTAGTCTTGTTTCAGTGAGCTGCATAGAAATTATCGTTCAAGTTAAAATAGTTGAATTCTGTCTTCAGTTCGATCAAACAAACACATGATGGCTCCGTTGTCAGCGTTGTGCGAACGGAGCGATTACAAACTCGTTCGTTTGAACTCCCGCAGCTATAACGGTGAGATCGTACAGCTGCAATCCGCTTTGAACGATGATTACAACAATTTTTCAGGAAACGCATTTCAGAGCCCATAATTTGAAGATTTTTCCAAACCTTATGCTTGTACGTTCACTTCGGAGCAGTTTCATTGATTCATTCAGCTCCGCAAAGAACGCTGCAACACTTGGCAAGGTTTTGGCGCCTTTTTTCGGTCAGTCATGTGATCGCGATCGATTCTTGTTTCCTTTTATCTCGGACTTTCTCTCTTTTTTTCTTTTTCTCTATTTTATAGCAATAGCCCTTTTCACGGTTACGTTTTCTCATTTTCATTACAATGTCTTTGTATGTGGATGTGAGGCAATTTCGGGCAATTTTGCACTTTTTGCCCGAAATTGCCTCACATCCACGTTCAAATATATTGTAATGCAAATGAGAAAATTTAATGCATGGTTCAATTTTACCTGTTACCATCCCCCCCGGGCAACCCCCGGGACAAGTCCAGCCCTTCGGACCCGGGGGTGGGGAATTGTTTGAAACGGTTTTGTCCCGGGGGTAGGGGGGCGGGGCAAATCGAAAATAACTTGTCGTTTTTTTTGTGAAGCACGTCACTAGCTTATCACTTCTCAATTGACACAACGGCGCCGGACCGCGTAGAGAAGACTGCCTATTTCCAGGGACAATCTCTACAATTTGTAGCAGCCTGGTTGGAGAAGAATAATCTCTCGAAATTAAAATCTGTATTCAAAGGCACGTTTATTATAAATTGTTAAACGAAGGTGCGGTTGATGCGTACTCGAATGGATGGCGTTCATCACAAACATAGAAATATTTCTTCAGCGTATTTGTATGAAACAGATGCACGGCTTTATATTAAACAGAGATCTCAGTCCAGTGTTCTTGTGAAACAAGCTAAGAAAAACTCCTTTTAAATGCTGTCATCAATTTGCTCACCGGACCTCTTTTGTGCATATGCTATATTTAGAATAAAACATGCGGTGAAGAACATTTCTTTACTCGCCAGCCGAATGCCAGTGCGGTTAGACTTTTTTCTTCAGTTTTCTTTTTCAATGTAGTGTCATGTTTTTTAATACTATGCAATATCCTTCGTTCAGTAAACTCTAGAAAAGCGTTTAGGTTCTTGTCAAAACGTCTGGTTGTGCTATTGTACGGAAATCAATTTTGAACACAAAAACAACGTATTTGTGGTCGATGGGGAGTCCCGGGGGTCGGAAATTGTCTCTTTCTGCGTGCCCGGGGGTGGGGAATAGACCGCCAAGTAAGAAAAAAATTGCAAATCCCCGGGGGTGTGCCCGGGGGGGATGGTAACAGGTAGAATTGAACCCTGCATAACTGTGGAAAGGGCTATTAGTGATTGCGTTTCTAATAATAAAAACAATTATTTTACTCGGGTTTGCTGGATATCAAATAATTATAACCATTTTGGCGCTATGCGTTGGTTATCTATCATATCCAGCACGCTCTTGTTGTACACAAATTTGCGTGTAACCACGCGCGTTTATGACGCTGAGGGTGGCGCAATTTTCTCTAAAATAGCACATTCGTCTTTTTCGATGGGGCCGCGTGGATCCCGCGCTTACGGTCTCCGTCCCCGATTATGACTCCTGGTGAAAGAAGCTAAACAACAAACCCAGTAATCCTAAGAAAAATGACACCCAGGTCGAAGCAGAGCTAAACGTGATTCTACCAATTTTGAACCCACATCGCCTCTTCTTAGCGTAGGAAACAAACATTGTGAGATTGTGGCGATCTTTGAACGGATGGCCTTCATTCCAGTCCGCAGACGTGGTGCAGTTTATTTTCTCATAGACGCCTTTAAAAGCAAAGAGATGAAAAACCTTACTAAATACGATTATTTGCCGGCGGGACATGTCAATCATGACTTTTTAAGACGTGATGCCATCCCCGCGAAAACATTGTATTTCCACAACAAATAAACTTCCCGGGGGAGGGGGGGGGGGCATTTAATGTAGATTTTACGGGAAGGCTTCGCCCCAAAGTATAAATAGTTACCCTTTTATAAGATAATTTTATCGAAATGGTGTCCCTTCAGATACTAGAACAACTGCATCCCTTTCTTGTAACTCAAAGATAAGCCAAAAACACTAATTTACCGGGGGTTAAAGGTACACCCTCGTATTGCAGACTTTCAGCCCCTCGGAGGTTCCGAGCTCTTGTCTATTTTCTTGTTCAGTTTAATTTCTCTCAAAAAATTGTAACACTATTTGAATTTTCTTTATGAAATGTGTTAGAAAACCCAAAATATGCAAGAAAGCAGATTTAAACTTCACCGAAAACCTTGTAAATCCTTGGTCGAGCATTGTTATGATACTTTCTAGTGCATTTTACACTATGTAAAACCACTTAGAAAGTCTTCAGGTTCGAGGATCCGAAATATCAGTCTCTGGTAAGAAATTTGAGTTAAAAAATACTTAAACAACAATTTTTCCTACCCCTTCGTATACTGCGGGCAAGTTAGCCGACACAAACTTTACTTAGCAGCCGTTTGTGGGGTTTGAATGCCTTTGAAAAGTCAATTGAAAGCCGTTCCGAATGACAGCAAATTTGTTCCATCTCAGTGCTATTGCATACAAAGGGACGTCCGCTACGTAGCCACAAACTTTTCTTGAGGTCATTTTCTGAACTTTGAATTAGGTTAGTAAATTCTCTTACCACTGCAGGAACTTGTAATCCTAGCAGCAAATATGCACGGAAGAAAAAATGAACAGAGATGAAACAGCAGGCACAGACATATCTTGCAGGCTAGGATTTCCTTCGAAAATATACGTGCTGACTCTTTTGAGATGAATATGAAGAGCAAAAGGACGTTTGCTGCATAATTAAACCAATGCAACACGAACCACACACTGTAGGCTGACACGGTACTGAAAACTACTGTGCACAGGTCTTCATGAATTCTGATGATGTCATCAAGGGTCCCATTTTGAATGTCCCGGATGAGCCTGAACGCGTCCTCCGCAAACGTACCTGAGATTAAAGAATTAGTAAAGAAAGCAAGATGCATTGAACGTGAAGTGTGACTCTTTCATTAGGCAACTCTGGTACATCTCGGTGATTAATTTATTCCAAAATAGGAGAAAATTTAGTGTTGGCATTGGAAAAATATATATTAGTATATTGAACTTTGGATGGATGTTAACGAATCTGTTATGGCCCCTCTTAAAAACTGAAATAAGGAAACCAGGCATTCTTGTCCAATCTAAGGGATTGCAAACATGTCCTCTTGATTTTGAATGATTCAGTGCCCGATCACATACATAGTATCTTAAAAATCTTGCAATTGCAGGTAACCGTTAAACGTATCATTTATACTAAAAGCTAATTAAGATCCACCGGTAATTATGTTAGAGACGGCTTACCAAGCGCGAACGAGGTGATGGCGAAAACGAAACATGTGCTATACGCTGCCCACTGTGCCAAGTAAAACGCTCCTTGTCCAATGACATGTATGTTGGCGCGATTTAACTTGTTCCAAAAGGTTTCATCTAGCATCATAACATAAGACAATACCGCATCGCATAAAAGAAACACTGAGATCAGAAAAAAAGCAAAACACAGCAGCCACACATTCTTTCTTTTTAGTCCGTTCATCGTTGATTCAGAGGGATCTACTATTGCCGATTTCTTCCACTTTGCTATGATAAGACAGCCAATAAAAGGAAGGTACGAAATGACAGGGGCGAGCGAAGTTGACAAAGGTAACTCAGGCACCTCAAGGTCGCGATCATCCTTAAACAGGTTCCTAAAGCCAAACACGACATAAAAATCGTAAACAGCTTGAAAAATACAAATCGCGCTGACTAAAACGCGAGGGATGTAGCTCCATGCCTGATGTCCCCATAATCCAAGCGAACAGAAGCAAAATTTGAAAACAGCGAGCACAAACCCAGTGCATTTGTCAATGTTTTCCTCCTGTCGACCAAGCCGGAAGTTAAGGTAAGTTGGTTGTTGACGAGGAAGAAGTGGTTCTTCTTCATTTCCTTCCATCACACCATCGTCTTCCATATCGTTTTGTTGCTGATTCAGCTGCGCATCTTCCATGTTAGAATAACAAATGACTGCAAGGTTTTCAGATTAGACTGGACTCAAACGGAGTCGCAGTAGCAGCATCTCCAGAAACCTGGGACATCGGATTTCGTGCGACTTACATTCAGAGTGTCACGCGATGGTCTTAACCGCTGGTTTGACAGTAAATTTCGGGGTCATATATAGGACAGCTCGAACCCCTCTGTGAAGACCATTAGCGGCAATTTTGACAGGAACATTGCATTCGACCGGTATGTGGGGAGGGGTTGGGAAAGTCCATGAAGAGGATTGTTCCGACATTTGCCATTACTTTGGCACACTTGGTGGACGGTGGATAATTTTCTTATTATCAACAACTTTAAAAAACGTCGCTTTATAATAAAAATATTAGTTTAAATATCTTTGGGTTTTTGAAAGTATAAAAGACCTGGCTTAAGACGTTATCTACCCTGCGAGCAGTGGATCACTCCTCTTATCCCCGCGGCGAACGAGAGAGAGGAAACACGGCAAGCAACCGTTTGGATTTCCATCGAGCATGCGCGAGTGATGGGAAGCCTGCTGTGGCTCCCTATTGTCTGAGCTGTCACATTTTGGCCAATCAGCCCAAACACGTGTCCTGGTCGAACGTGACAAAAGGTCAACAGTGCAACTGATAAAAGTATAAATTGTGGCCGGCCTGAAGCTGCCGAAATTTCTTCGCTATTTTTGATTTTTTGCGCCAGTAAAAGGGCTTTCGATCATTTTTAGCATTTTGGCAGCTTTCTAATGACCAAGAAATTAAAGAATGTTTGTGTTCATATTAAAGCGAGCCTCCTCCGCGCTACCCAAAGTATTCAGCAAGCGCTCGCAGAAAATGATCTACAAGCGAATCTTGGATCGATCATAAAGGTTTCGAAAATCAGCGCTAGATAAAGCGAGAACATTTCACATTCCTTTCAGATAGAAGAAACTCTTTTATTAATAGCTTTTATTTTCTTTGTTATCATCGCACAAAATGGATATTCACAGGGGCCGCGCGAGGGGTGGGCTAAGGGGGCTTTATAAGCCCCCCCCCAGCCACGTTTTGGCGACATAAAAAAAAAAAAATTATAATCACGAGGAAGTTGGAAAATTCATTAGTCAGTGATTAGTTTCAGGGTTAACCAGTACTTATTCTTCTCCAGTTAGATCTAATTTTCACATGGACCAAACAAGAATGGAATAGAAACGGAATACTCTATAAGAGCTCAAATCTCCTTGCTGACATTTGGCTTCGGATTAGCTGAAAATCACGTGCACTCTAGGGGACTCTATCTTGAGGAGTTTGAACCTGCTCAGATTTTAATTAGAGTCGACGGAAGTTGAATCTCTTGCTGTCGTTTGGCATCTAACTCTAGTGAACTCCCATTGACCGTCTTTCTGCTCCTAACGAGTTCGAGCTTTTGTCGACTCTAGTTCTTGTATGGCCCGGCGCTTAAGAACTGTAGTCTGTCTCCAGATGGGATTATCGGCAACAGCGTGCCTGCTTAGATATTTGCTGAAAATCAACGTGATTTCTTCAAGCCTATCTATGCATGTAAACTTTGCAACTACAACTTTCGCCACAAGTTGTTGGGAAGGTTTGACCATGAACAGAATTTTAGTAAGATTTTATTCATCTTGTCTAAATATGCCGTCATAACTTAGTCTCTGTCTCTATTCGCCGGTCCCCCACCCCCCGTTTCAATGTTGAATGTTTGCCAGACAATACTGCAGAAGAAAAGTCCGTTGAAATCCAACATTGAAAAGGGGGGAGGGGAGGGAAACAAAAGCATGGTAAAATGTGACAACCTTCCCAACAAAATTGGCTAAGGTTGTATGCAAATGACCGAACGTCTTTTCCTCATTATATCATCCGAAGTATACACGTTACAGTGTGGCAAACGTATTATTAATGTTCTTCCTACAGCTGGAATCTGAACGATATCGTCGAGTTTAGTTTCCTCTTGACCGCACCCACATTTTTACAGACAACTTTCGTCACAAGTTGTTGGGAAGGTTTGACCATGAACAGAATTTTAGTAAGATTTTATTCATCTTGTCTAAATATGCCGTCATAACTTAGTCTCTGTCTCTACTCGCTGGTCCCCCCACCCCCCGTTTCAATGTTGAATGTTTGCCAGACAATACTGCAGAAGAAAAGCCCATTGAAATCCAACATTGAAAAGGGGGGAGGGGAGGAAAACAAAAGCATGGTAAAATGTGACAACCTTCCCAACAAAATTGGCTAAGGTTGTAGGATAGCTGCCGAAATATTTCTTTCGCTCCTAACGATGAAAAATAAGGCGTTCAGCAGTCAGGATTATCGACAGACTGACTTAAGTGCATTATATATGTCATGACACTCACTCACTTTTCTCAGTTGACCTTATTCTGTAATGATAACAGGTTTGCTTACAGAAGTTTTACATTTGTAAGAAAAATGTTTTTGAGTTTGAGGTCCTAAATGAGAATACGTCTAGGTTTGCACATTGCCGGATACTTCTTGAAATGTGTGTAGAGATGAAAGAAGAGGCTCAGGCACACTATTTTGGAAATATTCTTGCTATTAACAGCGGTCTTACCCAAGCGAGTATAAGAGAGACATACGCATAGAATTCATTATCATTTCGATAGAAGACACGTCCGGTTCTTCTTGGCTTTATTTAATAAACGCACTTACCAACCCCTCTTCTCCTCTCCACCCGTTTGCGTTTTCGTTCTAGCTTCGATTCTTTGTTTATTAGCTTTTTATTATATTTATCTCCAAATTTCCAGACATTTCTTTTCAGCTATCCAGTCGGTAAGTATGTTTGTCGCAGCTGCCTAAGCCGTTTCCACGTGGTCGACGCTTCGTTCAACTTTTCCCTACTTTGAGGTTAGTATTTGCCTTCTACTTTGCGTTCTGTGCTTTTGGCTTTTACTTTATTTTGCTGGTGTTACCATTCCGTTTTTGTTCATCTCTCTTTTCGTTCTCTGTTGCCGCTCCTGGGATGATAGTTTTGCAAGGGAGTCTAATTCCCTGTCGGATTACTGACGCGCAAATCTGTCATCCCCTGAGCCGCGTTTTCCTGTCGTTGTTCTTAGGCCGTGGTTTTTGTCTTACAGGTTATAATCTTCTCGACTGGGTTTTGCCGTTTTTCATTTCAAGTGCAGCAAATCAGCCTCTATTTTTTCCCATTCCCGGCTCGGGGGATGACAGGAATTTGTTCTTCATGAGTACAAGTCCGTGGGCATTTTTAAAATTTCTTTCCGCTCCTGTTTTGCATGTTTTTCAATGTTTTTACACCTGGTCAGGTAAATATCCTTTCTTTTAATATTTTGTCACATACCGCGTGCCCGCATTTCCTACTACTCTCATACAGTTCGTTCATTATGCTGTTTTGTTAGTTCTGTACTGTGGCTCCAGAGCAGAAGTTTTGTTTTACGGCAAGTTTTGTTTCCTGACTCTGTCGAGCGTGCGCTACCAACAGGGGTTCAATTTCGCTAAATTTATTGCTCCTCGCTAGTCGTGTCAGTATGTTACGTGGCCCCAGAGCAGAAGTTGTTTCAGGGCAATTTTTGGTTTCCTGACTCTGTCGAGCGTGTACTAGTGGCAGGGGCTTTATTTCGCTAAATCTATTGTTCCCCGGCCTTGTCAGTATGTTATGTGGCTCCAGAGCAGAAGTTGTTTCACGGCAATTTTTTGTTTCCTGACTCTGTCGAGCGTATGCTAGCAACAGGGGCTCAATTTTGCTAAATTTATTACTCCTCGCTAGCTTGTCAGTATGTTGTGTGGCTCCAGAGCAGAAGCTGTTTCACGGCAATTTTTGTTTCCTGACTCTGTCGCGCGTATGCTAGCAACAGGAGCTTAACTTCGCTAAATTTATTGCTCCTCGCTAGCCTTGTCAGTATGTTGTGTGGCTCCAGAGCAGAAGTTGTTTCACGGCAATTTTTGTTTCCTGACTCTGTCGAGCGTATGCTAGCAACAGGGGCTCAATTTTGCTAAATTTATTGCTCCTCGCTAGCTTGTCAGTATGTTGTGTGGCTCCAGAGCAGAAGTTGTTTCACGGCAATTTTTGTTTCCTGACTCTGTCGAGCGTATGCTAGCAACAGGGGCTCAATTTTGCTAAATTTATTGCTCCTCGCTAGCTTGTCAGTATGTTGTGTGGCTCCAGAGCAGAAGTTGTTTCACGGCAATTTTTGTTTCCTGACTCTGTCGAGCGTATGGTAGCAACAGGAGCTTAACTTTGCTAAATTTATTGCTCCTCGCTAACCTTGTCAGTATGTTGTGTGGCTCCAGAGCAGAAGTTGTTTCACGGCAATTTTTGTTTCCTGACTCTGTCGAGCTTGTCCTAGTGGCAGTGGCTCCATGTTTTTTAATTTTTTATAAATTGTTGCCTCATGGCCGGTGTTTAGTTTAATATTTCCAGCAGTAGAAGTTTTATAATTTTTTGATTATTTCACATACTTTCCGGCATGAGATGTTGTTATTTGCTTACGCTGTTGCAAGCCCAAAGGGTTTCTGCTTTGTCACGAGATTAATTGGCTTTTGTTTTGCTCCTCGTTACGATTTGTTGTTTGCATGTGCCTTTGTTTGTTTTTACTTGAACAGGCTCTCTTTCGATATGAAATTGGCTTTTATTTTGTTCCGCGTTACGTATTTGTTTGTAGTTTGCATAGGCCTTTGTTTGCTTTTATTTCAGCAGGGGTGGCCCAAAAGGATTTTGTTCCTCGTTGCGTACTCGTTGGTTGTTTGCATATACTTTAATTTGTTTTCTATTTGAGCAGGCCCAAAAGGCTTCTGCTCTCTTGCGAGTTTGTACTTTGCTTTTATTTTGTTCCTTTTACATATTTTTATAGTCCTTTCATTGTTTTTATTTTGAGCAGGCCCTAAAGGCTTCTGCTCTTTCACAGGATTTATCGGGTTTTATTTTGGTTCTCGTAGTGTCTTGTTTGTTGTTTCCTTAAGCTTCGCTTAATTAACTATTACAGCGCTTCTTTTCCGGTACGCAGACAAATTTTTAAATTTATCAGTCTGCTCCTCGTGGCGTTTCACTTTGCACTTGCTATCGTCATTGCCTGTTTAGAAGGCCCTAATGGCTTCACCCTTTGTTTCAAGATTTTTTCGGCTTTTTTCTTGGTCTTGTGCCATCTCTTCGTTTTACGGAATTAATTTTTTGTTTCTAATTTTGGGCCTTTCTGTTAGGTCCCGCGTGCCTTGTTTTTGAGCTTGGATTCATTTTTTAGTTTGGGTATCTCGCAGTTTGGGTGCTTTTGGGTTTGGTGTGTTTTGAGTTTGGGTGCTTTTGAGTTTTGGGGTGGTGTTTTCTGTAGTTGCCTGGTCATGTATATTTCACTCATGTGGCCGCCAGATTTCCCATAACTTAAAGAAGTGCGGGTAAGACCGGTGTAAATAGAATACTGTTTACAGCGGTCTTACCCAAGCGAGCATCAGAGAGACATACGCATAGAATTCATTATCATTTCGATAGAAGACACGGTAGGTTATTCCTATGGCGCCGCTGTTATGCTCCTTACCCGTTCTCCACTCCATGCGGCCTCTTTCGGATCATTTGTGTTTTTCTGCCCTCCCTTTCCCGCCCCTTTCTTTCACTGGCTTGTACCTTTCATCTGAAAGAGGCCGCCAGATTTCCCATAACTTAAAGTAGTGCGGGTAAGACCAGTGTAAATAGAATACTATTCTGGATTAGGCCACCAAAACATGTTCTAAGTTTCGACATTATCAATCACTGGCAAGTCGAAGAGTTTGATACCCTTAGCATAGGTTTGATCCGTTACTTATGGGTCTGTATGATGGGTATAAACCAGGATACCTCCTGGTATAAACTAGCCTCCCACGCAGTCGTTTTTAGGGGAGTCGTATTACCCTCATCCAATACGACTCCCCTAAAAACGACTGCGTGGGAGGCTAGGTATAAACTGACAACTTTGAACACACTTGGCCGCTTTAGATGCATTGTTAATTAGTCATGAAAGAAGACAAAAGTTTTGCGTGAGAGTGTTGGGCCAGCCCGGTTAGCCGGGCTCTCGGCACGTCTGTTAAACCCACTGAAAATCAACTTGCGATTACATGGAAAAATCTCGGCCCGGCTAGCTGGGATCCCACCATCGCGTTGCCCGGCTAGACGGGCTGAATATTTACCATGTAATGGCGATTGCCGGGCTAGCACGGCTGCCCGGGCCAACATCTTCAGAGCAAAATGGCTTACCAGAACGATATTTCTCTCTATATATAACACATAAGGGTTTATCAGACCATAAAGCTACATAAAGCTGAAAAAAATGCACCAAAATAATGGATTAGCGAAAGTAAAGTCACTCGATTCATTCTCTTTGATGTAGCAGTCTTTTAATTTCACACGACAGCTTCTAAATTTAGCCGCAGGCGGGCTGGCTCCCCTCATGTAATACCGGGCTGAGAAGTCATCTCGGCCGTGTCTCGGCAGACCGAGCCAGCCCGCCTAACCCAGCCAGCCTGGCTCATGTAATCGGCCCCTAAATATACACAAATGAAAAAAAAGACTTATTGAAGATAGCTGAGCGGACTGCATCACAAGCCGATCTGATTTTCAAATTTTTTTTGTTCGCAAACCTTGTAATTATTTCTCCTCCTTTTCTGCAATCCCGGGGATTAGTTTATGGAAAATAAACTTGTTCTTAGGCATCGAAGGCTTTGAAGCTTTCGCTTAAGCGTCCCTACCGGCACTGCAACGCTAGTACGGTTGTCGCATTTATTATTCAGCTCGTGAAGAATGCGCTCCGTAAAGAAGTAAAATTTCTGCAAATAAGCTTGACCAGCACTTCAATCCTTTGGATATCTTTTGCTTGACTCGTACGATGACCAAGAAGAACCTTGAATAGGCTCGTGAATCACAGCAGTTCTAAGCGTTAGCGCATGCCTCAATTCGGTTTGAACCCGGTTTGAAACCGATTTTCCTGGTTGGGAGTCAATCTTTTCATCCAGAGAAGTGGTTCCTCTCTCTCGTTTGCCGGGAACCACTTCTCAGAGGATAGACATTATCCCTTTCGTTTGCACCATTGAATAACCACATGCTATGAGGTTTTTTGTTTGTTCAAGTTATAGTCTTGCAGCTCTATATTACATGGAATATATACATCAGATACCATACATAAGCTCAATAGTATCATGCAGCGCCGTTGTCAGTAAGTTATAATTTATATGTCCCTTAACTGTCTTGCAGACCTTTCGCTCTTACCATGGCGTCTTTATAACAGACCTTGAGAGAGAAGTTAAAAGAAGTGATACAATAGACCAGTTAATCCAAATAAAAAGGAAAGCTGGCCAGAGAAGTGTTAAACGTGATTCTACCAAATTTAAACCTACAATGCCTGTCTTTAATATAAGAGATGGACAGGGCGATGTTGCGGCGACTCTTGAACGGATGTCATTCATTCCAGTCAACAGACCTGGTACAGTTAATTTTCTCGTAAAAACCTTTGAAAGGAAAGAAACGGAAGGACAAACCAAATGGGCACCTGAAACAATCTATTACAATCTCTTTTACTTGTAAAAAGAAAGTAAAGGACACCATCATTAATGCGCAGAACAGCGCAAGAAAGCGTATCGGTGTGCTGTATATTGAACAAGCATTCGAGTCTCAAGGCTGAAGTAGCGGTAGGCAAGTTAAAAGATTTGAAGAATTTATTGGACAATAAATCGCGGTAAGAAAAAGTTCAACACCTTTGATAGACTTTGAAAAAGTCCTTTGGGCAGTTGAAAAAAAGAAGAGGTTTGATTACCAAACTAATAAAAACTAACTTGCTAGCTGGGAAAATTTCATAGTGCATACCCGGAAATAAAACAAGGCAAGTCCAACATTCGAACTTACGATGCTTATCTTAAATCCATGCCCGTACTGTTGACACTTTGCGGGTTTTGATGTAAATTGTATGCCGTGACCGTCCGCCAAATCCGCCCGCAGGTACTGAACTTGGCACGGAATTTATTTTTTGCAGAAATTTGCAAATTGAAAAAGTTTAGTTTATGTACTCACTATAGAGATAGTTCAATAAACTCCTTTACTGAGCTATCTCCATTGAAATTCTCTCACTAGTGCATGAACTTGTAATCTTAGCAGCAAATATGCATGGAAGAAGAAACAAATAAACGTGGCAGACAAGGAAATGGAAAGAGGTACATCAGGTTTATGGTCGGAGTGCCATACTTGTTTCTAGAGAGAAATTCTTTGGATATGTATATCACGGATAAAACTACGCCTACTCCATAGGAGAACCAGCGTAACACGAACCACACACTGTAGGCTGACACGGTACTGAAAACTACTGTGCACAGGTCTTCATGAATTCTGATGATGTCATCAAGGGATCTGTTTTGCTTGTCCTGGATAAGCCTGAGGGCGTCCTCAGCAATGGTCCCTGAGGTGAATAAAGCAGTGATCTAACTTGACTCCCGAAAAACTATATATGTCTAAAGCTTCACTGCGTTAGTGGCTATATCATTCTCTTTGCTCGTGCTTGGCCGCATCTGCTCGTATAATGGTGCGCTATCTATAGCAAAATTGATTTTCGAAAACAAGCCCCTTTCAAACAAGTTGAACGAATTCAGTGGTTAGAATTGAAGAAGTTGTCAAAAGGTGGAAGTCACTCAGTGAAATCTGCTGTCTGTTGGAACGTTTGCGTTCGCTTTGTGGTTAATGGTCATTGTTGGATCAAGGTTCGGGGTCTGGTGCTACTGCTAATTTTCTGTAAAGCGCCATGAGACGTATGTATTATGCGACCTACATGAGCACCCTCATCGTTTACTTTAACCAGTATGGAACTGCTCCCGATTAATGAAATTTCTTGCCACTCCTGCTTAAGGTATTGAAATAACTGTCCATCAACCCCTGAACCCCCTTTAGCAAACCCAGCAATAGAAAGTTGAATTTACTCCACCTTTAATGACAAGGACAAATCCAGGACAGTTTATTGTTATGGAACAGTCAGGTATACGAATTTTAAAATAAGAGGATCCACACTTGCAATTGTTTGTGGAAACACGATAACCAATAGCTACCGGGCCTTAGGCAAGCATAACAGAGGACGACTTACCGACCGTAAATGAATTGACGGCGAACACGTGACAAGTGGTTACTGCTGTCCAATGGGCAAAGAACTGCGATCCTACTCCTGTAGGCTGAGGGTGACTCCATACAATGGCGTAAAACACAGCCGCTGAGCATAAATACAACACTGTGATGCGAACAACAGCATAATACAAACACCAGGTACCCTTTTTGTCTAGATCGTCCATCATTGTTTGTGAGGGAGGCACTAACACGGAGTTTTTTCGTTTTGCTATGATGAAACAGCCAATGGAAGTAATAAAAGAAATGAGGGTTGCGAGGGAGACTATTGTGTAAACAGCATTTGCAATTTCCCGATCGGGTTTATGATGTGGAGCCGGCTTCTTTTCTGTTGAATTTTACGGAAAGCAAAAGAGGCAAAAGTTGTTGTTCTTTATTATTTCCCTCATTCACGTCATCAGCTTCTACAACGCCTTGTTGATGATTGAAAAGCACATTTTTCCAGTGTTTTCCGGAAATTTAAAAACACCCTGGAGAAAATTTCCAAGATTTAATGCTCAGAGAACGTTGACGAGTACTTGCTTCAGCTTACGAGGATATCCAGCGGTTGATTTGAAATGCTAAGTATCAGGTGATATTCTGCGCGATTTCTTTCGCAGTATAATTGTTAAATATCCAACGCGTACTCGTGGAATAATTCTTAAATCTCCTAATTTAATAATTACCAATTATTCACCGAAGTGAATAATTGTTTCAGTTTTTACCAAACCAGTGGATAGCCAGCACCAAATAATTTTCTTCCTGAGAAATGAGTGAAAACTTGAGCACGAAATCCCAAAAAATTGCAGGACGTAAATAGAAGATACTATTCCTGGATCTATAAAGCGCGTGGTTGCCAGTAAAGAAGATTGGGAGAGGGAGAAAGGCGGGAAAAAACAGGAAACTTGATCTTGCAATAAAGGCACAAGTAGGACGCATACAAACATTTGAGAAATCAAGACAATAGAGCGCTTTCAATTGACTACAAGCCAACCCTCGACTCCAGGGTGTCCGCATAGCTAGATAAAGCTCTGTGCAAAGAGACAAGCGATTCAGTTTGCCCTAGAGAGCCAGTTCACACTTCTATTTCAGATCTTGTGCACAGCAAAGCTAATAATAAGCCTCACTATCCCCCCCTAAACGGAATCCTAGACCCAACTTTCATCAGTGGTCACAAAGCTTTGTCCCTGGGGAGTATGGTGGTGTGCTGTTTGACGCAAAGCCACACCCCTCACTTTTGGTCGGCCACAGAAGGCTTTGTCCGGGACTATGTCCAGGACAAAGCGAAAAAGTTACGGCACAGTCTTTTCAAATTTGCTCAGATATACACTAGCAACTTCGTTCCCAGGGCCTCTCCTCTTCCCGTCCCCTGGAGCGAGAGAGAGACACCCTGAAAACGAAGCCGTGTAAACTAGCGGTTCTTCACGCGCGCGTCACGTTTTCTTATACCCGCGTGACGCGTGAGGTCAGTCATGCAGCGAAGCGCGCGCCTGTTTCTGATTGATGGTTGCATTGACAGTTAACTTAATTGGATCACCTGAAAATCTCTGGACGGAGATGAAAAAAATGGGGTTCTTTGCAGCAGGCGCTCCCTCGTCCCTAGCCCCAGTGGCCCATTTTTCTCCCAATTTCTGGCTCTCCTACCCCTTCCCAGTTTACGCATGCTACGCAAGTTAGTTTCCACTCGGCAGGCGATCAGTTGCGCTCGCTTGCGTATTTTTGTAAGTTTTGCTTGACTATTCCTGAGCGGAAGGAGGGACTACTTGTAGTCTAGCTTTTCAACTGAGTGTCGCAAAACCAAAATCAAAGTAATTACCCTAGCCAATCACAACAAATACAAATTACCCAATGAACCAATCAAATCTCGGAGCAAACTCCAGGTAACAGGCGTCAAGTATTTTAAGCGAAGACTTGCATTTTACTCAAATTCAACTGCTACTTTCAATCCAAATTTTTATCTACTTCTTCGAAGTGGCGACGTTCATCCACTACCTGGGCCTCAAAACACCAACACCAGGCTTCAATCTACACTATCGGTAATGTTGCTGAATGTCCGTAGCCTTGTTAATAAGCTAATCGACTTTCAAGCGTCAGTTTACTCAAAGAATGTGGATATTGTGATCATTACCGAAACTTGGCTTACGCCAGCCATATTGGATTACGAAATTTTACCGACGGGTTATGACATCCACCGTCGTGACAGAAGCACGGATAAAAGAGGTGGAGGAGTTCTCATAGCTGTAAAAAGCGATATTCATGCTACTCGTCGGAGCGATCTTGAGACTAATTGTGAACTGGTGGCAGTAGAAGTCATGCCGACTAGAGGCAGCAAGTTTCTAGTCGGCAGTTATTATCGCCCTCCATCGACAAAGGACGATTATTTGATGGAACTGAAGAACTTCCTTAACGCCGCAGAATGTGAATCAACTCCCCTCTATCTGTGTGGAGATTTCAACCTTCCTGATATTAATTGGGATTATCAACTAGCTCCTGGCTTTGACAATATCAGCAGTCTATTTTGTGAGATTATTAATGACTCTTATTTGATTCAAATGAACCATGCTCCAACAAGGATCCATAACAACACCGGTAACATTCTTGATCTTGTGTTTACAAATCAACCTGAGCGCATATCTGATATATCGACCTTCGACAGTCAATTGACTACCGATCACCTTGGAGTCCAGTTTAAAATCAAGACCATACTTAAGAGAGAGCGAATAGCTCGCTATGTTTATAACTTCAAGAAGGGTGACTTTGAAGGCCTCAAGCAATTTCTCTCAGTTACGCAGCTGGACATAGCATTTATTGAGAATGACATTGATCAAACCTGGGAAAGCTGGCGTGATTTATTCCTAAATACAGTAGATTCCCACATTCCAAAAATACGACTCAAAGATGCTAAATCTCCGAAATGGATTGACAGTGAAATTATCAAAATGTCAAGACAAAAAGATCGATTATGGAGGAGAGCTAAACGATCCAATTCAGCAACACATTGGGATGCATATAAGTTACTACGGAAACAAATAAAAACCGCTACCAAACGAAAATACCGGGAATTTCTGATGAACTTGCAGTCGGAGCTTAAAGACAACCCTAAAAGATTCTGGTCATTTTATGGAGCTAAAACCAAGTCACCTAGGATACCTAAAGTGGTTAGTTTGAACAATCATAAAGCTTCTACGGAAAGATTTCCGCACAGCCCCATACTTCATTATGCATGCCGAATAAATTAATTATGCATGCGCTCTATTGTTTTTTAAGACAATGGCCCTTTGAATATATACATTGATAATTACTACTTACTTTTTCAATAAAAATGGATTTAGTTGTGTCTGCCTTTTTTTCTCTCTTCTCTCACTCCTTCTTTTCCGTTCCTCCTCTTTTCTTCTATTTTTCTCTTACCCGGTCCCTTACCAGTTTTTTTCTTCTTTTTTTCCTTTGGATTTACCCTCGGCTGGCCTCGAACTCTCACTCTTTATCTTACCTTGGAATTAGCTGGTGATACCACTACACCACGGTGATTTGTTGACATTTTCCCGGCGATAAATTATTTTTATGTTTAGCTACCAATCAACATTATTAAAATTCAACGAGATTTACATTTAAATTTCTTCTATTACAAAGACACCTCACCTTTTAGACTTACTGCGCGAAAAAATGATTTTTTTTGTCCATCCATTGGTTCTCAGTTGAACAAAAAGGCCACGCATTTCACTCTTCTGCTCGATCCAGTCTTCGGCGGCCGTGAAACGAAGGCTTGCTTCCTTGTTCCGGTAGAGCGCAGTGATAAAGATACACTTTTTGCCCATCATACGCGCACACATCTTGCCAGGAACACGCGTGATGAGCGCCAAGTGGAAAGCTTATGATTACCTACAAAACGAGGGCTATATTCATCTCACAGTGAACTAGTACAGCTTAAACTTCGCAGACTTAGGCACCGAGGTTTGCCCCGCACAGGAACGTCCAAAGAACTCTACGAAAGCTACCTACAGGAGTGGATGTAGCATCAGCATTATAACAAGGATCCTTTTGGCAACATTATCAAGCCTATCTTCGACCTTTGTGAGGTCCGCAAGGACGCATAAATGGTTCAGTTCCCGGAGTACCACTTTATGCACCGTTCGTAATTCGGCCACGCTACATTTCAACAGGGAAAGCAAGAATAAAATACGAAAAATTCCTGCTTCACAAGCATTGTCTCCATGTTAACAAGGAAAGCAAAAATAAAGAAATAAGTAAATAAAATAAAAAAAATAAACGACACAAGACACAAGAAGGGTAAGAAAACCTTTTATTTTTAAAATGTTATGTGGTTTACGTTAACAAAATATGCGCTGTCCATAACCTCATTTATGGCTAACCTTACGACTTTAATCCGCATTTTTTCTAACAATTTACACTCGAGACAGATTTAAAAACACGGGAAAAGTGCACAAATTTTTAAAAAATTGCTCGATTTTCCGTATTTTTGACCCGAAATCCGTAAATTTTGTCTAAGCCCATATGGACTTAGAAAAAAATATAAACTTTGTTGAACAAAAGGAGTCATTAGAAATGCGCATTAGAAATACGCGCTATTGTTTTCTTTAAACAAAGAGCTGTATGCATAATAAAGTATGGGGCTGTGCGGAAATCTTGCCGCTTCTACACCGAAAGCCAAAGCTGATTTATTTAATCGTTTCTTTGCCTCCGTGTTCCAGAAAACCAATCTACATACGTCAATAAACACTGCTACTACCACAAATATGAATAGTAATGAGCTTCACATGATTCAAGCAAGCACTGATGAAGTAACAAAGGCATTAAAAGCAATCAACCCAAATAAAGCATGTGGACCGGATCAAATCCCAGGGAGAATTCTAAAAGAATGTGCTTTAGAAATCGCGCCTTAACTCACCCGTTTAATAAATCTCTACAAACTGGTGAAGTCCGAAAGGATTGGAAAAGAGCAAATATTGTTCCTGTGTTTAAAAAAGGGAAGAAAGATGAGGTTACCAACTACAGACCGATTTCTCTTCTGAGTCTTGTTTCAAAAATTACTGAACGTTGTGTTTTTGACAAACTTTTTGATTTCATAGCTGATAGGATCCATCCACTACAGCATGGGTTTGTTAAGGGACGTTCCACCGTAACACAGCTATTGGACACTGTACATCGTTTAACTAAAGCCATCGACCAAGGTTATCAAACTGATGTTACATTTTTGAATTTCTCGAAGGCATTTGACTCTGTGTCACATTCACTCTTGATATGTAAATTGGATCAGTGCGGCATCAAGGGTCCTCTTCTTCGTTGGTTTACTAGCTATTTGTATGAACGACAACAGCGTGTGGTTATCGATGGCAAACATTCGAATTGGTTACCAGTAACGTCAGGAATACCACAGGGATCCCTACTTGGACCCACTTTGTTTGTCCTGTTCATTAATGACATGCCTAGCGCAGTGTCGGATAACACCACATTAGCACTTTTTGCAGACGACGCCAAGTGTTTTCGTACAATAAGATCGCCCTTGGACTGTGCGCAATTCCAGAGGGATATTGACACCTTAGTAGAGTGGAGCTATGCATGGAAACTGGCATTCAACTTTGACAAGTGTTCACTCTGCACGGTGACAAAGAAACGTAATCCAACAATTTACGATTACAAGATGAACAATAAGATCATTAAACGAGTCCTAAGCCAGAAAGATCTCGGCATCGTCATCACCAGCGACGCAAACTTCAAGGAACACATCTATTCTCAAGTTAGCAAAGCCAACAAAATGCTGGGCTTCATACGGCGCGCACTAAACAGCAGAAGTGATCAGTTTCTACCAACTTTTAGATCACTCTACTTGGCTTTTGTCCGCTCTCATCTAGATTATGCATCAGAGATTTGGAGCCCTAAAACCGTAACATTGATAAAGCTGATAGAAGGGGTACAAAGGCGAGCCACTAGACAGATACTACCAGGACTGAACTATAATGAAAGACTCAAGAAACGTAATCTACTTCCTCTTGTTTATCGAAGAGAAGTTAAAGACTTGACTACATTTTATAAATTAAAATGTGGATATTATAACGTACCAGTTGATAACTATTTCGAATTTTGTGCTGACAAAAGACTTAGATCGTACTCAAGCAATAAACTTAAGCTTAATGTATATAGAACAGAACTTTTCAAAGCTACTTTCTTTAATCGTATACCATATCTATGGAACAATTTACCAGATAATATTAGAATAAGCAACCTTGGAATCTCTAGTTTTAAAAACCAATGTGAGGATTACTACAAAAATATAGGTTTTGATCCTGACAATCCCAGAGCTACATGGGTGTCATGATGTTCTAACTCTAATTTTTGCTATGTACTTTTCAATAATTAATTATTAGTCATGGGTGTGAGAATTTCCAATTTTAAATTATTGCTACATTTCTCTAAGATTTTTCATTATTTTGTTCAATCTTATTACTGTCCTGTAATTTTAAGGTGGACTACCTCGAATGGTTCGTTAGTTCCTCTCTAGTCTTCCTCTTTTGCACATATTTAATTTTTTTTTCTGTCATTGTAACCTACCATATACGTACTTTTTATTTATGTAAATCTATATATTTTGTTTTATATTACTTTGTGCAAAGAAAATGGGATAAAATTAAAATTAAATTAAAATTAAGTACATGGGCTTTGGTTTTACTTGTGATTTGTACCAAATCACCATCAGGAGAACTGCCCCCTGTTTACAGTTTTACAGTTTTCTCTCAGCAATAAACGAAAAACTGATTGATTAGTAACACTGACCTTTGGAGCGGATGTCCGGATGCCTGTTGGTGGACTGCTTCGTGCTGTCATTCATCTTTGTTGCTGACGTTTACTCCCTTTTTTCAATTTATTTTTTTAACCTCAATTCCTCAATTCCACTGAACAGGTGACTTAATTCAGGCAGTTAATATTTTAAAACTCAGGGGGTATTGTCTCAATTAGCAAATTTACTAAAAACAGATGAGGTAGTGAAGTTTAAAATTAACCAGCTAGGGTCGGGACGAGTTCTTAATTTACAGAACCATGGGCACTGATTTTCTTTTTAATGGAAATTTCTTGTTATTCATTCTGCACACAAGGGTTAATATTCATTAGTCAGAAAGAACGAAGTTCCCTCCTGCCAAAATAGTCATTCTTTTTTAACGTGAAAAACACCCGGTTTTGTATATTTTGGTGTTTGGTTAAGTCGTGAGTGACTACACTTTAAATGAACAGATAAGAAATCTTAGTTTTCGAAAGGGTGGGATCTTGTACCACTCTAGTTAATAGACATATAAGTTGACAGAAGGTTAACAGAGGATGTTTTGACAAAACAAGTTAATTGTCTTTTTTGCAGTTTTTTAGTTGTATATTTACCCAACAGAGAAACCGCTAACATTGTCGAGAAAAAACCTATTAGAAGCCATTAATGGTACTGATCAAGATTTTTAATTCTGCGTGTGTTGATATTTGAGATTTCTCTAAGGCATCACTAAGCCCAGAAAACCTGTGATCTCAATGTGGTGTATAAAACAAGGTTTAATTGATCTCGGTATCCTTTAGTTATGCTAATATGACTTGCTTAACTACATGCTGGTTGCTTAAATATGTATGATATGTTTTGCCATTATCAATGCGTGCACATTTCTCCTATTACCATTTTTGCCATTTCCCCCCCAAAATCCCTTCTTCAGCTGCCGGTTGCGCATTAGAGATCAAATCAAAACTCTGAGATATACAGAGTAAGGAACCAAAACATTGCCAACAATCCCAATATGTTGGTCGTCTCTTCTGCCGTCGGTGTCTTCTTTAGATTAACAACAGCCTTATTCTTGCAGGGTTCCAAAAGTGCGGAATCACGATCACAAATCAAGCTTGAATAAGAGAGCTTGAGAACTCGAAAACAGAGGTAAGTACATTTGCAAATAATGCGACAGAGAATCAGCCCTCGCAAACGACCTTCAACAGAAAATATCGATATGGCAGAGGCCGGCTTGTATGACGTGCACTATTCTCTTTCATCACAAATTTTTGTCAATACCTCCAGAAAAACTTCATGTATGTGAAAGCAATTGCTTAACTCTATTTTTTAGGTATTTTATTTAGCTTTTTTTTTTTTACCTTTTTGTTATTTTTTTTCGCCGTATGCTATAACATGGATTCAAAATTATCATTCCCTATGATGTCTGACAAAATACCGCCTAATATTCAGTGTTTCACCGATGTGATTTCTTCCATGGGGAGTTTCCTGAAATTGAGGTTCCTTGCCTCCTGATGAACTACAAGAAGTCGTAAGCATAAGAAATTGAATTTATACAAAGTCAACGCTTTTTCCCTCACGTTGGTTAAATGAAACAAAGTTAACACATTGCTTTTAGATGATAATATTGCGGTGAAAGAACGGGAAGTCTACCAAATTATAATGACAGCCCTGTGCCCTTAGCGCGATATACTTTGCCAGTTTTCTCTGTTTATTTCTACGTATTTGTAAAATACATGATATTTGTGGCTTGAAGGTTCGTCTAGAACAACTGAACTGTTTTCGGATGAGTGTTTGTGTTAAAGCACAGTTTGGCCCTACCACGTGGTTTCATTTTGGAAGTGCATGGCTTCCTAGTGAAAATTTATTTTCTGATGAAGAAAGACCTCTTGGGTTCGTTACTTGTGGACAACAGGAATTCCTTTTGTACATCCCTTGTTTAATCAAAACCTACAGAAAATTGCTATGTTTGTCTTTTAAATCAACCTCAGCAACCTTACCAGTAACCACTTTGAGAATGAAGTACGGTTTTTTTTTATTTATTATTACTTTGGGGGGCGACCATAGTAAGCTCACCCAAATTCACTCCAAATGGCGCTGGGGGACAAGAACAGTACCTTTCCATCTCACTGTGGCCATGTGAGAAAAAATCATGAATTTACGACTGGTTTCAGTTCACTATACGAATTTTTGTTTATCAGCAATC
Source organism: Siderastrea radians (assembly GCA_964017195.1). Lineage (NCBI taxonomy): Eukaryota > Metazoa > Cnidaria > Anthozoa > Scleractinia > Rhizangiidae > Siderastrea > Siderastrea radians. The sequence goes on from CAXHKT010000457.1 coordinate 95,783, forward strand.
ACAAAACTGGTAATAGCTGATTCCTGTTAAGTTGGGTCGTGTCTTACTATCTTTTATCTTTGCTGCTCGAGTTTACTCCCTTTTTTAATTTATTATTTTTTGATCTTAGTTCCACTCGTCTAGAATCCTTTGGGGATCTGTGAAAGCTATATAGACCAAACTAATTCTTTAAACCTAAGGGGTTCTCTCTCAATTTACGAATTCAGTGTGCCCAAAACAGGTGATTTAAGAGAATAGACTAGAACAAATTAATTATTTTAAACTCAAGGGTTTCTTAACTGACAGAACCATAAGCACCGTTTGTCTTTTAAACAGAAATCTTTTTGTTATTTATTATGTACACAAAGGTCAATATTCACGAGCGTGAGAAATTAAGCTCAAAATGACCATCAACATAAAATATCGACATCAGAGGCTTGTATGATGTACCCTTCATTTGAGCTCATCACGAATTTGTGTTAATACTGCCAAGGAAACCACGTTTGTGTGAGGAAAAAGTGCGCAATTTTTACCAATTTCTTACCACAGGGTAAAAACGAGTGGTCACAAAGGTTGGTCCCCGGGGAGCATGGTGTTGTGCTGTTTGACGCCAAGCCCCCTCACTTTTGGTCGGCCACCGCTTTGTAGTCCAGGACAAAGCGAAAAGGTTACGGCACAGTTTTTTCAAATTTGCTCAGATGTCACTAGCAACTTCGTTCCCAGGGCCTCTCCTCTTTTTTTAATTCTTACGTGAGGTCTGTCATGCAGAAAAGCCCGCGCCTGTTTCTGATTGGTGGTTGCATTGTCAATCAACTTTATTGGATTACCTGAAAATCTGTGGGCGGAGATGAAAAAACGTGGTTCTTTGGAACAGACGTTCCCTCGTCCCATTTTTTCTCCCACTTTCTCGCTCTCCTACCCCTTCCCCGTTTACGCCTGCTACGGCAGGCTTGTTTCCACACGGTACTCGCTCGCGTATTTTTGCAAGTTTTGTTTGACTATTCCTAAGCGTAAGGAGGAGCTATTTGTAGTCCAGCTTTTCAATTGAGTGGCGCAAACCAAAATCAAAGTAATTACCCAAGCCAATCACAACAAATACAAATTGCCCAATGAACCAATCAGATCTCGAAGCAAATACAGGTGACAGACGTCAAGAGCAAGAAAACCCGCGCAACAAATACAACATGAGCTTTGGTTTTACTTCTGATTTGTTCCAAATCGCCATTAGGAGAACTGCCTCCTGTTCACGGCAATATAAGCATTTGTTTTAAGGTTCTCTCTCAGCAATCAACGAAAAACTGATTGATTAGTAACACGGACCTTGGAACGGATGTCTGGATGCCTTTTATGTTGGTGGACTGCTTCTTGCTGTCATTCATCTATGTTGCTGAAGTTCACTCCCTTTTTTAAATATAATTTTTTTAAAATCTCCATTCCTCAATTCTACGGAACAGGTGACTTAATTCAGGCAATTAATTCTTTAAAACTCATGGGGTATTGTCTCAATTTTAAAATTTACTCGAAACAGATGAGGTAGGGAACTTTAAAATTAACCAGCTAGGATGAATATTAATTCTTTTCAACTCAAGGGTCGAGTTCTTAATTTACAGAACCATGGGCACCGATTTTCTTTTTAATGGAAATTTCCTGTTATTCATTATGCATTCTTGTTATTCATCATATATTGTTATTCGCAAAGGTTAATAATCATTAGTCAGAGAGAATGAAGCCCCTCCTTCCACAATATTCATTCTTTCTTAACGTGAAAAACGCCTGGTTTTGTATATTTTTGGTGTTTGGTTAAGTCGTGACTGATTACACTTTAAATCATCAGAAAAGAAAACCTAGTTTTCAAAAGGGCGGGATTTTGTACCATTCTAGTTAATCGAGATGTAATTTGACAGAAGGTTAAGAGAGGATGTTTTGACAAAAACAGGTTAATTGTCTTCTTGTAATTTTTTAGTTGTATATTTACCCAACTGAGAAACCGCTAACATTGTCGAGAAAAAACCTATTAGTAAGCCGTTAATGGTACAATCAAGATTTTGAGTTCTGCGTATATTGCTATTTGAGATTTTTCTAAGTACCAATTAATCCAGAAACCCGGTGATCTCAATGTGGTGTATAAAACAAGATTTAATTGATCTCGGTATTCTTTAGTTATGCTAATATGACTTGCTTACGCTGCATGCTGGTTGCTTAAATGTGTATGATCTGTTTTGCCATTATCAATGCGTGCACATTTCTCCTATTACCATTTTTGCCATTTTCCCATAAAAACTCTTCTTCAGCTGCCGGTAGTGCATTAGAGATCAAATCAAAATTCTGAGATATATAGAGTAAGGAACCAAAAGATTGCCAATAATTTCAATATAATCGTCGTCTCTTCTTTAGATTAACAACAGCCTTATCCTTGGAGGGTTCCAAAAGTGCGGAATCAGGATCACAAATCAAACTTGAATACGAGAGCTTGAGGGTAAGTACATTTGCAAATAAAGCGAGGGAGAATGCCCTCAGAGCGACTTTCAACAGAAAATATCGATATTGCAGAGGCCGGCTTGTATGACGTGTACAATTCTCTATTTTTGACCTATGTTGAAAACATAGGGTCTTAGCCAGACTGCAGTTTGTCGCTTTCTATGTTTGTTTGTTTGTTTGTATGTATGTATGTATTTTTGATCCGGGGGGGGAGTCCCATGTGAGACGGGCGGGAATGCTCGTCGGAAAATTTGAATTAAAGCTATACTGAAACAGACGGTGAACGCGAGACGACGAGCAGCCATGCACCTTTCACATGAGAGTGCGCCCCCCCGGGGAATTTATGTGGCACTATGTGGCACCAATCAGATTGAGGCTACTAAGTTAAGAGTACGGTCTACCAATGAAAGAGCTGGTTAGAATCCGCTTATTGAAGCTGAAGGTCAGACAAGGTTAAGCTTACTGGCCATGTTGAATGTACATATGGGGACGGAAACGATCAGCGCAAATGTGCTTTTCTACTTTTTCCTCTCGAGCATTATATTTTCAGTAAAGGCTTGGTGTGGTGGAATTGAAGGTAATTTCCTAAAGCTATTGTAAGGGCAGGTAAAATTGAACTTTGTCGTGGCCAACGCTGGAACCTCGTTCCTTTATGATTTGTGTTATGAAACAGCTGTTTTGGTTATGTATCTTTGAGCAAGATGTTGGTTGCAAAGATTGTATCTGTGCTTGATATTGATAATTTTGACTGTACTTTGCAAGGTTTTTGAAACAGCTTTGTTTGGTAATTTGAAATTTATAGCGACGTGTTTAAGATTGCAATTTGCATAAATTAGTTTGTTCATTCAAGCGTGTCTGTAGGTTTTTCAACCTGTTTTCTCTTCCCATAATACGGTTAAGTTTTAGCTTACGATGTTGTGTCCGTGATTTATATTAGTCATACCCACAGATTTTCCAGCCAACGTAGAAATGATTTCTTTCTTGGTTTTATCATATACGGGAACATATGGTTTTTGAAATTTATAGTGACTTGTTTCAGATAGCAATTTGCATAAATTAGTTTGTTCATTCAAGCGTGTCTGTAGGTTTTTAAAACTGTTTTCTCTTCCCATAATTCGGTTAAGTTCTAGTTTACGATGTTTTGTCCATGATTTATGTCAGTCATATCCACAGATTTTCCAGCCGACACAGAAATGATTTCTTTCTTGGTTTTATCGTATACACGAACATGTGGAAAGAAAATTTGTTTGAAAAACGACCCTTGTCCTCTTTCAGTCTTCAATTTTCATAAACAAGTTTGTGCAACTGGGAGTGCGAATGGCTGACGTCTTCTCAAATTATTATCTAACACATTTGTTTCTTTCACCTCTTGTCTTGACCTAGATTTATATCATTTAGTACTATGCAGACAATTATTAGTTGACCTTAACTGAGGTTTCAGTTTTAGATTTAATTTGAAATTTTTATGGAGCTGTTTTCTTCTAGTGTCAGTTTGACTTTTTAGCCTGTAGCCTACTAGCCCTAAGGTTGCTCTATCTCCAATTTTGGTCCAACTGGGTTTTTAGCAGGGCTTTGTCTTACATTCTAAGGGTATTGCTGAGTAAACGAAGAAGCTGTTTTCGAAACAGTTACTTTCCATCAGCGCTTAGTGTGCTATAGTGGAGGGAGGGGGGGGAGTATTGAAAAGAATGATCGCGTGTGTTGTTTTGTCCTCACAGTATGTCTTAAAAATCGCAAATAAGCTAGGATGAGACTTGTCATTTTTTCAACATAGGTCAAGCACGCAATGCGTGCCTATGTTTGTTATTACCGCCAGAAAAGCTTCGTGAATGTGAAAAAAATTGCTTCACTCTATTGTTTAGCTTTTTATTTTTTTTGCGTATGCTATAACATGGATTCAAAAACTGTCATAAACTGTTGTTGAAGTCAAAGATAACTGCCCTTCCCTAGATGTCTAAACTGCCTAATCTGTTTCACCGGTCTGGTTTCTTCCATGGAGAGTTGTCTGAAATTGAGGTTCCTTGCCTCCTGATAAACTACAAGAAGTCGTAAACATAAGAATTTTAATTTATACAAAGCCAACGCTTTTTCGTACACGTTGGTTAAATGAAACAAAGTTAACACATTGCTATTAGATGATCATGTTGCAGTGAAAGAACGGGAAGTCTGCCAAGTTATTATGACAGCCCTGTGCCCTTAGCAACCTTAACAGTAACCGCTTTGAGAATGAAGTGCAATTTTATTTATTCATTATTATTTTGGGGGCGACCATAGTAAGATCACCCAAATTCATTCCAAATGGCGCTGGGGGACCAGAACAGTACCTTTCCAGCTCACTGTGGTCATGAATGTTGGACTGGTTTCAGTCCACTATACGATTTTTGTTTATCAGCATTCACAAAACTGGTAATAACTGATTGCTGTTACGGTTGGTGGTCGTGTCTTGCTATCATTCATCTTTGCTGCTCGAGTTTACTCCCTTTTTTAATTTATTATTTTTTTCTTTTACTTCTGCCCTTCTTTCGAGGAACCGAAGAATCCTTTGGGGAACTGTGAAAGCCAAATAGAGCAAACTAATCCTTTAAAACTAATTGGGTTCTCTCTCAATTTACGAATTCAATCTGCCCAAAGCAAGTGACCTTTGAGAATAGAATACAACAAATTAATTATTCTAAACTCAAGGGTTTCTTAACTGACAGAACCATAAGCACCATTTTTCTTTTGACCGGAAATCTTTTTGTTGTTTATTATGCATATAAAAATCAATATTCATGAGCGCGAGAAAATATGCTCAGAATGACCATCAACATAAAATATGGACATCAGAGGCTTGCATGATGCACCCTTCTTTTGAGCTCATCACGAATTTGTGTTAATACTGCCAAGGAAACCACATTTATGTAAGGAAAAAGTGTGCAATTTTTACCGGATGTTATAAACGGGGATTTGAAAACATCGCAGCGTTTTGTTAAAGAGAAATGGACGTTTTTATGCTAGAGACGTTAAAGTCGTCTAGACGCATTTAACGTCTCAGACGTTGATGTCGTCTGGTATAAAAACGGGACGTATTAAAGTAGACGAACAAGTAGAAAAAACCCAAGATTTTCTAAGAAAAGGACTGGGTTTTATTCTTGGAAGACACTAGACGCGACTAAACTCGGCGGCAAATCAAATAAAGTGTGCAAAACAAAAAAGCCATCTGCATGTAAACATGGCGGAGACTTTGCTTAACTGCTTCGCAGCTTCTGAAGGCTTGTTTCTCGACGTCGTCGAAAAATAAAAGACATGGAAACGCAAATGCTTTTTAAAAAGGCTAAATCAGTCAAGAAAGCGGTTTTTGGAAGAAGCACTTGGCTTGTGCGTCGTGGCCAACAAGAGAGAAAGGAAGAAAAGAAGTGGAGATGAACGGAGGGATTCTTCGTGGTGGAGAAACGGATAACTAAATTGGAACGAGAAAGCGCTTTAGGGCTAAATTCGTCCCAGATAAGGTCGTCTCGTTTTTATACTAGACGACTTTAACGTCTCAGACGTTAAAATCGTCTGTTAAGCTCGACGTTCAGTCGTACTTAACAGAAGACGTTAATATCGTCAGACGTTAAAGTCGTCTGACTTATATTCCGTTTTTATACTAGACGTTAATGTCGTCTCGAGGCGATAATAACGTCTTAGACGATATTAACGTCTCTAGCATAAAAACGGCCAATGTAACATCCCCGTCCTGAACGCCTAGAAACACTTCTGTATGCGTTTTGCCGCTCTGTTTTCTTCCAATGCAGAATTTTTTAAATTAACTTTCTCTTGATCCTGATAAATGATTGAGGATTTGGCGAGCATAAGAAAACTTAACTTAGACAAAGCTGTTTTCTTTCACTTACTTTGAATGAATGAAACAAAAATTTTGGTACCGTGCAGTTGACCATGTCGCAATGAAAGAACGCAAAGTTTTTGCCAAATTTTAATGACAGTCCTTTGCTCTTTCTTACTTTCTGTAAAGTGGATTGTATTTGTGGCTTTGAGTTTCGTGTTTACTGTTTAGCTCCGCCGCCCACATGGTTTCGTTTTGGGAGGACAATACTTTTCGAGGAATCATAATTTTCGACTAATATTAGTCCACTGTACGATTTCTTTAAGTTTAATATCAGCAATCACGAAACTGGTAATCGTTAATTCAAGAGGGGATATTGCTGCCAGTCTAGATGGCGAATCGCGTCTTGCAGTCATTCATCTTTGCTTCTGGAGTTTAATCTCTTTTCAAATTTTGACTTACTTCTTATCTCAATTCATTAATTTCCCGAGGCAGATGACTTTGGCGAGATTAAAAAGCTACCCAGAGCAATTAATTCTTGGCAAAAGTCTGGGGTTTTTATCTCATTTTGCAAATTTATCGAAAACAGGTGACTTTATAGTAGTGTTTAATTTTAACTAGCTAGAACGAATTAATTCTCTAAAACTCAGGGGGTTTATTAATTGACAGAAACACGGTAATAAAGAACAATGCTCGAAAATACGTATTTCTATAAGATTTAAAATGGACGGGTAGTTAGTTTATCCAGGATTAACTTTCCTTTCGGGAAAGTTTTTTTTACTCAATGGATTAGATATTCTAGGGATAAGGAAATGAAATGAGGATTATCTACTAATTGAGAAATAGAGTGTTTCTGTTGAGGGACTATCCGTTGATAATCGCCTGACAAGCGAAGCTTTGAGGGCTTGTATGCTAGTTTCAAGAACAACAGGTTTCCAAGGTGCAACTTTCAGACCGATAGGCCTAGGCAGAAGCATTCTTACTATTTCTTATTGTTCACCACGAAATTTTTATCCGAACAAAAGGCACTGTAACCGTGATGTCCAACTGACAGCTCACCAATTTGGCCTTTAAGGAAATGTTGAAATAAAAAGAGTGACATTAAAATACAAGTTAAAAATCTTAAGCAACGGTTGGTTAATAAATAAGAAAAAGAAATGGGAAATTTTCGCCTCAACGAACGAGTTAAACTGTCCATACTGGTATTTGCGCCGCGAATGAATATTTTTTTGTCTATCACATCACCTGATCAGTTTAAGCCAATTATACTCGGAGAAAAGCAAGCGGTGAACTTAATCGGGCTTATATAGTGTAATCCGCTTGCTAGGAAGCGAGGCCTGGCCCGGGTTCCTGGAAAGTGGATTAGCGCTAATCTAGGGTTAAGTCTCGCTAATCTAGGATGAAAATTTATCCTTCGAATAGATTCTGTTCCTGAAAGCACGATTAACACTAACCAAGTGATAAACGAGGGGTTAAAGTTAACCTAGACTTGCCCACAAGTCGAGCTCAGAATGTTTTTTTTTGGAAGCGCGATTGCGGAACCGCGAAACCCAAAATACCGAGCGCGAGGGAGCGGGAGCTCGACTTGTTTCTCTTGCAGTAACCTGCGATCAGGCCGAATTTTAGCATCGCTCTCATATTCTCTTACGTTGGTCGCTCGCTAAAACAGGGCCTGATACAATCTCTCACAGGAGTTCGTGTCGTCGGGTCAAATTTTGGCCGCGGGAATCTCGCAATCTGATTGGTCCTTTAACTCCCAATAGAGCTGTCAACGGAAGTAAATTGTTGCGAGACTCGCTCACAATTTCGATGCGACCGCCATCGCCAAAGAACAAGTCTGCCGAGGTAAATGTGTCGCTCAAAGGTATTCTTGTCGTTCTAGGAGAATTGTCATCATCTCTTTCTCTCCTGAGAATGGCGTTCGGTTTGACGCAAGCTGTCTCTCAGTTGGAGCAGAGAAGTATAGCAACAGTGAAGTATGTATCCCGTTTTATCGCATCGTGTCTCGAAGTTTTCATTTGAAGGCTTTCAGCTAGTATTGAAAAGATAAACAGAGTAGTGGTTGTTCCGCTTTTTACGAAACAAACGAACAGCAGAGGGACTAGTATCTTTCGCCAAGAAAGATCAACAAGTCAACCGATAATTCAGTTAAACATAACGGTAAACTGATGTTTAGCAAGAGCCGCATTCAGCGAGATGCTGTATTTGTTTTTACCTAAGTAATAAAGATTTTCAGTTTATTCATTCAGTATTACTAATGTCGTTTTATTGATCTCTGACATTGATATCAAAGGATCTGACTAGTTTTATAGCAAATGTTCTTTGTTTTAAAATTCGCTGCTGTTTAGAGATATAATTCGCTGCTAATCTCAAATATCTATCACTTCTGGAACTAAATTAAATTACAAAATACTCCTTTGTTTTAGAAACGGTTTTATTTATATCTTTATTCTAAAAAATGAAACTAAAGGTATTTCTCTTAATTTCCCGAGATTTTTTACGCAGAAAATCGGTGACAAATGCGTAGAGAATATACCACCTGAAATGAAAGGATTCAAGCATGCAGCATATTTTGGTACATGACAACGTCGTCGTGTTCTGAATTTTCATTCATTTTCAGCTCAGACAGAACAACCGTGTACAATAACGGAATCTTCAAGTTAGCAATCCTGTAAATTTGAGCGCTAGTGCCTAGAAGATATATCGTAGCCTGTGATTTTCTTATTTTTGCCAACATTTGCGTGACGTTTTGCAAATTGCCGTTATGGGAAATTTGCATACCGAGGATCGTGCAAGCAGAAGAAATTTTGATTGGCTGTTTCGTTGAATGTCAATCAATCAAAAAAGTGGGTGGCAGACGTTCCGTAGAAGAATTGTATCAGGCTCTAGTTTTCGTTTCGTCCGTCCCGCCTGAATGTTTCACCGAGCGAAACGAAAATAGAGCCTGATCGCAGGTTACTCTTGCAGGAAATCGCATCAAGTGACGTCATTTTGACGGGAACAGTTTTGGGTATCGTGTCAGTCGTGTGTCTTGTGGGCGGATCTGTCAAACACTTTCCGCGTAACGGAAAGGCTATAGGTACTCCAACCAAAACGTTTGTTCATGTTGCTGTTGCCGAAAATATTTGGCAACAATGCAGTGAATTAGTCGACAACCTTGCGCTAATGAGAAGATTATTGACAGGTTCGCAGAAGACGAAGACTTCTCTAAATTTGAAACTTCTTCTCGGACGTGTGTTGGCAGCGCAAGCGGAGAGTCGCTTCTAGATTATATTTGCCGAAATTGCTCGGATCGAAACCCACCCCTCGCAAAGAGGGTTTTTAAGGTGAGGGAAAATTTGTCAGAGACAAGAGAAAAGCTTGGTTCTACGTGTGTGAAGCGTTTGACTAAACTGTCAGACGAAAAACAAATCGACGGCCCGACCCGAAAAAGTGTCAACATCGAAGAGACGAGCTTTATTTACTCCACGGCGATTCCAACAAAATCTATCGAAATTGTAAATGAATAAAGCATAAATGTTACGATGATCAGAACAAACTTACTTTAAATACGACAAATTTAGCCTTGCCCACAGGTCGAGCTCAGGAATTTTTTTTCAAAGCGCGAGAGCGTGAAGCGCCATCGGAAATGAGAAGCGAACAAATTTTTCAAGCGACAAACTACGTATCATACGGATTTTTGCTAAGCCGAATTCTACGCTTTTAATCGGCACGCTAGTGTTTTTTCGTTTGTTTGTTTGTTTGTTTTTTCGCTCCTGAAAGTTTAGGTTTTGGGTTTGCGAAAACTAAAATATCCTTAAACTTTATATATGAGCTTAAGCATAAGCTAAGATTTAAAATTACCGGCGGGTTAAATTTTTTTTCTACGGATTTGTGCGAAAAAATCTAACTCGAAATGAGACAAGTCGCAAATGATTTTCTTTTAAGCATAACTAAAACAATGAAGACTTGATTCCTGTAGTCACTATACTCGGCTTTGCAGTTGAATTCAGGCCATGTATAATAGACTGTGAACACGGAGCGATCAAAAGAAGCCTCGATAAATTTTGATCAAAACAGCTCAGTCACGTACTCACGTTTCATATGGCGTGAGCCAGTTTGATTGACGGCGCGTCAGTAAGACTATTTCTGATTGGATAAGACCCACAGGAGGAAACTTCCTCCTGTAGATTTGGCGCGCTGCAAGTGATAAAAGCCCTTCGCGCGCGGGCCTACCACCGGAACCGGAAATGAGAAACGAAGGACTTTTGAGAAAGTCTCAATTTAATCCACCTAGCGAGGTCGATTAACTCACTAATCGGGGGAAAAACTTGATGAAAACAAACAAAATGGCGGACTTAAATTTTGCGATATTGTTAGTTTAATTGAGTAAGGAAAAAGAAAGAAGGCAATTTATGCTAGATAAATCACTCTTAGCAACTTATATAACAAATAATTTTGTTGTCGGCACAAATTTTAGCGGTAATCGACTGAGTTTTGGGCGCAAAAACCTGCAGCGAAATGTGATGGAGCAAAAAGGACCACAAACACGCAAATCGTGCATGTAGTCGAGTTTTCGATTTTAGTGTACATTTTAAAACACTATTAAACAATTCCATCAATAGCTCTATAAAATTCTACTAAACTGTAACTCTGGAAATGTGGCTTCAGAAAATAGGATCTTCACAAAACAGAATTTATTAACCGATCTTCAGGACTACGAGTAAGCTTATGATAAAACGAAACTGAAAACCATGAATTTCAAAGCCATCTTTCATCGCAAGCGATAGCGCAAATAATCAACCTTTCACGGAACAATTTGCGGTTTTGGGTTTCTACAGAAGAATTATTGAATGAAATAAAATATTTATGGCAATTTTGCAAAAACAGAAGGAGATGTTTTATTGAAATAACGTAAGCTTAAATATAAGACAAAAATGTTGACGATTAATTAAAGCGAAGTTGTTGTGGTTCTCAAACAATGCCGACACTGAAACAGAGGTTTTTCACTGATTTAGAACCAAAACAAAATGTCAAATTTCTGTACCAGGCGAACGTAATAAAACAGATATTTATTCGGCACAAATCAGTACTTTATTGTTAACATTTTTCCGAGAGGCAAGTCTTGCTTTGTAAAGCTCAAAATAGTATCGATGGCTGAAAGAATCAAGAGGTAGAGAACTCACCGATTTTCAGATATAGCTCACATTTCACCTCGAATCAGCATCACTTTGCACTGAACCGTGATTTCCACTTTGTTTTTCTTTGAGGAAAGGTTTGAAGTTTTGTCACAACCAGACAAAGGGCAAATCGTACCGCTGTCAAATATCACCAATATAGACTACAACAGGTATCGATCGGTAAAACGAGTATCGGAGTCGACTTTTTTCTCCCGCTCTGTCGTTTTCCCGCGCTTTTATATGCTGGTAACTGTTTAACCGGTTTGATATGAGTTTAACCGAGGGACAGTTAAACGAGGAATAACTCTGCTTTCAGGAACGCCTTTTTATCCCTGGATTAGTTATTCTAGAGATAAGGAATTTAATCGTGGATTAACTGCTAATCGGGAGATAGTTTAATCGGCTTTCCAGGAACCGGGGCCTGAAGGATAATAAATTAATACTATAACCTTAATTAGTGCAGGAGCCAAAGGGGGTGAATGGTACTACTTAAGGGGACAAAGAGTGACTTACATTTTTGGAAAGCTCTTTACCCTTAGTAAGAGAATATATGTGATAGCATTTGCCAAAGTGTCATCTTCCATGATTTTTCAAGGGTGTGGGGTGAGTAAAATTTTTGGTTCTATCCTGCACTTCCAGTTAATCATGAATTTCTACTGGCCTACCCATCTAGGGTGTGGGGATTTATCTTCTGCAAAATAAGTTTAAAAACGACTCTTTTTTTCTTTGCAATCCTGTGATGATAATTTTTATGCACTCAAGTTTTATGAGCCTTCAGCCCGAGCCGCTGACCACTTTGCCTCTTGTCATAGCCACAAGTGGAGTTGTTTCCTATAAGCTGGGGTTTCTCATGAAGAAACCTTAAAAATGCATAACTGACCCTTCCGACGATTGAAGTGTGTAATGAAGAGATTCAGGTAAGAAGTTTCATTGAAATTTCAGGCAATTTTTAAGTTAGATAGAGGGTTAAAGAAAAGCTTTTTTTGGAAAAGGAATTTGAAAGCCGCAGGCTTGCAAGCTAAGATATTACAAATGTCATTGACAAGTGTTCTGCTCACATCCGACGTTCCATTACGGATATGAAGTGTACCAAAGTATACCACCCCATGGTCAATTCGTCGAGGACATGTTGTACCAGACAATTTCCCAGTTCCAGAATGCCTGGTCAGATTCTTTACTGGAGTCCTCCTCCCTGCACCGCAGCTAACCCGTCTACAAGAATACAGATGTTGATCAACTTTTTCAGCATTTATGCAACATCTGTGGCCAACGCAAACCTCCTAAACACATCCTGTCGTCGTAGGGGGTGAAAATGCCGACTGAAAATGTAGAATTAATACAGATACTGAATAGACTCAGACATGGTGTGTCCTACTGTCAGCTCAACAAAAATGACACAGCTTTGTGCCTTCAGAAGATGGCAGCAAACTTAAATCAGAAGGTGGTTCTTCCAGGGACTATTTAACGTACCTAACGTGGTCCCCAACCTGGCGTGGGATAACATCGACAGGTTAGAGAAGTCACTCACAGAAAAGGGAACCACTCACCGTGTTAATGGAATTCCTGTCTGACCCAAGGTATACGGTCGACACAGCCTCCAGTTATCAGCAAACGAAAGCAGAGGACCATCAGGCAGGAAGTTCAGCCTCTAGCCGCATCCATCCCAGGAGACAGAGTAAGACCACAGCCCCTCAGAACAGCTACGATTGATTATGGCGGCCAGGAACAGATGTCTAGAAGAAAGAACTTACTTTGGCTTATTACAAGACTGGTTAAAGGAGGCAATCAGCGGATCCCAAACTGGACAGGCTTCAAGTTTCATAGCCATGAACCGGTTATGCAAGATGTTGTTGGATATCTTCCTACAAAAAATGCTCCCGTGACTCAGCTATCCACAGTCAATTAGATCTTGCGTCATTCAGAGGATATCAAGAAGATTTTAAATCTATCTGAGATTGTGGTTGTCATGGACCAAGCACTTTACGCCAAAGCTTGGGAGGACGCCTGGAAGCACAAAGATCTCTACTCCGAAGTTCTTCTCAGGCTAGGTACTTTTCAGACAATTTTCAACCTTCTATCCATAATTGGCAAACGGTTCCAAGCCGCTGGTTTGCGCGGTAGCTGCACTGAATCAGGGAAAATCGCAGAAGGTTCAGTTTCAGGCGTCCTCGAAGGGGATGTACGATCGTGTGGTTCGAGTTCACAAGTGCATCTACGAGGCCCTACTGTGGGTCATCTGGAAACAGTTCATTGCCTGGGAAACGAATAACTATCCAAACAAGCTGATGCACCAACGCGCAATCCACTCTAAGGCTGAAGAAATGGCTGAAACCTTCAGTGTGTCGCATTACAATAACGTCTTGAACAGCGAGTCCTTGTTGCAGGTGTACCAACTGTGGAGTCAGTACCTGGAGCATCTCCGCCACGAGAATAGCAAGTTGTCCGCCTTTTGGATGTCCTACGTCCACCTTGTTGGGGATGTGCTGTTAGGCCTCATCCGTGCATCCGGAGAAGGTAACTTGTTGCTACATCTCTATGCGGTTCATCATATGATCCCATGGTGCTTTGCATACGAAAAGTTCACTCTATGCGAGATATCTGCTGCTGTACTACGCGCAAATGGTGAACCTTCTAGTGGAATATCCTGATGTACATCGCAATTTTATGGAAGGTCATTCTATGCAGCTAGCCGGCGAGAGTCTGTTTGGGAGGATTCTCGTGTATGAGACCATGGAGGTAACTGTGAACAAAGACACAAAGACGACAGGGATCGTGACAATATTTAGCTTGAAGACCGGCGCTGTAAATAGATTTTACCTTACAGAAGAGTAAAGGTGTGCTTTTCTCGATCAGCTGAGGAGTTTAGTATACAAGCAAAGTGACCTCAATTTCACCATGATGAGATGCAATCACTGAGAACGCCTAGAGATGAAAAGCAAGTATTGGCAGTTGAAGCCCTCGTCGAGAGCTGGAATAATCCATTCGTGGGAAACCAAGACCTCAACAGCATCTCGACAGCAAAAGAAGCTCCTGCAGATATTTCATACAACTTACTTCACGCCTGTGAGATTTGAGAAGAAGAATTACAGCAATTCAAGGAGGAAAAGCATCATAGCTCCCCTCCCAAGAAGACGTTTTACGATCCTGTGAAGTTGAAAAAACTGAATATAGTTAACGTCACTCAGTAAGAAGAAAGCAGTCTCGTCTCAGGGAAGAACCATGATACTCAAGGCCGACAGATCTCTTTTCGGGAGAATGATAATTACCGAACAAAGTCGGAAGGTTGAGTTTAAGGACTTGCTACAACATAGCCTTGATCCTATACCTTTGACGTCGACAGCAGAGGATTTTCCTCGGAAGAACACTGGCAAGGTGGCATTGGCTTATTAACTGCGAAAGAATGTCCAGCTAGCTGACAGGTCACCAAATACCTCAGCTATATGGGATGGCTCTCGTACAGAGAGTGAGCGTCGAAAGTACCCAAGTTGCGTTTGGAAGCTTGGCATCCCCCTTGATGGCCATGGCTTAAATAGCAACAGGATCAAATTCGTTTTCCACACCTGTTAGGAAAATTCTATTAAGAATACAGGAAGAAACATGCGACGGGAAGTGCCTGGAGTGCAAGTAGTGAACATAACCACCCCACAGCTGATTAAGCAATGGAAGAAGTTCCCGAGCCAGGTAAAGAACAAAAAAAGCTTGATAAGGTCGAGGAATGGCAAACTGAGCAGTACGCCCAGAGAATTCAGTGGAATAACAAAGAGCTGTATGTCACCTGTGAGGATAAATGCTGGACGATTTCTGGAGACAGAACAGTGGAAGTGCCGGAGTTATGCAGCTGCCAAGAGGAGGCTGTCACTCGTCTACTGCTACGTGCAAGGTGGTTATGACGCAGTGATGGTCAGCTCAGAAGATACTGATGTGTTTGTGCTTCTTCTGGCCTTTTCCAGTTCCATTAATGCCAGTTATTTCCAGAAATGCAGTACTTAGACACGCACAAGGTTGATTTACATTAGTAAAGGGGTTGCTACTATCGGGGAAGATGTTTGTCAGGCTCTCGTTGGTCTTCATTCCTTCACCTGTTGTGATAAAGTTGGTGCTTTTGCTGGTAAAGGCAAACTCCTCGCCCTAAAGACTGTCAAGTCAGACAATGATGCAAAACAAGCGTTCACTGAGCTGGGTCAATCCTGGGACCTCTCAGAAGACCTTTTCCGGAGCATCGAGAAGGTGACCTGCTCTTTCTGCTCATCTGGGGCAAATGCAAGTGACGTGAATGATCTTAGATACAATCTTTTCTTTGCGAAGAATAGAGAGATCGAGTCCTACCAGTTACCACTTTGCAAAGACTGCCTACAAAAGCACACCACGCGGGCAAACTATCAAGCGTGTATTTGGAGGCGCGGTCTGCAGTGTAGCCCATCAATCATTGACCCACTTGGATTCGGATGGAAGATGGGAAGCTCATCAGAAGACGAATCAAGTCTAACAAATGACTAGATGGATGGAAAGCCTGCTCCCGAGGCAGTGCTGGAGCTTCTTGCATGTAGATGTCCCAGATCGTGCAGGCTTTCAGACTGCGTTTGCATGGCGAACGTCCTAACATGTACACAGACTTGTGTTGACTGCAGGAGTGTGAAAATCAAGCCGCGCAAGAGGATGTGGAAGTCACTGTTTATGGAGATAGCGAAGAGGAGGATGAAGTTGGTTACTGAGAAGTCCGCTTATATACCTGATACTCCATTGTTATGTTCCTCGACCACTGTTAAGACCTAACTGTCAGTTCCAGGGATTTTTAACTTGTTCATGCATTGAAGAAGTTGACTAGCAGTTGTTCCATTTGAATACCTCTGAACTTAGAGTGAGACTAATGTCATTTGGTTGACAACTGATACCGATTGATTGATTGATTGCTAAAGCTGCTACACCAGTACACCTCAAGTACTTAGAAGACATTCTACGGTCGAATGGCGGTGGAAAAGGCTTCTTTGTTGGGGATAAGGTGAGGGAAATAATAGATATTTTTAATTTGATAAAGATGGTTAGGGTCCCGTAAGACTCAAGTGAGGGAAATTCTTGTTGAAGCAGCCCCCCTGGTGTTTTAGGACGGTACCTGTAGTGTTAAGTGAAAAGGGTAAGAAATGTCCTGTCAAACCCTCCTGGCCGGGAGAGCTGAAGCGGGTGGGTCTGGTTCGGTACGGATACTTGTGGCCCTGCCTGAGAATTAGGGGATAAGATCCTATAGCGAAGAGTTCATTGAAACAATGTATTAAATATATTTCTATTTGACTTCTTTTTCTCGTCTTACATATGCAGATATCACCCTTTTTAACCTAGTGAACTAAGTTTTTGCAAAAGGCAAGCAGGAGGTCCCAGATGAACTCAACGCCTTTCCCTTACTGACGGAGTACTATAAAAGAGACATGGATGATCCTTACAGCAAAAAGCGGTTGGATTAATGGCTACTCAAGAACAAAACAACTGTGCAAAAGCATGTTTTACCGTGCTAAAATCAAGTCCAGAATAGAGCAGTTTTCAGTTGACTGTCGAAAGTAATGTGCATTTGCTTTGGTTTTGCCTTACTTTGCTTTGCGGTTGATAACAAAAGACAGCACCGCTTTCTCAACCAATCAAAAGTAAAACCAAAACCAATCTCAACATGCTCACAATCATTTCGTGCTTGGCGCGGGTTACACGTATTTGCTTGTCGTTCTGAATAGTTTATTGCGTTGTTTGTGTCTGTTCTAATTGGCAAGTCACAACGAGAGATTTATTGAGTCAATTCACAAAAATACATAAATTATGTATTGTTCATGGATTATGTATTATTAATTGGTCAGAATAATTGCTTTTGTTTTTTTCTTATCACGGCACTCAAGACAACCGCTCTAACACGTGACAGTAACTTATGGACTGCCTCAAAGGAAAGTATTAAAAAGAAACTTCACATTTCATGATGAAACTTAGTTCTATTTCCATTTTTCATAGCAATTCAAATTAGTAGGAGGAAATGTGATTTACGCAATCCAACTAAATGGCAAAATTTGACCTATTGGCAGCGATAGGCCACTTTGTTTAGTTCGAATGAAATCTAGGGGACTGGGTACTAGTTATCAAGGATGCCAAAAAGTGAAATTTTGTTGCTACAGTAGGTATTCTTTCGGCTTTAAAGTACTGTGATAATGATTTCTAGCAAGTAGGAAAAGATTAAAACATAAAACAGTGTAATATTATCGAATAAGAAAGCACTAGAAAAAATGAATGCGTTTTCGACCATTAAAGCTCACGTGACCAGTCATGTGATTACGCCCTGTCGAAAAGTATTGATTAAAATGGCGTACTGGTTGACTGGGCTTCATTTTTCACTTGTTTATTGAGTGGTTTCCCCAGTTCCGTACAATAAAGTAAGTAAATAGTGTTGGGAATGCCATGTATAATTCTCACGTTGGAAAATGGCCTACGGGGGGAGGGGTAAGAAGAGGTGTCATTTCCCCCCTGAAGGTGACACAATTGGCAATGCTATCACTTGGAAATGTAAACTAGGGATGTCGACCTACATCACCATGGACATTAGCATTTGTCCTCCTAAGTTTTACCAATCGGCCAAATTTAGGGTCCTGGCTCATGTACTAAATTTGGTTCTTAAAGGAGCTACGTCACGGATAACGCATCTTGAAAAAACTGGCAAGTTTTTTCAAGTTTGTCATTCGTAATCCGTCTTAATCTTCCTCAGTCGTAACCATCCTTGTTTAGTTTTGGTTTATTATTACTTCTTTGGTGTTTTTCTACCTTGGGAAACTATTATTTCGAGGTTTCCTTCAATGAGAAAGTAACTTTGTCAGATCAGAAAAATGAATGAAAGCGCCGTGACATAGTTCCTTTAAAATATGCATGACCGTGCACAGCAGCTATGTGCTGTGTGGATGGGTGGATGGATGATTAGACGGACAGACTGATGGGTGGATGTATAGATGGATGGGTGGATGGATGGCCATGGATGGATGGATGGGTGGCCATGGATGGATGGATGGGTGGCCATGGATGGATGGATGGGTGGCCATGGATGGATGGATGGGTGGGTGGATGATGGATGGCCATGGATGGATGAATGGATGGATGGCCATAGATAGATAGATAGATAGATAGATAGAATCTTTTATTTACCCACGGAATTTCATCAAATTAAAATATACAACATATTAAAATTTGTTTTACATAAAATCCGTACACGATATTATCTCAGTAAAACTAATTACAGTTAATTAAATAATTACAATATACTGCGATATAAGTATGATATGAAATTACTTTGAGGCATTGCTGGTGCCGGTAGTGTAGGAGTCCAGTTTACACACAAACCTTTTAAGGGAACTTTTAAGGGAACCTTTTAAGTGGCCATGGATGGATGGATGGATGGATGGGTGGGTGGGTGGATGGATGGATGGATGGATGGGTGGGTGGATGGATGGATGAATGGATGGGTGGCCATGGTTGGATGGATGGGTGGGTGGATGGATGGATGGATGGCCATGGATTGATGGATGGATATAGAGATAGATACATAGAAAACTTTATTTAACCAGTGGATGGATGGATGGCCATGGATGGATGGATGGATGGATGGATGGGTGGGTGGATGGATGGATGGATGGATAGATGGATGGCTGGATGGATGAATGGAGGGGTGGGTGGAATAGAAATCTGTTATGAAAGTGTGTATGTTAACAAAATAAAAGCGAGTTGTTTAATATATAGATTACATAATTGTAATCCATTCATGGATGGATGGATGGATGGATGGCCATGGATGGATGGATGGATGGATAGAATAGAATAGAATAGAATAGAGAACTTTATTTAACCACGGTATTTTTATCAAATTTACATATGTTATTATTAAACATAGAAAATCTGTTCTACTTAAAAGCCTTGAGGCATACAAATAATCGTTATAAAAGTGTATACGTTAACAGAATAAAAGCGAGTTGTTTAATATATAGATTACATAATTGTTGTTGTCGATGCAAAACTGTAAGTCTTAATTTTCTTTTTGAAAGCACTAACAGATGGTAATTGTTTCAAGTCATCTGGTAGTGCATTCCAAATTGAGGCCCCCGTAAATGCAAAGCTGTTTTTAAACAGAGAGGTACGAGCGGCCGGGATTTCTAAATTTAATTTAGAATGGATGGATGGATGGATGGATGGATGGATGGATGGATGGCCATTGATGGATGGCTGGACATGTACGATGACCATGGATGGATGGATGGATGGATGGATGGATGGACGAGAGGCTAGACAGATAGCATATACATGTCATCGTTTCAAATGGTGTTGTTTTACGTTGAACTAACATTTGTTTTACGAAATGCCTTATGATAGGGAATGACGTTTTCGCAATAGAGGTGAAGCATGTTTGTGGTCATTGCCAAGCAATACTTCTACATGATAAAAATGCTTTTCTTCTTATTCATGTTGATGTGGAGTGACAGGGAAGGCGCCCTCGCTAACGAAGGTGAGCACAATGACCCTTCTTCCTTTTATAAGTACTGAACAGGCCCTAGTTGTTCAAAGAGTGGATAACTTTACCCAGTGGATAGTCGCTGTCCAACGGAGCAATTTTATTTCAACTTACACATTTGGCCAGATTTTTGCAAAGCCACACACTTGCTTATAGATACACTCTTGCTCTGTTCATAAATCACAGGGCTATGTAGAGATTTTGTATCTGCTGGATAACGACTTATCCAGTGGATAAAGTTATCCGCTCTTTGAACAACTGGGGCCAGGACGACAGGGATGACGGAGTGGTGAGAGCGCTCACCTCCCACCAATGTGGCCCGGGTTTGATTCCTGGACTCGGCGTCAGATGGAGGTTGAGTTTGTTGTTGGTTCTCGTCCTTGCTCCGAGGGGTCTTTCCCCAGTTACTCGTCAGGAGAATTAATGCCCGTATCATGAGAAAGGAAGGGGGTTGTCTAAAGTTTTTAGTATTTAACACAACATGAAATAACGTAACCCTAGAAACTGCCTAACGGCAATAAGTTAAGATATTTATTGGGGTCAAATATTATCAAATTTAATTACGTGACCTGTCAAGGATATTGTTAGCCTAAAAATGTTTAAAGCAAAATTGGAACACTTTTTCTTAGTTTTGGAGGCTGCTTTCTTCTCTATAATGTAAAGGATATTGGGTAGATAAATTCTGTGCTTAGAAAGTTTAAGACCATTAAAAAAACTAATGTAAAACGAAACCACTTTTATTTTCGCAAATATGACAAATGCCGGAATTTCCAAGCACAAAAAAATTGTACTAAGCTCGGCATGCCAAAATGATAGAATTTTTCATTTTGTCGCTGTAAAAGACGTGAGAAGATAGACCACCCACTTACTTTTTGTGCGAAATTACACGTGACTCATGCCTTAATTTACTGGAGTACGGATTTCCCCTCTCCTTAAAAACCAACATCTCTAAATTCCAATTCGATCTGGACACGGCGGAAGAAGAGCAACCTTGTGGACGTGCCACTGCTAATTCCCATTTATCATTTAAATGTAACTTTAAAACTAGATGAACACGAACAAAAGCAATCAGTACTTCTTATGTGATGCTGAAATAAATTTGAAAAAGATGTTATCTGGTGTGTGGGTTCCCAGTGTCATAAAAAACAGCAGCGACAATTTACAACAACAACAACGACAACATTTTCTATTTTATTGTAAATCGCTTTTCAATGATTAACCTGATTTCCGACTACAATGTGAAAATTGTGGCTGATCGTTGCTTTGGTTTGTAGTGCTCAGTTTGTGATAATATCATTACATCTCAAACAAAATTTTTTTCGTCAAAACTTAAGCAAAAGGACTGTGCATTTGCTCTTATAGATTGTGGCTCAGTGGTGAATAATACACTTAGGAGTCCTGGATACCCAAACAAATACCCGGTAAACATGGATTGTAACTACACGGTTCCCATTCCACATGGAATGGTGATGAAGATTTACCTTGAATACTTTTACGTGGGAAAGTTTTGGCATAATCCATGCAGGTAAGTAAAGCACCCTAATTGTTTTATTTTTCGCGCTACTAAGAACGCCAAAATTTTACAATTAGCAAATAAAACAACAAGCACTCGACTTCACCAATCTAAAAATACTGCACAAAGTGCCAAATCAGAAATTTTCACACAAGAATTGTGCAATCGAAACCGGAAATCGATTAGTCGAACGAAATCCCCCAAAATTATTTTCCCTGGAATTGGAGTAGCCTGATACTCAGGTTACTCCAACAACGACCGAAAACGCAGCAAAGAGACTCTCTTGGGAATACCGAAAATCAAACGAACAACCCGAATCAACCCGACTAAGTCACGGAAATAGCGACAAAAATGTGCCTAGGGCTTTCCTATAATCTATTAGGTTGCTATCGCAACCACTAGATCGAAATGGTGCCTACAATTGCAAATATAACGAGAAAGTGTGGAGGCCCAGAAATTCTTTCATATGGCCAATAACAAATAATTACTTACATAACTTACATAACTTACAACCCTCGTAATGATGGAACCACGCGGAAAAATAGCGATGGGAGATCCTTTTCAGGGGTCCTCTTAACTTGCATTATATTATTATTTTATCCGCTCTCCTTTTTCCCTTTTTCCTTTTTTCTAGTTTTGCTTGCCTTTAAGCACCTTTGTTTGCCTTAGAAAAGATTCTAGCCAATCGTTGCTAAAAGCTGGAAAAAAAAGGCAACCATTGACAAACACTGAACGAAAAAGTGTTATTTATTAAATACAGTCAAACCTGTATACACCTCCGGGAAATTCTGAGCTCGTAATTCACATCGTAATAATACTACGACAGGTCATGCATCATTCACAACCAATCGCCAACAAAAGACAAGAAAATAAAAACAGAAAATAGGTGACCAGGTGTAGGACTTCAGATCTATTTTTATCGGAGTTAACCAAACGCACGACACTATAAGCTTTAAGTTGATTGTCCAGAATTGACACTTAGCAAAAACTAATTAAAAGCCGTTCCTTTTCAGTTATTACGACTACTTGAAGATTACAGTTAACAACGACACAGTTGGCGTGTTCTGTGGCGAGCTTAGTGGGAAGACAATTGTAGTAACTGGGAACTATGTTGTTTTAACATTTCACTCAGACTCATCTACAGAAGAGAAAGGCTTTCAAATAATATTCACTTCTTTTCCGCCCAGTAAGTATTGCTACTCCATAAGGACTCAGATTTTAGAAACAATGTTAACGTTCAGCTAGTAGAGCTTCTTTAATTTTTTTACAATCTTCTTTGAAAAAATTCTATGAAAGTTTAAGAAATAGAGTCATCTACAATTTGTCATCTGCAATGTTCGACCATAATACATGAAGATATGTGCATTTATACAAGGGCTAGGATTTCTTTAGTAGAACCAGCCTACTTGTTTGTTTTTCAAACGCGCGCTGTTCCCATCGTGGCTCTGTAACTCGTTGAGCAGTGAACTAGTAACCCGGGGATTGTAGGTTGAAATCTCATCTGGGCCACTTAATCCGTTTAAGCAACCATAATTCCAAAAAGCCTTAAAATAAAGAACAATAATCTATGGCATTTTCTTTCCAAATTTTAAAGAGGTTTCCCCCAGTTTTCTTTTTGGTTTCTAACAGTCCTTGCTAAGATCTGCTTTTCCTGCATAGACATAAACTGCGCAAAAATATTAGTAGGCACCTTCCTTAAGAAACCCGAGTTTTCACGGACTATCCCGAGATGCGCAGAACGTATGCGCAGCAACAAACGGAGCCAACGTCTTTTATTAATTTACGAGAAAATCAAAACTATTTGCAGAAAGTTAATTAATATACAGACACGCAGTTTGTGGATCAAGAGCATCTGTATTGTACAACATCCTCAGCTGTTTGAGTACTCAGATCTCAGCTCCTCTTTTCGGTCGGTAAACCAACGGATTTTGAGTATAATTTTATGTTTTCAACTAGACGTTCCTTTCATATAGTCAAATGATGGGCTGAACCAGTAACGTCTCTAGTATAAACTGCTTGTCGATGGATTTTTAATTCCTAGAAAGGAACACGAGGATAGCATTTACCAAATTGTCTCTCAACATCTCGCAGTAAAATGTATGGAGATGATTCGCACCTAGCTAGTGACATTCGCACCTAGCTAGTAAATGGTAAACCAAATCAAATCTAACGTCACAGTGTGGGTAGTATTTTTCAATTTCAATTCCGTTATCCTTGTTGATGTTATCAGGGTGAACTCTTATGTGGATAACTTCCTTGACCCTACGGGTGTACCAGTGTGAGTTTCGATCAACAAACTTTGTCTCGTTCCAAGCGGGTGGTGGTCGGTCTTATTTGCGTGCTCAGAAACGGCGGAGGTCTGAGTACGGGCGAGTCGTATATCCCTGTCATGCTCTTTGATCCTCTCATGGATAGAACGTCCTATTTCTCCAATGTAGACTTTTCTGCATACACAAGGAATACTGTAGTCCATGCCGTCTTGTTAAGCCGGATCGACGGTGTCCTAGCTTTGGTCGCACTAAATGTGACGTAAGTGTCGTGTCGGACTTAAAGACGGTGTGGACGCCTTATTGTTGTAGGCAGAGGCCGAAGAGGTTTTTACACTTCTTTGTCATGCGGCAAACTGCTGTGGACTTAAACTCCAGGGGCGTATCCAGGGTGGGAGGGGGGTGGATTGGGTGGCTAGCCATCCCCATCTTTGGGGTGGTTAAAGTTGAAATTATGAAAGGAAACAGAGCTATCACTGAGGTGATTTTGTCCCGATATGGTTCTGTCAGGTCAGCCACCCCCTTTCAAAAATCCTGGATCCGTCTCAGGCTCTCTCTCAAGAGGCCTGCTTTTCTTGCCTTGGTGAGTTTTGCACGAAGTAGGAGGGATTACCGTTAGAAACAAGGACAAATGACTGATGTTTCTTTTTCTCAGAGATGACGGATGACGTGGTCACGAGGCGCTCCGCCCGTTCGTAATAATAATAACCCTACAGACACGTACGGTAGCAATACTGCGTTTTACTGATTGAGGGTGGTTTGAATCATACGCCAAGTAATGATTAGCGTGAGTTGGTCTTCTGTAGGCACTGGTGGTAAGGTGGTCGTCCGGTTCTCTTGAAACTGGCGTGTCAAGAAAAGCGATCTTGTTGCCTTTCTCGGTTTCCATGGTAAAGCGGATGGTGGACTGCTGACTGTTGAGATGGTGTAAGAAACTGTTAACATTACTGCAATTAAAGATGGTGAAGGTGTCATCAACGTAGCGCTTCCAGATTGTAGGTTTGTAGGGTACGGACGCTTTTGCTTGTTCTTCAAAAACCTCCATGTCGAAGTTAGCAATAACCGCAGAAATCAGGCGCCTCAGAAATCAGGCGTCTTCTTGTTGTTCATAAATCGATCCGTTATACTGGAAGTAAGTAGATCTTAATACGAGTAAGTAAGTAGATCTTGACAACAGACAAATTTGATTTAAAACCTTCCTCGCGTGCGTGTTCTCGAGGTCATGATTTTATTTCCATGAGAAACACGTTTCTAGTAATAATTTCGTTTTCTAACATGTGTTTTTTTCTTTCTCTTTGAACAAAAAAAAAAGGATGAATGAAGATCAAAATTACTTTTTTTAAAAAAAGATAGGTCTCCATGCTTGTTTAAGAGTAAATAACCATTCTTTTGTTTGGTGAGCTTAGCTTCACAGGAAATCTATTACGCTCTGGACGTGCACGCGCTGTGAGCGCTAAAGACACAAAAAATAGAGGGTAGTAAGGATTTTAAATGCAATACAGGGGAATGACCTGAACAGGGACTACTCAGCATCGCTAAGGGACATGGATTACAGGTTAATAACCCACTAAGCTTTGTCAACATGAGGTGTTCTTGTTTGAGAAGCGGAAGCCTGTATCTCGCGCAAACGTTTTTCGAATTTGCCCTGTTGACAGTCTTCGGTGGTATTAAAGACTCGCTAGGTGTTTGATCTGATCTTGTGCAGTACCTTCGCTGCATCCTCAGCTGAAAGGGCGGATGAGCTGTGGACTCGGCTTCTCTTTTGACGTCTCTTCTGGCTCTCTGGTTCAGTCGGATCCTTTCTCCCAGGAATCACATGGATGCTATTTCAGTGACTACAGAGACTGAGACTTTAGAGCCGTCGTTAACTTTTGTTTTCAATTTGCCACTCTCTACGGGGACCCTAGTTGAAGACTGGAAAAGAGCGCGTGTGAGCCGAATATTTAAGGCTGATGACCGTTGTCAAACTGGAAACTATCATCCAATTTAACGTGTTTGAAAAGGAAGCACTTAGTCAACTATACGGCTTTTTGTTTGAAAACTTAACACTTTCCAAATTTCAATCAGGTTTTTGTTCCCTTCATTCGACATTCACAGCTCTAATTCAAATGTACGACAGGTGGTATCAAAGTATGGACCAGGGATTGTTGACAGGCGCAGTATTTATTGACATTTGAAAAGCATTTGATGCAATTTATCATTCTGTCCTACTTGATAAAGTGAAAATTGATGACATCTCTAAACTGGAATTAAGATAGTTCAACTCGCATTTGAGCAGCAGACAGCAACAGTGCCTTGTCAATGTTCCCTTATCCTCCCCCAAAACCAAGCTTATGATTATCGGTCCCACTAAAGGCGTCACGTTTGTTGGGAACTGGCGGCCGAATCTGGAGATCTTTAGGAACAATGTGCTTCTCAATGCACCTTGTGAGAAAGGTGAGATGATTGGAATAGCGTGCGAGCCTGCATGGGCAACCCTCATGATGGCGAATCAACCTTAGGGCTATACGCCCATATTTCAGGTATAAGGTATAACTTTATTTTGATGTCAATGTTATTTATTGTATTTTCCACGTTGAGCAATAACAAAACTTTTAGAAAAGCAAGAAATACAAGATGGCGGATCCAAGATGGCCGCCGTTTTTGGAAATAATGACGTTATTTTCACGTCAAGGAACGTCATCAGGTCATATTGCAGACTTCCAGGAAACATTGTGGACGTACTACTTTTACTACAGAGTTAAGCTGGGGGAAGGGGCAAGTGCAAAGACTAAGAGCGGATTGCACAAGACCAAGGCATACGGCGACAGTATTTAGCTAAATAAACAATGTTAAGATACATGCACGACAAACCATATCGACTTAGGAAACTTTCCTATGTATAACAAACTTTACTTTTATCCTGCCGTTGTTACCACCACGACAGACTAAACATAAGGTTACCATAGTCAACTGAGGAAAGTTGGCCACGCCATAAACTGCGTTTACTATGGTAAACTCACCTTTACGTTGGTTAAAAAAGCACCTACCGTGACCTCAGCCAACAAGAAACTTGAATCAGAAAAAAAAAACACCCACTGTGACCTCAGCCAACTTGACAGAAACTTGAATCAGATGTAGTCCGCCCCTTTAATCCTACTTTTTACGATCGCTATGTGGATGACTGTTTCTCGAAAAAAAAAAAAGACGAACCAGACCAACTCCTCGACCGCTTAAACAACTATCATCCTAACATCAAGTTCACTGTTGAAGAAAACCCTGATCACTTTCTGGACACTGCGTTCAGCTACGGCAACGACAGTTTTGACTGTAAAGTGTACAAAAAACCGGGGAAATTACCTACACACTGGTCATCAGAAGTACCAACCAAATGGAAGAGAAATTGCATTACAGGAGCCCTACACAGAGCCAAAAACATCTCCACAAATCTCGATCGCGACATAAAAGAAATAAAGACCACTTTCTCAAATGCTGGTTACCCCAAGAAATTTGTATCCTGCACCATTGACAATTTCACATCGAACAATTCATCTGAAGATGAACCCTTAATTCCGCATTTTCTCTTCGAAGAACGGAAAAAGATTTACATCAAACTCCCCTACTGCAAGAAGAATGAAATTGCAAGCAAAAAGTTTATTTCAAAACTGAACTCCTTCACTAATTTCAATTATATTTTCATCATTCTGTGGCAAACTAGACAAATCAAAAGTCTTTTCAGTCTCAAGGACAAAAACCTTCACAAGTCCCACGTTATTTACGAAGGAGAATGCTCATGCGGAGAAAACTATGTAGGTGAAACAATGCGAAATCTTGAAGTGCGAATAACTGAACATTCAAATATCTGCCACACCTCGGAACCAGCACGTCACCTTTTGGAAAACCCAAGTCACTCATTCCAATGGAGAGTCCTTTGTTCAGCAAGATCTTATTTTAAGAGAAAGATCATCGAGGGCCTAATTATCCAACAAAGGAGCCCAACTTTGAACAAACAAGTTAATTGCTATGTTGCGCAGTTGTTCCCTTCGGGAATAACCTGAATATAAAAACCATGCAAATCACAAACGGCCTTTTAACCCTGATGATGACACACATGTCGAAAACGTTTAGTTCCTTGTAATTGTTTATACCCCCCCTTTTTTTTACCTTTTTTAGCCTTGTATATACATCATTTTAATGTACATTTGTTGACAATATAAAATCCCCGAATGGGATTTCGTTTTCTTTAAGGTACCCCCAAGGTAATGCTAAGACCAAACCCACCTCACATGAAGCGCGTTTTTCCAAGATACGAACTTACATGGTCCGTCAGTGGAACGCCTCCTATATACACAGTACTGTCAAGGAACTCTACAGTATTGCTAAATACAACAAAAACGCAGGGTCACTTCATATTAGATGAAGAGGGAAACTACAGTTGCGTGGCTACCAGCAAGTATGGAAGTGATGCGGAAACGTTTACAGTCACTTTCTTTGGTAAGACTTTGGTATGACAGATAGTTATTCTTTCTTTTTTTATTAAGATTAATTTCCGTGTTTCAAGGGTAAGTCTACGTTAGGACAAAAGAACCAGTATCGTGACGAATCCAGTTACTTTTGTAACTGTCATCTGTCGCGTTTACAAACAAATGATGAACCAGGGTCTAACATTATTCGAATCATTGCGTAGGGAGTCCGATATTTTAAACCCGATATTTAAGAGAAGTAAATAACTCAGACTCTTTCATATTTGCTAATGAAAAATTACCATAGACTTGTAGAACTGATGTTGAGCTTTCCAAAAAATTGTTGTAAAAGGTGACAATTTTCACACCTCAGGTGGCAAATCGCATTTGAATTGCAGGCTCAAAAATAAAAGTTCGGCGTTTTAGGGATAATCCTTTCAAGATACATTTTAAAACCAAAAATGAGTTTACTCCTCAACAGAAAAAGGAAAATAAGCGGGAGCCCAGAGCGCAATTCCGATTACTTCCTTAGATTCCTTAGATGGTGGTTTATATTAAAAAGGTCGTGCCATGTTTTAATAAGCGACCTTCAGTAAAAATTAAACAAAATCTCAATTTCGCGGCAGAAGTCGAAAAATCGATTTATTTATATTTTGCACATAATTAGATATTGGTAAAGCTGGAAACCTGATGTGGTTCGTTTTCGCTAGAAGCGTGTTATTTTCGAAAAAAATCAGGTATTCGATTCTCGGGTTCGGGAAGCCAAAATCACAGGAAATTAATCTTGAAAATCGTTACTATATAAAACTTGCATCGCGCTGGTAAGCTAAAGTGCCGAAAAAAAGTCTTAAGTTTTTTATTAACTAGACAGTTATGAAACAGCAGTAACGAAATCTACTGAGCACAAATCATTCCAAAATAAAAGGCAGGTTTTGTTGATCACGAAGAAACTGATTTGGAAGCTAACTTCTGTGAAATAATTTAACACTGTGCCATACTTCCGAATGATCTCAATCCTCGATCAATAGACAGCACAAACATTTAACGAAGCCGTACCTTGAAAATAGCTTGGGTTATCCATGCTACTTTGTTTGAGACCTGACTCAGTCGAACCCACTAAAAGTTTTAACAAATGAGGCATAGACAAGTTGAATTTTACCGTACACAAAAACGCAGGAAAATTTTCTTCTTTAACCAAACGGGCTCCCTCTCCTTCATTCTTGGTGATTTTCACTTTTAAAAAATCTTTTATGTTCCAAAAGGAGGAAGAAAAAGCCCAGAATGAGCGACTTTCACGTTTCCAAACTTCTGTTCCTTCGTGTGCAAATTTTCTTTGTCTCTGTACATTTGTTTGCATTGCGTTACCAAATAACCGTGATTCAGTTTCTTGACCAAATTTGGATATATGATGTCACAAATGTAACATATTCGATGTCACGTATTATTGCGGTTAGCACAGAGAGCTTACTATGAAAACGCCAGCATCGTTCAATTTTTCTTTCCACTGAACGTTTTTTGAAATCAGCCGAACATAATGGTTGGAAGTCATCATCAAGCATCAATCAACGACGAAGAAAAGAGAGATTGTGTAGCTTAATACGGAAATTTTGGAAATTTTTTACTTATACGGAATTCCTCGAATAAGTCGCGCATCGGGACCGCGGCGCTTATTCGGGGGCGGCGCTTATTAAGGTTCTTGTCCCAAATGCGGCGCTTATTTGGGGGCGGTGCTTATTCGAGTAAATACGGTAAGAGGCTATAATATCGAGTGGAAAACCGTGTTTGTTCTGGGCTCCCGTGAAAAGTTTCTCCATTTCGTTTCAATAAGCTGCCCAAATTTCATTCAGATACGATATTTCTACGTCTTTACTTTTAAAATACCTTTCAGTGCAGTCCGTATCTTCCCTTAAAATTTGCCATTTTTTTCGCAGAAAACTTCTCGTGATCGACTGCCATTTTGAATTCTCTTTGGAAAGCCGCTGTTCAAAGTATTTGTGTTAAAGTATCATGGTACCCCCAAAATTGACCACGTTTTCGAAATATACGCTTTTTTTCATTTTCAGATAGATAATTCGAAGGGAAATACATATTTTAGTTGTTGTATTATGGCTCTGCAAACTAAGACCTTCTTGTAAAATAGCCATTCAAAAAATGGTCATTCAAGTAATATAGAGCTAGTAGACAACTGACCAGCGTTTCGAACACAATCCTTAATGAGCGATTACTACTAGTTTACACATGTATTTTTCTTTTAGACTGTGGACCTAAATGTGATCTTCAATGGTCTTATGAGCTGGGGAATAGTCTTTTGTGCAAGAATCTAACTTCACTCAAAGCTGTGTTTACTTGCACTCCGACAATTACAAGAACAATGTAAGGCTTTAGATAGAGAGATAATAATTAATTTGTTAATTAGTTATTAACCTTTAAATCGTAATTGCCTTTTAGAGCAATTACGATCAATCAATCAATCAATCAATCAATCAATCAATCAATCAATCAATCAATCAATCAATCAATCAATCAATCAATCAATCAATCAATCAATCAATCAATCAATCAAGTAAGCAAGCAATCAATCAATCAATCAATCAATCAATCAATCAATCAATCAATCAATCAATCAATCAATCAATCAATCAATCAATCAATCAATCAATCAATCAATCAATCAATCAATCAATCTACTGTAGTTTTTATGATTATTGGTCCTCTAGTGATGACAGCTTTGTACATGTACTTTGTTATTTGCAATGAATTACCCTTTTCACAT
This sequence comes from Siderastrea radians, assembly GCA_964017195.1. Lineage (NCBI taxonomy): Eukaryota > Metazoa > Cnidaria > Anthozoa > Scleractinia > Rhizangiidae > Siderastrea > Siderastrea radians. The sequence continues at coordinate 126,717 of CAXHKT010000457.1, forward strand.
TAAGAAATCCTGGGTGTTGCCTGGGGGGATTAACATGCTTAGAATTGATTTATGCATGTACATTATTGAAAGGTAAGTTATTTTAGTCCATTGGGGCGGGTGAAAAGGATTCCGGGAAGGTTCTTATTATAATTAATATTATAATAATATTGTTCTTAATTATTATTATTATTATTATTATTATTATTATAGGCATCGCTTTTACCATGCATATAGATTTTATCAAAATAACTCATTGTAAATATTTTTTTTGATAATTCATTGTAAATATCTTAGAAAGTTAGGAGGGCCACAAGTTTATTAGTGCTTCCCACTGTTTCGTGCTACCCTCGTTAAATAAAGTTTTTATTATTATTTTATTACATGATTGACACATTTTCTTTTGTTATTCAACAACCTTTATTTAACTTACAACCCTGATGAATATTAACTAACTGAAAGTCCGGGGAGGGCTTGATTATGTAGCAGGGAAGAGCGGGGCTTATGAATTGAATTTATGAATATGAATGAGGGATTTATCCGTATAAATCCCTCCTTTCAGGGATTTATCTGTATAAATCCCTCCTTTCAGGGATTTATAAAGATAAATCCCTCATTTGAAGGAGTTACAGAAATAACTCAATTTAACCTTGCTCGTCCCGAGAAATTGAAATCCCTCCGGCTTTATTTATTCCAACAATAAAGTCATCTGCAAATGTTTTTCATTACAAAACAATATCGAGAAAAATAACAAAACTAATACATGAACCTTTTTAGTTGTGTCGCTTTCGGTTTATCCTTGAAGCTTCCCTCAGAAACTATTTTGCTTAATTCTTCCGCGCACGAATTTCTTGGAGCAGGCTCATCACTGCCTACTACTGGGTCGAAAATAGAATCCAAACTAAAATTAGGTTGTAGTATATCTTGCGAAAAACTATTTTGGGTCAGGAAAAGCTCTTCTTCGCTGTCCGTGATGTCCATAATGACAAAGCATAACCAAATGAATGAGTTGTTTGAAAGCCGTTCGTTCCGCCCTGGTGTACCGAAAAAAACTCGTAAACAAGATCAAAAGAAAAGACCGATAGTAGAACACATCAACCGAGAAACAAAGAAAATACAATGCATGGTCCCTTGTGGAGTCGGCGGAATATCAAAGTACAAAGAAGTCTATCGCTTTCCGCTGACAAATTCTCAAGACAACTTCTCACAGTCCTGTGAAAAATCCCGCATTAGGTCGCTTTTATTGTCTCTGACTAGATTAATTAGCCGGCATTTGTCTTCTTGAAGAAAAGGTCGTTATTTAAAGATCCCTCATGAATAATATCATGAAATAAGCCTACGGCCCTCGGGATGTATATGGATTAATACCTCGATTCTCGGTATTTATCTCTTACATAACCGCCACTGTCAGCACATAAAATCGCCTGAAGAAACATTGAATGGTTGGGGGGAAACGCGACGACTAGCTTACTCTTAGTCACATAAGTAGACTCTGCGTAAAACTAAGCGGATTGATGGAGCAGAAGGCTGGGAAGTTATACAGCAAGACGTATGAAAGAAACAATTCTCTACCCTTCAGTAGAGGTGGAAGAAAAATCGTAATGTAATGAAAGAACTAGTGCCCCGGATAACATCTCGTTTCCCGTCCACTCCATCGCTGTACATGCATTAAGCGCGTTTGTTATTTTTCTGGTTCACAATAAAAAATACATCGCAGATGTTCTGCAAACGACTGATATTTCAAACTTTGTACTCGTACAAATTATAGATTTTATCAAAATAAAAGTATAACAGCGCAAACTGTCACGTCCACCGAAAAAAAACAGCTAGCTGCCAAATGCAGCATTTTACCAGTAAGTCTCAAATAATCGTGCAAACAAAGGTTATTTCGTTTTAGTTTTACTTTAGAATACTTAATACTAGAATGCCTAAAGTAGTCGATAAATGAGCAACTTTATGTCTTAAATCCACAGAGACGCAAACTACCGCAAACTGTTTAACTGATGGTGAAAAGTTATCACACAAACTAATTCCCATTTTATAACGCAACATTATTTCTCCTACGTTTTGTGTGAAAATATTTGATTCTGCTGCTTCTGAACAAATTTGTTTTCCAACCTGCATATACTACTGTTCCCCTTTTAATTAATATATAGATTTAGCCAAGCCTAAAAGCGGAGCTCCTAAGGGATACGCTGGTGTTCTTTTCTCAAAAATACTCCTGAGACTTTTCGGTCCTAACTATATTTTCGAAATTGCTCTCCAATATTTTGGGGATCTGTTCTGTGAATCCGAGACAGAAAGGTCATTCTTGAGCACAGCTTTATTATCATTATTAATATTAATATTATTGTTATTTTTTTTATACTCACGAGCCGTCTTGCTTGGTTTTTGCTACGTTTCCATATCCTGTCATTTACCTGTAACTGTCAAGCCTTGTCAAATCTCCTCGGATTATTCGCTGTTCGCTTGAATGAACTTAAAACGCTGCTCGCTTACAACAACAAAACTGAACAAAATATACTTTCTCTGAAGAAAATGGATTACTGAGTTTTGGGGTTCTCATCGTGTTCGGACGAAACGGACTGCCACTAAAAGTCTAGCCAAAAATTAATAATGGCATTTCACTGGCATTTTATCGGAAAACATTATCCGAAAGAAAGGTTTTTGGGAGCTTCCAAGCCCCTGAAAATTATTGAAGGAATACGGAGCAAGTTTAGCGGCCGCGAAGTATATAAATTCGGGCGCTTTGAAGAACACACAGAAATGTTTTCGGAAGTTTATTGGATAAAATAGCTATAAACCGAAAACGGCTTCGATTATAGTTACTTGAATAATTTTTATTTTGATCTCTAAGTAGAAACCACCGAGATTGAAAACAAATAAACACCCAAACATGGTGAAAACTGAGACATACGTTTTGCGGCCGCGAAAAAGTGTATAAACTCGGGCGCTTTGAGAAATACACAGAACTGTTTTCGGAAGCTTTTCGGATATAATAGCTTCAAATCGACAACTGCTTCGCTTATAGTTTCTTAAATAACTTTTATATTTCGTTCTCTAACTAGAGGCCATGGAGATTGAAAGGCAAAACAAACACCAAACGTGCCATAAGTTTTGCGGGAGCATAGTGTATAAATTCGGGCGCTTTGCATGAGGGATGCACAAAACTGTCTTTGGAAGCTCTTTTAACCGGCAACTGCTCGCGTAATAGATTATTACTATTGAAAACGTCTAGGACAAGAAAAGCGGCAATTGTCCAAAGAGATGGACCCGACAGTCAAAATAAATTGAAAACAATTATTCGCTGACATCTTACTGATGCGTGTGCAAATTAGATGCTTTTGTCTTTCAACTGTGCTCTGTCCCACTGTTGTGAACGGACAGACTCAAAATAACGGGCAGAAAAAAATCTTTTGAGAAAGTTTTTTCGAAAACCCCTAAGTTTATACTTAAATTAAATTCGCGTTACACCTCCTACATCGTATGTCCGTCCATGCAAGTGACCACATAGCAAAATATTCAAGACTACATATGTCTCAAACCTGAGCGCGTTTTCTAATATTTTCTAATGACATAAATTAAATTCCCATTTCAAAACGTGCTTTGACCGTAACGCTCAAAATCATGTACCAGAAACCCTTCAAAAACTTCAGTTAATTGGTTGTGTTTAAGAACAAGCAAGAAAACAAAGATGAAGAGCTCCAAGGCAAATTTCGTAACTTGAAACAAGACAACAAGACAATTACAAGACAACTGAGTATTCTTTTGAACTTTTTCTTTCCATTTATAGGTGCTAGATATTTTTTCTCCAGTTTAAATCTTCGGTACTGTCGAACAATCGTTTTGTGAAATAAGCTAAAGCTTTTAAAGAAACTTCTTTTTCAAAAGCGACGAAGGTCATGCGATTTCCCACCAAGAAGAAAGCTGGTTGCCCAAAAGCATCGCGTAATTTCCCGCCAAAAAAGATGGCATTCTCCATCTCCCGTCGGGTTGCCTTGGGACCTCCCCCTCCCCCAGAGTCTGTACGGACGTATGCTGATGTCACAACCAAAATTTCTCACGTTGATAGGTTACCGGATTTGCTTATTCATGGTAGCGCGCTCTGCGGCCTTCGGCCACAAGTAGCTCCGCTAATATTTCACTGACGGCGCGATTATGGAAATCACGAAAGCGTGTCAAACTTTGGACAGATCACAACCTAAAGTTTATCACTTAACACTAAACTATCTACGACATAGCGCGATGTCACAGTACCGTTTTTCTCTTGGGAGAGCCGATGACTTGCGATCAGTGGTCTGTGCTGAATCATCCTTGGAAGAGCATATCGGTCGTGAAATTGCCATTTGTCCTTTTTTGGATTCCGAATAGGGAAAACTTTCAACGTCATTTTAAGCCTTCTCTTTTTTGAAATCATTGCTTAAATGTATCATTAATAGAGTTCGGCAACCACTTTACTTCTATTAGAGCAAGGAAACGCGCGTCCTCCCCATGGGTTTTGAAGCCAAATGATTTGATGAGAATGAAAAACTGTGCAGTATCATGGGGTATTTGCAACATTATGATAAAAATGGTGCAACTGCATATTATAAGTTGGTTTATGAACAAGAAAATTAACAAAAATTAAACCAGTGTAAAGTTAAGTCAACTGCAGTGCTTCCATCTTTGATGCGTTCACTGCTTCACCTTTTTACGCATGGGCCACACCCTATAACAACATGAATTAGTTGTCCACGTATACAGGCACTACTGCAGTCCTAGCTGCTGAATAGTTGACAATGAACCCGCTTAACGCACTATGTAGTATTATTGTACGTAATGACATAAATGCGGTATAGAGGATAAAGTAATGGAAAGGAAAATTAGTGTAATGTAATAAAAATAAAACATTTCCGTTTCGCAGGAATTTGTCTTCAAATGGTATCACTTTGCTATTCAAAGGCATCTTTCCCAATCTAAACAATTTGGAAATACTGTAAGTGAAACGCGAGGTGAAGAGGATAACTACATAAGTAATGTTTACAGTAATTTTCATTAACTTCCCGTTATTCCATTTACAGGAATTTGTCCTCCAATGCCATTACTTTTATACCGAAGGGCGTTTTTGCTAACCTGAATAATCTGGAAAGATTGTAAGTGATAAAAAGGGAAAAAGCAAACAGATGTCTACAATCCCGCTCGTTAACTAATACCATTTCTTATATGTGTTTGTTTGATATAAACAAGGGTATTTCAGCTCCTGCCCTTTTATAACCTGTTATTTATTCTGTGCACAACATTTTCCAAGTTCAGTGAGAATCGACTAATACGTAAAATATCTCACGATAAATAGTCCACTTCTTGCATTTGCACCCTATAAAAGTACCACTAAACGTTTTGTTGGTAGAGCGTTAAATTTATGACACAACTGTAACATTTTATGGTTTCTTTTTTTACTATTGTTTCCTTTTTGTTTTCAAAATTATCAAATCGCCTTTAACACCAAAAGTCCTTTATCAAATGCAAAGAAAATATTAATGTCCTTTTTACTTTCGTACTGCATATTTAGTATCATTTTTCTTCTTTTTTTCCCATGTCAAATCTCCTTCCACGTTCAACTGCCTTATTTTATGTTATATTATACTGAATCAAGCAAAAATTAAGTAAGAGAGACTAGAAATGGTCTTTTAGTTGGATGCTGAAATAGCTATCACCAAAAGGAAACTTGATCCTATATTGGAAAGACAAGAACCTCCCAAGGGGTTTTGCAAGCTGGGTGCAACAAAAAACTCATTTATTTCCCTTATTCTGTGAACATGCCTCAGAAATATTTCGTCATCATTGTACTGAACACTCTATTAATAGTGTTGCCACAGAATGGCAGCACATTGCTCACTACTCACATGACCGGCTTAGTTAATAAATGGTACACTAACTTTTATACATATTTTTACAAAACTTATTACATTTTATCCCGGTTATTGGATTTCCAATGTTCTGACAGCAGCACCCACAAAGGTTATGAGCTGATAAAAGGTGACAAATTTGGTCAATAATCACGTCCGTGAAGAGGTGGACTCGTTCGTAACTGAGATCATCTCTAGGTATATCATGCAAAAATTACATCTATTGTTAACAATATATTGACATTCTTGGGCTTGGGGCAATCAAAGATTTCAAAATCTTTCTCCAGGTCATTTTACAGACAAAATATTAGTTTTCTTTAAAATAAAGTAACAGGTAATCTAGAGAACGGCGAATAATCTTTTTTATGTAGTTCAAAACACTTTGAAATCTATATTTCTCACATGACCAATTACGTCCCCACACTAAGTTAAGGTTCAACATCATTCTGTCGGAACAGCTGTAAACATGCACACTATTGCACTACACTTAAAAAAGGAAATATGTCGCCTTCTATCGCGGTCTCTTTCTTCTCCTTTTTTGTACCCACCCTTATCCCGTGATATCACCAGCCGATAAATAATAATTGCTTTAAATTGACAAAGGCCTGTTGGCACAATGTCAGAAGCATTTTTCGGCTTAAGTTTACGGACGGATGAGGTCGTCACACCATCTTTAGTGTGAAAGACACTTAAAAGGAACAGTTAGCTAAAGCCTGTGGCATCAGCCTTGACGTATTATTTTTGAGGAGTAAAAGCCACTGGGAGAGTTTTTTGTTACCATCATTATATTGCTTATTTCTATTATTTTTATTTTTGTCATTTTTATTATTATTATTATTTGCTCATTTTTTCCAGGGTTCTGAGTTCAAACAATATTGAAAACTTAACCGCAGATGCATTTTCTACTCTTACAAAGTTAACGTGGCTGTAAGTTACTTATTATAGCTTACGTCATGTAAGCTTACGTGTTATTTCCTTCTGATACAGAGGGAAATCTGAGAAATGTGTTTACACTGCTGTCATGATATCCATATCTTGCACGCAGGGACATCAAACCCACTTATCTATAATCACATTTATTCATGCTGGAGTGTAATGGTAAAAATGAAAGAATACAGGAGACATCCTCCAGCCAAGAAGTAATGTTTAGCAAACTTGCAAATTGTAATCGGCAGCAGGCAGCCCACATGTCCAAAGCTTGTCATAGTTTCTCTCGTGTGAAGCAATTATGGGTCTTTCTGCTGCCGCTTGGAGGGGATGCTAGTCAATTGAGGAGTAATCTTCAGGTAAGGCGTAAGTTACCCAGATGGTTCTCTGTTATCCATATTCCGTAAACTGGCGCTTACAAGCCCTGGGCTTATACAACTTCGTAAAGGGTTTTTGGTGGGCTTATAAACGGAGGGGCTTATACCCCGGAGGGGGGAGGGGAGAGGCCTACAAGCGGAATTTAAAAAATGTTTCGAAATGAGTCACAGCAGTGTTGATCGAAATACGTTTTAATTTACCAGCTTTTAATTAACCTTTGAAATGTCATAATAAATCGAATTCATTTCAATTTTAACAACAAAATCAAAACTGTAACAACACGAACGTAACCGGAACGTAACAAAACAGAAGCTCAGAGTTCATCTCCGCGGTGTTCTGTGAGAGTGCTTAATATTAAGGAAACAAGGAAAACTAGAGGGAGCTTATATCTGGGAGGGGGCTTATTACCGGACGTATTTTTTTGTTTACAGGTGGATGGGCCTATAACCTGGGGGGCTTATAAGCGGCAGTTTACGATATTGTAGTATGTTACCATCAGGTCATATTGTACGTCTAGGCTCCTGTAACTCCTTGGAACAGAGAGGTGATATTGCTCCTTAGGTGGTCCAGTTCCCAGGCAAATGTTATGATTCGGTGGGGTACAGGGTGAACTGAATGGTAGCACCTCATACCAACCAAATACACATAAGAATTCCCCGTAGATGAAACAGCACTTTGTCATAGGGCTGTAGTTTCCTAGCTAAGGTTCTCAAGGCAGAGTTTGAAAGCAAACCTCACTACTGGAGAACAGGCACCGACGACTACGGAAACAAATTGTGCCAGCATGGCTGTGAATAAAAAACCCACATGGAGCAGCAAAATTTGCAAACACTACACAGATTTATACTCAGGTCCTTCATCCGCCATGTTGGCAAATATTGTAAGGTTGACTGTAGATTGGAACTAGAAAGGAGAAAACGTGTAAATGGAACGGTAACATTTCAACCCCAATTGTCGGATCGGTGAAAAGGGAGCAACTTGAAAGGTGGTCCCAATTCCGGACATTTTTCAGAAGGAACTGTGGCGAAGCGTTAGCGAGACATACATCTTTTGCTGTTGTTGCATAATTGCCACGTTGTTGTAATAAGATCCGAGACTTCTAGGGAATCTAAGGCGAGAAAGAGTGAATAAATCCGTGCGAAGAAACGATCAGCTCTTTGTGAGTTAACTGTTGCATAATTCAGCACGTTACACTGGTAGCAGCAGTAAAAGACATCAGACCTCTAAACAACAGAGCGATATGACCTGTACGCAGAGGAAACGAGCCGAACTAACAGTGGAAAAGCGACGTATGCTGCATACAATGCAGGACACAACAACATTGAGGCCGTCCATCATGTTTAAAAGGTAATTAGTGCGCTAACTGTAGGACCGGACAAGCAAAACAGAGCTGTAGACGAGCCGTCCAGCTCACTGAGTGACCGTCTCGATGCCCTAGAATCCCATCAGCTCGTCCGTCACGTTGCATTAAGCACCAGCATCGGCGATGCATCAAATGGCATTCAGGACTTGTTCAGTGGTCCAGAGGATGACGATCTTCACGCTCCAGCCCTCTGAACATCAAGCAAAGCCACGTGCCCGTTCTCATCGTACAATGGACTATCTTCGTAAGTGGATTATAAAGCCTAGTTTGAGCTGGTAGCCAAAAAAATTGATGGAACAGGTGAACCAAAGCAACCTGCACCCACATGCAGTAGAGCGTGACAGTGGTAGAGCTCCCGTCCCTGAGCACCTGCCAGTCCCGTTCGATCACAGCTCGCACCAACAGGACCCCGAAGAGCGCCCTCAACTCGTTCAGCTCTTAACAGAGTTGACGTATTTGCCGTCTCATCTGACGACCGTGGTCATACCAGCATAGTAGCACATAAGATAAACACTGGAGTGATCGAGCCTTCCTCAGGTTCCTGGGTGTCTCCCATAGTATTGGAAGAAGAACGATGGGTCCACCAGTTTCCGCGTGAATTATCGCAAAGCTAAGTACCGTGACAGTCAGGGACAGTTACCCACTTGCAATGATAATCAAGTGCTTGGATTAGCTGGTTGCAAATGATATTTTATCTTGGACCGATGAAGTGGATACTGGCGGGTGGCAATGGACGACCACAAAAACTAAAATCCGGCCTTTACGACTGGAAATGGCCTGTACCCGTTGAAGGTGATCAATTCTCGTCTGTGTAATGCCCTTAGAGGGCCTGACGGAGAAGGTGTAGTCTGGGCTTCCTTGGGATGTTGGGATGTTGCCTTCTGTACATGAATGACATCACAGTCCATGGTCGGGTGTTTTGAGAAGCAAAGCAAAGGCTACCCACCTTATTGCAGCAACTACGTGACAAAGAGCCCGAAGAAGTGCCTTCTCCTTCAGAGGCCCATCCCTTCTTGACCATCTACCGGCCCTAAGAACATCGAAGCTGTATGTAGTTGGCCTTTCAAACGAACAGCGAAAATACCAAACGCTTTCTGGGCTTTTGCTCCTACTGCACGCCCTTCGTTCGTGGCTTGCAGACATTGACAAAAACCTCTTAACAAACTTGCCGAATATTAAAAGGAGCTGGAAGAAGTGCCTTCTCCTTCAGAAGTCTATCCCTTCCTGGCCATGTGATGAGAGACAAAGGGTCATCTAACAGCCATAACAACAATGAAGCTGTATATAATTGGCCTTTTCAACGAACAGCGAAAATGCCAAAAGCTTCTTGGGCTTTTGCTCCTACTACACGCGCTTCGTTAGTGGTTTTCCGACATCGACGGACCTCTTGATAAGTATGCCGACTATCAACGGGAGTTCTTATAAACCAGAGAGTGCGATTTCGCATTTTATCATTTAAAACAACACCTCATGTTTTGGCTTTCCCACAAGCGACGGTTTGTTAATTTTGTACACAGAAGCGATCGACACTGGCCTTGGTGTAGTACTGTCAGCAAGTCTCTGAGCAAGAGCAAAAAGAACTACTGTTCGACCCGCAATGAGCATACGGCGGTCATTGAGGCGGTAAAGGCTTACCACCACTACTTGTTTGGGGGGAGTCCCTGATCCGTACCGATCATCCTGCGATGAAATGGTCGTTCAAGTTGGAAACCCAGACTGTCAGATTGCTAGGTGGCCACCTAGCTCGATCTCCAGAGCGTTCACGATTTTAAGATCGAACATCGTTCTGGTGTGGAGCACAGAGACCTTGACGCCCCTTCAAGAAGGCTATGCGGCGGCCGCTGGCATTGCTATCCTGTCAAACAGAAAGAGAACCATGCATCAGCTGAGACTTTCCCTCGGTTCCTTCCTCCACCCAAAAGCCAAAACACCCCCGCAAAAGTTCAACACTCATGAAGTCGACGTTGCTATGGGTAGTAAAAGCGATGTGCGGGCTAGTCAGTTGGCCTATGAGGATCTGAAGAAGATAATAGTGTGGAAGGAGTCTTGAAGCTCTCGCTTAGTATGGGAGCATGTGTCGATGGAAAACAAGGCCAGTAAGGCTTACTTGATTCGATGGGGACGTCTACCACCACAAGCTAAGAAAAGGTGAGGTCATTTAGTAATGATTGGAGGTTTAAGCTGGAGACAAGCAGCAGTTACTACCACCACCCAGTCTCAGAAAGGTTATCCTGTAGGAGCTGCACACTAAGAACAGTGCCTGGGTGCACTAAAGACGCGAGCTTACAACGTGGGTGCTCCCCTTGAGAGAGTAGCACTGGACGTCTTGGGACCACTTCCTTTTAGACTGTTGCAACAAGTACATACTCCTTATAGGGGACTACTTTCCAAATTGGACGGAAGCCTATGGGATTCCCAACCAGGAGGCAACAACTGTAGTGAGAAGTCTTGTCGAAGAGTTCGTGGCTTATTTTGGCATCCCGAAGCAAATTCATCCTGACCATGGAAGGAATTTTGAGTCATATGTATTTCGAGAAATGTGCGAAGAATTGGGGACGAACAAAACGAGTACCACACCCCTCCGCCCAGACTCAGACAATGTAACCAGACCATCAAGCGCGTGTTGCCTAGGCTGTAGTGGAGGCGTAACGAGACTGGAGTAGTTATTTGTCTATTATCATGATGACATATCACTCTTCTGTTGACCAATACGTCTCGTTCATTCTGCAAGCTTACGTCTGGGCGGCTGGATCAAGAAAGCGCTGTCAAAGACCGAAATGTGCACCAATTGCAGATCCAGTTAGCTCACATTCATGCATTTTCCCCTGTGAAATTGTGGTTGGTGAGGGAACTGCAAAACTTTGCTGCGGTCATAATTTTTCAAGGACCTTGGGATTCGTAATAGGTTTTTTTGGTTCTGTGGAAGACTTGCTGCTCCCTTTAAGTACCCCTGAAGCCGAAATTACAAAAAGTCAAATCAAGGAAAAGTGCCCGTTTGGAAGTCACGAGTAGGAGAACAGATTTTGAAGATGACGGGGAGTAAGAAAAACAAAAAGGACATTTTAAAATTTACGCGTAGGGTAGTTTGTGGCATTCCCCAAAGTACCCTGCAGAGATTTTTTGTTCTAGTCTAAAGGAAATTTCTTAGAGCGTGGCTAGAAAGTTAGGCAAAACTCCCTTTCTCGAAGAATTTCGAGTAAACGTTTGTGTGGGCTATAAAAAAATTTGTCTATGCTAGGCGAAAAATTGCGTTGCTTAATTCAACTGATACTTATTGGGATGGACAAGGTGGCAGTGAAGTTAGCTGCCTATGAAAGCTGGTTTATTGCTGTGTTTACTAGAAGCTGATCTTAATGCAAAGGAAAATCAAATTAAAACTCTAATGCTCAAAGGCATTACATTGTTCTATTTTGCAGGGACGTGTCCTCTAACGCTATTTCTTTTTTACCGAGCGGCGTGTTTGCCAACCTGACTAAACTGGAAAGACTGTAAGTTGAAAGATACTCAGTCTAGCGAAAAAAGATATGTATATATTTGCTACATAATAATGCACATTTATAGATAATATACCATTTTCGTACTAACTGACCTCACACAAAGAGGCTCACCTCGCGCAAAGTTGCTTGTTGTAGTACAGATCGCGGAAATATGTGATGAACGTGACCATTGCGATGAGTGAATAAGGACCAAACAGAGAACAATACGTTCTCTTCTTTTTAACAGGAAAACCACAATAACTTACAAGTTGAACAGCTGAAGTGTTTGGTCGAAGTGTTAAGTAACTTCTACATGTAGAAATTGTGTTCTATCACTTGAAAGATGCGAGTGTAACTTGCACTTAAATGAAAGTTAGGGTATTATTAAAGCTTACGATAAGCTGTAGCTCAATTAAAAATTATAATTAACTACGATTACTGACCTTAGGGAAACATACGGAAATTCGGAAGCAGAACAGAGTTCGGCGTAAAAGGTCAACGAAATTGTTCTGGGTGGTAAGTGGCTTCTGCAGGCTTATGGCAAAGCCAAGAGATTTCACAACTATTTCGAAAGCCATGTTTTCACGCGTATTTTGCAAAGCATTGATTTCATAAATTGTGAAAATCCAAGTGAAAATAATCAATCTTAAAGTGTAAGACATATCTCTTACTATTATTTGCTTGAAAGTAAAACTGTTCACAAAACGAAAACATTTCAAGTTCTACCCAGACTTCCAGACTAGACTATCCGGAATTGCTTCCAGACTCGCATTTGAGTTGAGCTTAAACATTGGCCTGTTTTTGAACGAACTTATAAAGCGGCAAGTTGCCAAGACAGGAAAATGCTGACTGCACGTTTTTCGATTATTCAATAGAAGTAGCTATTTTATCACCTTATTTCTTAAAGTTCTTCACATCGGCTGAAACTCTGTTCTTTGTTGTATGACATTGCCTCTGTTATTCAGTTTAAAATGTCTGAAACAAAGCTAGGCTAAAGCTTGGAACCACCATAATGAATTTCTTCTAATGAATTTCTAAATCGGCCGGGTGGTCAGCCGATCCAAGATTTTTGGCTGTCTAAAATAAGTTAAAAACGAACTTTTAAGGACTTTTTCATCGAGTAAGACACTGAAACTCTATTTTTAGTACTCGCTTTCGAAATGTTCACCAAATGTCTATTCATTTGGATCATATATTGTAACATGGTACCATCTGGTCATATTGTTACGTGTAGGATCCTGTAACTCCTGGGAACAGAGAGGTGATATTGTTCTTTAGGTGATCGAGTTTCCAGGTAAATGTTTTGATTCGGTGGAGTACAGAGTGAACTGAATGGTAGCACCTAATCCCAACCACTACACAGATAATATTCAGATTAGGTCGTTCATCCGCCATGTTGGTAAATACTGTGAGGTTGACTTTAAAGTGGAACTAGAGACGAGACACCTTGTAAATGGACGGTAACATTTTAACCCCAATTTTCGGATCGGTGAAAAGGGAGCAACTTGAAAGGTGGTAACTTTACCGCACATTTTTCAGAAGGAACTGTGACGAAGCGATAGCGTTACATACATCTTTTGCTGTTGTTGCATAATTGACATGTTGCTGTAATAAGATGCGGGACTTCTAGGAAATCGAAGGTGAGAAAAAGTGAATGAATTCGTGTGAAGAAAGGATCAGCTCTTTATGAGTTAACTGTTGCATATTACAGCACGTTACACTGGTGGCGGCAGTGAAAGACATCAGATCTCTAAACAATAGAGCGATATGACCTGTACGCAGGGGAAACAAGCCTAACTAACAGTGGAAAAGTGATTAGTACTGCAGCCAATGCAAGACGCAACAACGTTGAGGCCGTCGATCAAGTTTTAAAGGTAATTAGTGCGCTAACTGTAGGACGTGACAAGCAAAACAGAGCTGTGGAAGAGCCGTCCAGCTCACTGAGTGACCGTCTCGATGCCCTCGAATCCAATCAGCGCGACTGTCACGTTGCACTAAGCACCAGTATCCGCGATGCATCAAATGGCATTCACAACTTGTTTTAGAGGTCCCGAGGATGTTGAGTTTCACAATACAATACAATACAATACAATACAATACAATACAATACAATACAATACAATACAATACAATACAGTAAAGTACAGTACGGTATGGTACAGTACAGTATGGTACAGTACAGTACAATACAATACAATACAATAGTTTATTTATTCACGTAACACTGATGAGCTTACAAAAACTCGTTAAAACGTGTACGTGCACAATAAGCTATACTATATACAAACAAAGCCAGCCTTCTGAACATCAAGCAAAGCCGCGTGCCCGTTCTTAGCGTACAATGGACTTTCTTCGTGGGTGGATTATAAAGCCTAGTTTAAATTGGTAGACAAAATAAATTGATGGGTCATGCGAACCAAACAATTCTACCTGGCGATCAGATACTGTGGCCCGCCTCGGGCGGTGCTTGGCGACAAGAACTAGTGTCCCAGCTACACTGACCAAGTAGTGGGACATCCAAGAGAAAGGAATTATTTTGGGTCTCTTTACGAAGTAGCTGAAAACAAACAGCTAAAACCTCCCATGGACTGGCTCAAGCAGAGTGCGTCCTAGGCATGGATTTCCATGCTTGTCCTTTTGGAGCACAGGTCACACCAAGAGGACCCGAAGAGCGCGCTCAACTCTTTCAACTCTGAACAGAGTTGACGTATTTGCCGTGTCATCTGACAACCTTGGTCGTTCCAGCATAGCAGCATATAGGATAAATACTGGAGTAATCGAGCCTTCTTCAGGTTCCTGGGTGTTTCCCATGGAAGAAGAGCGATGGGTCCAGCAGTTTCTGCGTGAAATATCGGAAGCTAAGTGCCGTGACGGCTACCCACTTGCAATGATAATCGAGTGCTTGGATTATCTGGTTGTAAATTCCTTTTTACCTTAGACCGATGCAGTTATGGTAATGGACGACCATCAAAACCAAAAACCGGCCTTTACGACTGGAAATGGCCTGTGCCAGTTCACGGTCATCAGTTCTCGTCTTTGTAATGCCCTTAGAGGGCTTGACAGAGAAGGTGTAGTCTGGGTTTCTTTGGGATGTTGGGATGCTGCCTTCTGTACCTGGATGACATCACGTCCATGGTCGGGTGTTTCGAGAAGCAAACCAAACGCTTTGCACCTCATTGCTGCAACTACGTGACACGGGCCTCAAATTGAGTCCGAATATGTGCCTTCTTCATGACCATCTACCTGCCCTAAGAACACCGAAGCTGTATGTAATTTTCCTTTCAAATGAACAGCGAAAATACCAAAAGCTTTCTGGGCTTTTGCTCCTACTACACGCGCTTTGTTCGTTGCTTACTGACATCGAAGAAACCTTTTAACAAGCTTGCCGAATATCAAAAGGAGCTATAAGAAGTGCCTTCTCCTTCAGAGGTCATTCCCTTCCTGGCCAACTGTTGAGAGACAACGGGCCATCTACCGGCCCTAAGAACAGCGAAGCTTTGTGTAATTGGCCTTTTCAATGAGCAGCGAAGATGCCGAAAGCTTCCTGGACATTTGCTCCTACTACACGCGCTTCGTTAGTGGCTGTCCGACATCGACAGAGCTCTTAACAAAAATGCAGACTATCAACGGGAGTTCTTATGAACCAGAGAGTGCAAAGTGGCATTTTATCTTTAAAAAACACCCCCGTTTTGGCTTTCCCACAAGCGACGGTTTGTTAACTTTGTATACAGAAAGGAGCGACACTGGCCTTGGTGTAGTACTGTCAGCAAGTCTCTGAAGAAGAGCTAAAGGAACTACTGTTCGACCCGCAATGAACATAAGGTGGTCAGTGAGGCGGTAAAGGCCTACCACCACTTCTTGTTTGGGAGGCAGTTCCTGATCTGTACCGATTATTGTGCCATGAAATGGTCGTTCAAGTTCAGAAACCCAGACTGTCAGCTTGCTAGGTGGCCACCTAGGTAGAACTCCAGGAAGCTCACGATTTTAAGATCAAACATTTTTCTGGCGTGGAGCACAGATACCCTGACGTCCCTTCGAGAAGGCTATGCGGCGACCGCCGGCATTGCGATCCTGTCAAACAAAAAGAAAACCATGCATCAGCTGAGATTCGGAAAGTTTACCTTGGCCCCCTGCTACACCCAAAAGCCGAAAGAACCCCCCCGGAAGTTGATTGCCCAAGCAAGTCTACGTTGCTATGGGAACTAAAAACGGTGTGCCGGCTATTCAGTTGGCCTAAGACGATCTAAAAAAGATAATAGCGTGGAAGGAGTCTTGAGGCTCTCGTTTAGTATGGGAGTGTGTCGATGGAAAACAAGGCCGGTCGGTAAGGCTTATTTGACTCGATAAGAACGTCTACCACTACAAGGCGGGGTCATTTATCAATATTTAGAGTTTTAAGCTGAAGACAAGGTCCGTCAGCAGTTACTACCACCATCCAGTCTCAGAAAGGCTGTCCTGTAGGAGCTGCACACTAAGAACAGTGCCTGGGTGCCGTCTGCCACTACAAGGCGGGGTCATTTATCAATGATTAGAGTTTTAAGCTGAAGAAAAGGTCCGTCAGCAGTTACAACCACCATCCAGTCTCAGAAAGGCTGTCCTGTAGGAGCTGCACACTAAGAACAGTGCCTGGCTGCACTAAAGACGCGAACTTGCAACGTAGGTACTCCCCTTGAGAGAGTGGCACTGGACGTCTAGGGACCACTTCCTTTTAGACCGTTGCGACGAGTACATCCTCCTCATAGGGGACTACTTTTCAAATTGGACGGAAGCCTATGGGATTCCCAACCTGGAGGCAACAACTGTAGTGAGAGGTCTTGTCGAAGAGTTCGTGGTTTAGTTTGGCATCCCGAAGCAAATTCATTCTGACCATGGAAGGAACTTTGAGTCACATGTATTTTAAGAAGTGTGCGAAGAATTGGGGACGAATGAAACGAGTACCACACCCCTCGTATCATGATGGCACGTCGCTCTACCTCCTGACGAAACTGTCTCGTTCATTCTGCAAGCTTATGTTTTGGGCGGCCGGATCAAGAAAGTCCTGTCAAGGATGAGGTCAAAGTGTCCACCAATTGCAGATCCGGATAGCTGACATTCATGCATTTGCCCTTGTGAAGTTGAAGTTGGTGAGGGAATGGCAGAACTTTGCTGCGATCATAACTTTTGAAGGACCTTGAACTTCGTAATACGTTTTGTTGGTTCTGTGTAAGATTTGCTGCCCATCTTAACTACGCCAGAAGTCGAAATTACAAAAAAATCAAATCAAGGAAAAGTGCCTGTTTGAACGTTACGGGTAGGAGGAGAGATTTCGAAGGCGAAGGGACGAAGAAAAACAAAAAGGACATTTTTCAATTTACGCGTAGGGTGGATCGGGGCACTCCCCAAAGAACCCTGCAGGGATTTTTGTTCCAGTCTCGACGAAATTTCTTAGAACGTGACTTGAAAGTTAGGCGAAACCCCCTTCTCGAAAGAGGTTCGAGTGAACGTTTGTTTGGACTATAGAAAAATTGTCTATGGTAGGTGAAAATTTACCCTGCTTAATTCAACTGACACTTCTTGGAAGGGAGAAAGGGCAGTGAAATGAGTTGCCTATAAAGGATTGTTTATTCCTGTGTTTACTGGAAGGTGATTTTAACAAATGCAAGGGAGAGTGAAATAAAAACTCTAATGCTCAGAGGCATCACATTATTCTATTTTGCAGGTACTTGTCCTTTAACGCTATTTCTTTATTAACGAGCGGCGTGTTTGCCAACCAGACTAAACTGGAAAGACTGTAAGTTGAAAGATACTCAGTCTAGTGAAAAAAGATATTATGTATATAATTGCTATATGATAATGCACATTTACAGACCATATACCATTTTCATTACTAACTGACCTCACACGCACAAAGATGCTTGTTGTAGTACAGATGGCGGAAATATGTGATGAACGTGCCAACGCGATGAGTGAATAAGGACCAAACAGAGAACAATACTTCTCTTCTTTTTAACAGGAAAGCCACAATAACACAAAGGAACGATGCAGTACTCAAGCCTTACAATAACAGCGGTTTCGGTACACTAGGAAAGCCTCAAATTCAAAGAGAGTTTACAAAATATCGACGTTGTTTACAACCGTGGAATTTGGCATGATCAAACTTTAACAATACTAGTACCAGTAAGAAATAAAAACAGCTCAATGAAAAATGCGCGAATACTAGAAAATGAAGCTTACTCTTTAGGTACCTTACGATGTGACCAAAAATCGCATCTACATCGTCGCTTTAGACCAACAAACTCAAAGACCAGAAGACCTTTCTCATTCTTAAATGGTCGCTGATGCTTCTTCTCACCGTTTGGTTACCAGAAGACCCGGATGGACGCTTTGAGAGACTGGAAACAATAGATTTCTTTGTCTAAGTGTGACTTTTGAAAAAGTCGCCATTTTGCTCGCGAACAAAAGCTTCATGACGTCACGGCTGTCCTAATTTTTGGGGATAACCCGGAGTGCTGACTGCATGTTATGATTATTCAATCACTCACACACTCACTCATCGCCTGCAACCCCGTCTGGGACATAGGCCCCCAATCGTCGTTCTCCAGCCATCACGGTCCTAAGCCAGTCGTTCCAGTTCTCCCCATGTGTAGCCATTCCTCCACGTGTCCGCCTCCAGGTCACCGCGCCAGGCGTTTCTTTGTTGGCCTCTCATCCTTTTCCCCTCAGGGTTCCAGGTGAGGGCTTGCCTTGTGATGCTGGAAGCGGGCTTGCGGATGGTGTGACCAATCCATCTCCAGCGATGTCATCTTCTGCAGGCTGCCGTCTCGTTCGTTGCCACAGTTCTTGGTTGCTGTTTGTGTCTGGCCAGCGAATCTCTAGAGAATCCTTCTGAGGTAGGTGTTGATGAATGTCTGGATTTTCTTCATGGTTGCGACAGTGGTTCTCCAGGTCTCGGCTCTATAGAGCAAGACAGGCTTCACAATGGCGTTGAAGATCCTGATCTTAGTGTTGGCGCCAAGATCTAAGGATCTCCACACATTCTTAAGCTGGTGGAAACCCGCCCTCGCCTTGCCAATCCGGACTCTAACATCAGCGTCTGCCCCACCCTTCTTATGAACAATACTGCCAAGGTATGTGAAGCTCTCCACCTCCTCCAGCACTTCGCCTTCCAGCTTGATGGGCGTATCCCTGACCTCGTTGACCTTTAAGACTTTTATCTTCCCTCTGTGGATGTTAAGGCCCAAACGTGGTGAGGTGTATGCAACAGCGCTGGTCTTTTCCTACATCTGTTGTTGAGTGCGTGAGAGAACGGCCAGGTCATCAGCAAAGTCCAAGTCATCCAACTGCGTCCAGAGTGCCCACTGGATGCCATTTCGCCTCTGGGCCTGTGGATGTCTTCATGACCCAGCCTATTGTCAGGAGGAATATGAAGGGAGTCAGCAATCATCCTTGCCTCACTCCAGTCCATACTTCAAAGGCGTCTGTGGGTTGCCGTCCATTGACCACTCTACAGATCATCCCCTCACACGAGTTCCCGATGATGTTGGTGATCTTCTCAGGTACTCCGTATTGTCTCAGTAGCTTCCAGTGGGTCTGTCTATCTACGCTGTCAAACGCTTTTTTGTCTTGATGAGGTAACCTTCCTTCCACTCTGTCGGCACTTGCTCCTCTTCCCAGATCTTATTGAAGAGGGGGTAGAGCAGCTCCACTCTTGCACCGATGTCAGCCTTCAATGCCTTAGCCGGGATGCTGTCGGGTCCTGCAGACTTGCCATTTCTTAGCTGCTTGATGGCGTTGCCGATCTCCTCCTTCGTGGGTGCACTAAAGTCAATTGGTAGGTCGCTGTCAGCTGGCTGGTGGGTCTGGGGAGCTAGTCGATTTAGCAGCTCCTCAAAATGCTCCACCCATCTTCTCTTTTGTCCCTCTAGATCAGATATCGATCTCCCATCCTTGTCTTTCACTGGTCTCTCGGGCTTGCTGTATTTTCCCGATATGTCCTTTCTGTTCTTTGTTGTATGATATTGCTTCTGCTATTCAGTTTAAATTACCTGAAACAAAACTAGGCTAAAGGTAGGTGCCGCCATAATGAATTTCTTCAGTCAACTAAATTCGCCAGGTGGTCAGCGGATCCAAGATTTTTGGCTGTCCAAAATAAGTTAAGAACGAACTGCTAAGAACTTTTGCATCGAGTAAGACACTGAAAATCTATTTTCAGTACCCACTTTCGAAAATTTTACCAAATTTCTATTCATTTAGACCGACTTTAACTACGAGGTAAAACGTCTTATTTCCGTGTAAGTTTCGCGTTCCGTTTGACCACCTACAGATTCAAGCCTTAATTTGACTCCAAGAGGAAAAAAAGTTGATAAAAGGTTTAAAAGAATAAAATTAACCTTAATAAAGGAATATAGAGCTCTATATTTTTCACTTGAATAGCCAATAAGACTTGAACGTTAAACTGACAATACACCTAACTCAAGAGTTGACTCATAATCAAAAGAACTTAGAAAAACGGTATCTAAGAGAAATATTGCTCGGCAAAGCCACATTCTCAATTAACGTAAGTAAAGCCCCTTAATTCTAGGTTCCGCCGCCTTTTCAACAATATAGAGCCATGATTTTCTCGGGGGTCCTGATAACGTCATGTATTTAAGCACGGAAAGAGTCATAAAATATTAGCCAAGTTAACGTTTTGCAGCAGAAAATGCTACAAATGAAAAGTTAAAACGCCTCCTTGTACTGAACACTCTATAAATCACTACACGAACCCGGAGAGTCTGAGTGAGTTAATATCACCAAGAGAAACGACATATGCCTTGAGAGGAAAGGACATTCTGACAATGCCAAAGGTTAACACCACTAGGCTCGGACTTAAGTCCTGGCGTTATCAGGCGCCCAATCTTTGGAATAGCTTACTTGATGTCCTCAGAGCGTCATCCGACTTTAAAACTCTTAGAAACCTTTTAGAAAATGAATCAATACTTTAGACAGCGTAGTATCCATGAACTGCTCTCTCGTCTTGTAAATAGTTTTTATTCTGTGATGGCTTTATTCTAATTGTTAAGGGTTTAAAAATTTTTTGAAACTGAATCTTATTGTCTGATCAATATTTTATCTCTCATTTTATTTATTTATTTTTATCGTAGCATACCTGTAAAGTAGCTGATGCATTTTTTCTTTAAACTAAACGATATAGCTAAGCGTATGTTTCCACCTTAAATAAAGTGTCGTTGTTGTTGTTGGTAGCACTGCCATAGAATGTCAGCACACTGTTCGCTACTTACATAAACACCTCAATTAATAAATGGTAGACCAACCTTGAAACATAATCTTACAGTAGTTATTAAATTTTGATCTCCGTTATTGGATTGTGAACACTCTGACGGCTCCACCCACAAAGGCTATAAGCTGATAAAAGGTGACAAATATGGTCAATGATCACGTCAGCCAAGATGTGAGCTCGTGCGTAACTGAGATCACCTATAGGTATATCATGCAAAAATTACATCCATTGTTAACAATACCTTGACATTATTGAGCTCGGGGCAATCGAAGATTCAACATCATTTTTCAGGTCATTTTACATAAAAAATATTAGGTATTAGAGTGATTTTACTTAACCCGTGAAATAGATACTAAACTATTAAGCGCTGTTACACACTAATTTCATGGTTTTCTTTTGTTCAACTTTGACTATTAGACAATAATTGTTAGATACTGTTTCACGGGTTAAGTAAAACCACTCTAGTAACAGGTAATCTAGAGATTGCTGAATATATATTTTTTATTCATCTAGTTTAATACACTTCATAATATTTCTCACATGACCAATTACGTCCCCACACTAAGTTAAGGTTCAACATCTTTCCATCGGAACATCTGAAAACATACGAACTATTTCACTGCACTTTAAAAAAGGAAAAGATCGCTTCCCATCACATCTCCTAGTGTTGTTATCCCGTGATATCACAAGCCGACAAATAATTGTTTTAAATTGGCAAAGGCCTGTTGTCGCATTGTCAGTAGCATTTTTTGGCTGCAATTTAAGGACTGATAAAGTCATCACACCATCTTTGATGTGACAGATATTTCAAAAGCAATTGTAAGCTACAGCCTGTGACATCAGCATTGACTTATAAGTCATTGCCATATATTATTTTTCAGGAGTAAAAGACAATGGGAGGTTTTTGCATGACTATTATTATATTACTTACTTATACTATTTTTATGTTATCATCTATTATTATTTTTTCAGAGTTCTGAGTTCAAACAATATTGAAAACTTAACTGCAGATACATTTTCTACTCTTACAGAGCTAACATGGCTGTAAGTTAACTTATTATAGCTTACGTCATGCAAGTTTACCTCTTATTTTCTTCTCCTGCGGAGGGAAATCTGAGAAATCTGTTTACATTGTTGTCACGTAAGGTTTAAATTAAAGAAAATGATCTCCATATCTTGCACGGACATCAAACCCACTTATCTATAATCACATTTGTCCACATTGGAGGATATTTTGCACGTGATGCCAAAAACAGGACTGGTAAAAATGTTTGAGTACAGAAGACATCTTCCAGCAAGGAAGTAATGTTTAGCGAACTTGCAAACTGTAATCGGATCAAAGGCACCCCCATGTCCAAAGCTGGACCTAGTTTCTCTCGTACGAAGCAATAATGAGTATTTCTGCTGCAACTTAAAGGGGATGCTAGTCTGTTGAAGAGTAATCGCCAGGTAAGGCAAAGGTTTCCCTAGCTGTTCTCTATTATCCGTGTATACCCTTAGATTATGGTATGGTACCATCTGGTCCTATTCTAAGTCTAGGGTCTTTACATTCGTATTTACTAATTTACATACTTACTTATATACTTACACATTTACGTACTTACAGTGTTTGACCACTACAACACGAAAACACACTATACTACACTCTACATTGTACCTATGCAATGCTACACCACCTGAAGATTACAAACAGCAATACCGTTTAACTTCAGTTAATCGCGGAGGTGATAGCTACTGCTTCATTAGTGACATGAAAGGTTCCCATTTTATTTTGAAGGTATAGTGTTTTGTTCTTTTTCGCAATAAAACGATCAATTTGGTATGTTTTCTCACATTTTGTCGTAGTAGGGGAGTAGAGAGAGATGTTTTATTTCACTTGAAGAATCTGCTATTGAGAATGATGCAGTTAACTAAAACATTGTCGTTCTCCGGATGCAAAAGGCCAAAAATAATAGCTTTAATATCAATAGAACTAGAAGTTGTCTTTTGCGATTTGAGGATGGTGTTTAGTTCATTCCAGAAAGTGCATACCCTTTCACAGAAACAGAAAAAATATTCCAACTTATCTACTTCTTCACCGCAGAAATAACATAGAGGAGAATCGACTATTCTAAATTTTTAAAGCATGTCATTTGTATAACAGATCCTATGAAGTAGCATGTATTGGAATTCTCTTAACTTAGTGTCTAGTGTTACTTTGAAGGGTAGTGAATATACTCTTTTCCGGTCTAACTGAAAGGTCTCCCTGTTCAGAGCTTCGTTGTATTTTTACATAGCTGTTGGCTCCCTAGAGATTTTAGAAATAAGCCTTTTATACAGTGATCTCGATTGCAGCTTTTCTATATCTACCTTTTCCCCTTCAAGATATAACGAAAAACTGCTCAGGTCTATATACTGTGCATTTGAGACGACGGGAGTTTTATTAATTTTTAACGCTCCGCGCCATTCCTGTGGAAGGGCACTGAGGAGACTAAAGAGTAAGTAATGATAAGTGGGAGAGAGATTTGAACGTAGTGGTTCCTTAAACCCTTTGAACTCGCCATTAGTGCCATAGAGGTCATTAACTGTTACCAGACCCGAGTCAATTAAATTTTGGTTGTATACTGAACAAGAAACAATGCAGATAAATCTGTTGTTCCACAAGATCTGATTTGATATCTCGGAGGTTGAGGATGGGTTGTTGTCATTTAGTGAAGCCTATGACAAGATGCATTCTTTGTAGAAAACTGGGAGGGTTATTGATAGTTTCGAGTAATCAAAGTTAGAACGGAATAAAAATTTTCCTCCCACCTGCCTTAAATAAAAATCCCCCAAAAAGTTCCAGCTAGCCGCGCTAGGGGATAGATATCTCTGGATCTCTAAGCAATCGAGCGATATGACCTGTACGCAGAGGAAACGAGTCAACTAACACTGGAAAAGCAATGGTTAAATCATCAAATCCAGTCGCAACTAGTACTGCACAGAATGCAAGATACAACAACGACGAGACCATCGATCACGTTTTAAAGGCAATTACGGCGCTTGGTGTAGGACATGACAAGCAAAACAGAGCACTGGAATAGCACAGTTCAGCGCATTGAGTGAACGTCTCGATGCCTGGAATCAAGCAGGGAAGCTGTTACGTTACACAAGACACCATTCTCCGCGATACATTCACGACTTGTTTGCCGGTCGCAGGGAAGGGGATTTTCACGCTCTTTCAGCCCATTTTCAACTACTGCATATTGCCAGCCTTCTCAACATCAGGAGAAGCCACGTGTTCGTCCTCAGCGTACGATGGGTCATCTTCGTCGGAGGATTATAAAGCCCAGTTTGAGCTGGTAGACGAAATAAATTGATGGGACACGAGCTCAGGCGGTGCTTGGCGACAACAACCAGCGTACCAGCTACACTGGTCCAGTAGTGGCGATCGGTAGCAGGTTTGAGACATCCAAGAGAAAGGAATTATTTTGGTTCTTTTTACAAAGTAGCTCAAGACAACGTGTAGAAACCTTTCCAGGACTGGCTCAAGCAGAGTTCGTCCTTGGCCTGGTTTTCTTTCATCAATATGGCTGTCAATTGTTGCTTAAAGATGGCTTCTATGAGCTGCAGTTCGGAGATACCAGTGAAACAAAAACTGATAAACCTGTTAAGGCACCTCCAGTAGAACGTGATAGTGGCAGACCCCCGTCCCCGAGCACCTGAGAGTCCTGTTCGAGCGCATTTCACACCAGCAGGACCCCGCTCTTAACTCGCTCAGCTGTTAACAGAGTTGACATATTTACCGTCGTCTCTGACCACCGTGGCAGTACCAGCCTAGTAACACACCGACTAACACTGATTATTCTCAGCTCATCCATTAGTCCCCAAGAATCGTCCCCACTCGAGTATGTTAAGGCATGGTCTTTTTCCTTGACTTAGGTCACAGCACCGGAAGTCAGTTCACGAGAGACTTAAAAATATATGACAGGTGGGTTTCAGAGAGGGTAGAAATGTCGGCGGACCGAGTCGATCGGACACGGGCCGTCATGACCCGTCTAACAAAGCACGACCCGACAAATCGGAAGTCAGTTCACGAGAGACAGAAAAATATGGCAGGTGTGTTTCAGAGAGGATAGAAATGTCGGCGGACCGACTCGATCGGACACGGGCCGTCACGATCAGTCTAGCAAAACGCGACCCGACAAACCAGAAGTCAGTTCACGAGAGACTTAAAAATATGTGGCAGGTGGTTTTCAGAGAGGGTAGAAATGTCGGCGGACCGACACGATCGGACAAGGGCCGTCACGATCCGGCTAGCAAAACGCCACCCGACAAACCGGAAGTCAGTTCACGAGAGAGCCAGAAAAATATCGCGCGGCGGTTTCAGAGAGGGTAGAAATGTCGGCGAACCGACTCGATCGGACACGGGCCGTCACGACCCGTCTAGTAAATTGCGACCTGACTAACCGGAAGTCAGTTTGCGAGAGAATAGAAAAATACAAGTAGAGCGGTATAAGGGAAGGTAGAAATGTCAGCGAACCGACTCGATCGCACACGGGTGGACGCGACCCGTCTAGCAAAATGCCGCCCGTCTCATCGGAAGTCATCTCGCGCGAGAAAAATAAAACAAGAGCGTACTCTATTCCTTCCAAATATCTCTAGACTAAGTTGGTCTCTAAAAGTGCGAACGTAAAAGCTGAGGACCTGAGGACTTAAAACTTTCACTGAAAAAAACCTCTAGCCCGCGTAAGCGCTACCGCCCCGGCGGATCTCTACGTCGAATGAGGCTAACGGGTTTTTTGGACTATTCAACAGCCATGCATGTATACGATCAACTAATGTACCGGTCAAATTGACGCTTAAACATCCACCCCCAGGGCATACCCCGGGCATTTGACCGTGCATCGTGCCCGGGAAGGGGGGAATTTGAACGTTGCCTTGGTTGGTTGCCATTTTTCTCCGTTTGCGTTGTGTTAAAAGCTTTTGTTCACGAACTGACTTCTGGTGAATCGGGTCGAGTTTTGCTATGACGGGTCGTGACGGTCCGTCTCGGGCTAGAGGAAAGTAATTTCTCCAAGGTATTGCAAACGAAAAAAACCATATATTTCTTAAATTCGTGCAAATAAAACCACCCTACCGTCAAATCACATTACCTGATGATCAAACCTCATTGTCTGATGATTCTGCATTGGTTTACAGACGAGTCTATCATCCTATGTAATAGGAAAATGTTCTGGAGCCGCTGTTTGGCAGTTCAGTCTTCTATCGAGTGTTTCAGTAGGAATACTCATCACTGAATGCAAATAATCGGTATAGACACATTCGGTGTAGAAAGTTTTTGTGATACGCAGGTTTTCTCAGAAGTGCAAGGCTCACTGATCCTTGGAGAAATTACTTTCCTCTAGGCCAAGCCAAGGAGCTTTAAGAAAGCTAGGTAAGTAATCAAGGCTATGTTTGGAAGAATTAAGTGAAACAGATCATCTAATCAGTAATTTGAGTGCAAACTAACTTTATTGTATTGTATATTTACCTTTCAAATAGAGCAAGATTGGTTTCTTGTACTGACTTTGTAGTTCTGTGGCAGTTTAACAGTCTCAAGTAGAGTTTAAGAGCAAAGCTACTGTTTCTCACAGATTTTTTAAGTAAAATAGGCCTCACCAAATCAAGTTGAAGTGTGTAAACACAAATAAAGCTATGATGGCTGTTAATAATTGCTTTTGACAATATATGAGTTATGTGAGGGTGTGACTGCAAATGGGTCTTAAAAGCCCCTAAAATAAATGGGCCAAATTTTTCTCAATTGATTTGGATTCTACTTACATTGGGGTAACTCCTGATAGAAGAATCAATTTTAGCTAGTTAGGCAGTTAAAAAATATAAAGGGGTAAACTTTGGCAAATTTGGGTAGAGGTTTTCACTTCAAAATCTGGCCAAAACTAGTGCCAGACCCCAGACTGCTAGATCCCTCTATGCCAAATCCCTACATAAGAACTAAAAGAGTATTTATAGAAGAAACACACCATACCATTAATGAGTCCAAAGGATTTTTAGTTTTGTCTTTATTGAACTCTAAACCTACCCCTTATAAAACACGATGTTCAGTGAATTGAAAGTCCCAGATGGGACCCCCCTGAAACTTTTCAACCAAAAGTTAGAAAACAAAACCAAATCGGCTTTTGGAATATCTCATCAATGTTAACTTCTGCAGCAAGTTTCAGGGAAACCCCTTTATGCCAAATCCCTATATGTGAACTAAAAGAGTATTTATAGAAGAAACACACCATACCATTAATGAGTCCAAAGGATTTTTAGTTTTGTTTTTATTGAACTCTAAACCTACCCCTCAAAAAAGACGATTTTCAGTGAACTGAAGGTCCCAGATGGCACCCCCCTGAAACTTTCAACCAAAAGTTAGAAAACCAAACCAAACCGGCTTTTGGAATATCTCATCAAGGCTAGCCTCTTCAGCAAGTTTCAGGGAAATCGATTGACCCCCATTTCCAACCTCTGGAACACTTTCTCAGACAATGACACTTAAGGCTTAATCGTTGTTGTCACCTGACTGATGACGTCATAATTAAGGCAAAAATATTTTGAATGGGCCAAGGATGGTTAACTCCTCCTAGAAGAAAAGCATGCGGTATCATTTGTCTTAGTAATTGGAGACAACCCGTGTCCTGAATGGAGAGATTTTTCTTTTATTACAAAAATATTAAGGGAGAAACTGTGTCGCGTGACAAATTTTATACAACAGACCTTTAACTATACATTGCAGTCAACCATTCCGGACAGACTAATTTAAAGGAGAACCATATAGACACGTTCACATTTCAATTAGTATACATCATATGCCATCTCAGCGGCCCATTTTAAATTTTCTTTTCGTTTAAGAAAACAAAGATTTAAGGTCATTGATGCAAATATTCGACACCTGAAGTGAATACGGTTTTAAGGTCATCAAATCTTATACTGTTGCCAAGTTGAAAGTTATGACTGTTTTAAGATTTTATTTTTATTTTTTAAGCTTCTGAGCCATGCCTTAACATGCTTCAGCACCCCCTGCTACTTTAGAGAGGAGAAGTTTACGTTCTTATCCGGGAGGAGCTTCGTGAGCTTCCTGGGTGCCTCCCTTAGATTGGAAGAAGAAAGATGGGGCCAACCGTTTCTGCGTGGATCATCGGAAGCTAAATGCCGTGGCAGTCAAGACCGATGATCAATGATCATCGACCGATTGTATTATCTGGTTGCCAATGGGTTTTTTGCATTAGACCTAAGCAGGGCATACTGGCAAGTGGCGGTGGACGACCGTGAAAACCCCAAAACTGGCCTTTACGATTGGAAATGTTTTTTTTCACGTTCACCGTCATGAGGTCTTGTCTTATCCGGATGGGAGTGATAGAGCCTTCGTCAGGTTCCTGGGTGTCTCCCATAGTATTAGAAGAAGGAAGACAGATCCAACCGTTTCTGCCTGGATTACTGGAAGCTAAATGCCGTGGCAGTCTACCCACTTGCAATGATTATCGCCTGCTTGGATTATCGTGTTGCAAATGGGATTTTTATATTTGCCCTTTGCAGGGCATACTGGCGGGTGGCAATGGACGATCATGAAAAACCCAAAACTGCCTTTACGACTGGCAATGGTCTTTTCCCATTCAGGGTCGTGAAGTCTCGTCTGTGTAATACCCTTGCAACCCTAGAGCACCTGTTGGAGAACGTGTTGTTTGGGCTTCCTTGGGATGCGTGCCTTCTGTACCTGGATGACATCATAGTCCATGGTCAGGCGTTTCGAGAAGCAGTCCAGAGGCTTCGCACCTTATTGCAGCAACTATGTGTTCCTGGCCTCAAATTGAGCCGGAAAAAGTGCGTTTTTCTTCACAGGCTTATTCCTTCTGTGACCTTTTCCTAAAACAGCGAAGATGCCAAAAGTTTCCTTGGCTTCTGCTCCTACTACAAGCGCTTTCTTCGTGGCTTGACGACATCGCCAGACCTCTTAACAAGCTTGCCGACTATCAACGGGAATTCTTATGCATTTTGTCATTTAAAACAACACCTCCTGTTTTGGCTTTCTCACAAGCGACGGTTTGTTAATTTTGGATACAGAAGCAAGTGACACTGTCCTTGGTGTAGTACTGTCTCAAGTACAATCAGGGGAGGAGAAGGTTATTACCTTCCACAGCAAGTCTCTGAGCAAGGCATTGAGACGGTTAAGACTTACCACCACTACTTGTTTGGGAGACAGTACCTCATCCGTAAAACTTTGGATTTATTTACTGAGTTGATAAGGTAAATTGGCCACAGTTAAGAAATTGAAAGCTGACGTTTCGACACGTCAGCTTTCAAGAAGGCTCTGTGGCGACTGCCCGCACTGCGGACGTTCGAACAAAAAGAGCGTCATGCAAAAAGAGAGCCAAAAGCTGATAGTACCCTCGCGGAAGTTCAACACCCAAGCAAGTCTTGGTTACTGTGGGTAGTAAAAACGGTGTGCGGGCTAGTCAGTTGGCCGATGACGATCTAAATAAGATAATCGCGTACAAGGAGTCTTGAGGCTCTCCTCCAACGTAGGAACATGTGACAATTGAAAACAAGGTCATTAACACTTACTGCAGCCAATGGAAACGTCTGCTAGTACGTGGAAGCGGTTCTTTATCGACGGTTAGAGTTTGAAGCTGGAGACAACTTCATTAAGCAGTTACTGATACCCTCCACGCTCATAAGGGCTCACCTATAGGAGCTGCACACTATGAACAGTGCCTGGGTGCACTAAAGACACGAAGGACTGGTGTCAGGCATGCGACCCTGCATACCCCGAGCGCCTTTGCGAATGTACAACATGGGTGCTCCTTTAGAGAGAATGGCAGTGGACGTTTCGGAACCACTGCCTGTATTACACCGTGGCAACAACTACGTCCTGGTCATAGGGAACTACTTTTCAAAGTGGACGGAAACATGTGGGATTCACAGCCAGGGGGCTACAATAGTAATGAGGGTTTTTGTTGAAGAGTTCGTGGTAGCACACCCCCAAGCCAGACTCAGACGGAATGATCGATTGTGTGATTTACCCAGACCATAGAAGGCATGTTGCCGAAGGTGTAGCGCAGAAGTAACGAAACTGGGATAGCTATTTGTCTATTATCATGATAGCTAACCACTCTCCTGATCACGAAACCGTCCCTTTATTCTGCAAGCTGTTTGGGCTGCAGGTTGACCTTTTGACCACTTTGGGTGGCCGCACGATCACGAAAGTCCTGTTAAGGACGAAACCGAATATGTGCATCAATCACAGACCCCGTTAGCTCGCATTCTGTATTTGCCCGTGAGAATTTTAAATTGGCGAGGAAACAGCAGAACTTTGATACGATCATAAGACAAAGCAGCCTGGTTTTAAGCTTTAAGACCTTTGGCTACATAACAGCACACACTTGAAAAGCAGGACCCCTAAATTACAGAGGCTATGGGTGGAGCCCTACCTGATGACAGCTTGCCTTGACAACTTGACTCACTGCATGCAGAAAGCGCCTAGGTCGAGACCGAAAGTCATCCACATCGAACGACTAAAACAGGGCTAGGGGCATAGTTGTGTCAACTGGATAGTGGAACGTGAAACTAGCCAAGACGAATCTCCATTAAGGACCTCTCGACCACCAAGGTCCCAGTCTCTGTTGGTGGCAGGATAACCAAGAAACAGAATCGCAAGTGTGCTCTTGCAGCCGTGGAGACCGGACAGAAACTTGCTTCTGTTGAGGGACTGATTTTGATTTCAATCTGAAATTCCCGGACCTTTTAGGTAAATGGAACTCGCTCAAGATCTTCGGCGGACGCAACTCACTGGTGAAATCAGAACCAAAATTTTAAGAATTAGTAAAAAAAGAACTAACGAGAATACAACACTAACAAGTAAAAAAATAACTTACGACCAAAATTTCAAAGGTTGTCGTCTCGAAGAAGATGTTTATTACACGCTATAAACGAGTTGCTATTCCAGGAGCTAACAGACTGACACAAGTGAATTGTACTCGGTAATATTCGTCACGATTGTTAGACTGGTGTCGCTCTGCTGCTACGGTGCGTCTGCGCAAGCTCTTTTTTGCTCAATTACAACCAATGTCTTTGTTTTCATCAAACAACAGGGAAGCAATAGAAAGTGAGTGATAATAAAGATGGGCTGGAAAAGGTCCGTACTAGTTACAAAGAGCAGGATGGGTCAGAAGGTGGCCTTTGACAAGGAGAGTTTATACAAGCTCCCCCTTCTCAACAGAATTTTGAGTGAATGTTTGTTTGGACTAAAGAAAATTGATCTGCGCTAGGCCAAAATTTACTTTGCTTAATGCAACTGATACTTATAGGAAGAGAGAAGGGGCAGTGAAATTAGTTGCCTACGAAAGCTTGTTTATTCTTGTTTTAACTGGAAGATGATCTTAATGAGTGCAAAGGAAAAGCAAATGAAAACTCATCACATTATTCTATTTTACAGGGACTTGTCCTCAAACGCTATTTCGTTTTTACCAAGCAGCGTGTTTGCCAACCTCACTAAACTGAAAACACTGTAAGTTGAAAGATGCTCAGCCTAGCGAAGAAAGACATTGTGTGTGTATATGCTATATGAGAGTACACGTTTACAGACAATAGACCATGTTCATTACTAAGTGACCTCATACGCGCAAAGATGTCTAGTAGTTGTAGAAATCATTGCGGGAAATATGTGATGAACGTGGCACACGTGATGAGTGAGTGATTAACGACCAAACAAAAAAAGTTCTCTTAAATACAAGTTGAACAGAAGCGTTGGCTGAGGTGTTAATTAAATTGAGCTTAAATGAAATTTAGCTTTATTATTAAAGTTTAAGATAAGTTGAAGTACAATTTATGCAGAAACCATCTTACTGTCCTAAGGCTGACAATTGCCTTAAAGAATCCGTAGTCTACCAAGCAGCAGTGACAACAGAAGACAACAAACCCGACCAAACCTATAACTTCTTGTCGACAGGCAAAGAAATTCCTCTTGAGAATTTTTAAAGCTTCCATTGTTACACAAAAGCAACTATTGTAAAAATTTGCATTTACGCTCACCCCATGCATTTGTGTATCTTATATCAGTGTCACGATGTAACTTCACATTTGGCAATTTTATCTGATGAGTGCCCCACAAGTTTGCACGGTACAAAACTATTTAGCAATAACCATGTCAAGTCAAATCTTCAGTTTATCAGACTGTCTTCAAACATTTACGCTCTAGTTTTTCTAGTGAGCACTCTGAAAACAGTTCTGCAAATTAACTGGTACATTCAAGCTCCCTCATTGTGAGCACTCTCCGCAACAACTGTTATCATGGACTCAACAATGTTCGACTACTCCACACAGGACATACCTCTACCGTATGAGAAAGATTAAAACTGTAACCTGATTGAAAAAAAAAAACGAGCACCTCTGTAAACGAATGAGATGGAAAGCATACTTCTCTCTCAACCCTAACGCCAAAGCCAGTCAGATGATGGAAACGTTTGGATTCACTTACAAAACTACAAACTCCACTAATACCAGCGACGTTTCACTTTGAGAAGAGACTACTTAACATGATCGAAAACATCAAATTCAGAAAATTAAAGTGCGGATTCCAACAGAAGCTTGCTTCAGGAAATCTGATAACCTCTTAATCCCTACCGACAACACTTCCAACTTCTACAAAATTGACACATACAACGATCTGCTACAGAAGAACACAACTAAGACATACAAGAAAAATCCAAACACTACAATTCTATTGAGCTCGAAGCCGAAAGCATCGCAAAAAAAAACTAGATATAGAAGAAATAATTAACAACACGACTAAACGGCCTTTATAACCCTCAAGCACCAATGCGGCTAAATGCGAGATTGGAAAAATCAGCAAACAAATCCTTCAGCGAATAAACACCAACATTGCTAACAACCTGAGCTAAAACCAATGGAAATGCACTAAAGTTGTTCTAAGCTGCTTCAATAACATAGAGCATAAAGATAAGTGCTCATTCATCGCGTTTGACGTAGTCGACTTTTAACCTTCTTTTCGTCGTACGCCTTCGTTCGCCATTTTTTTCAAAAATTTCAATTCCAGAGTGTAATGAGGCTTGAAATGGGGAGGGGCTTGTCCTTTTTATAGCGGCGCTTTGTGTTTACAAGGAATGGAGTTACTTACAGCAACAATTACCGAAAAACTGTATCTAAAAGAAGTATTGATGAGCAAAACCACATTCTCAAAAAACGTAAGTAAAGCCCCTTAATTCTAGCTCCCAAACCTTTTCAACAAAATAGACCCATGGTTTTCTCAGAGGGTTTGGATAAATTTATCTTATTCAACACAGAAAGAGTTGCAGAAAGCAGAAAAAACTAGCCTTACCCCAGAACAAAATGCCACAAATAAATTGTTAAAATACCTCAAATTCTGCCATCTTAAATCAATGTAAAGGTGAAATTACCGCAACAATTAGTCAGGCCCAATTTTTCTAAAGCTCTTGTTGTGCGGTTGAAGTAATAGCAGTTACTTTTCTCTCGAAACACAAGCAAGCAAACCAGTTGATGTCGGGAAAGAACTCAGACGAGCGTGTCTTAAATATTTAAATTAGAAGTCGTATGACTAAGGTCACGAGATGACAGTTGTAACGCGATTAGTATAAGATTTCGCGACAGATTTCGCAATAATGTAAACATAGTCCCCAGTGAATTTACTGTAAAAGCTGATGTAACCGCGTGCATTGAATTAGCTTAATAAGGAGAAAGAACTTGTGATTTTGCAATAATATCTTAATGTAAGTACATTACAATATTGTAAGCTTGGAAGTTTACTGAACTTTTTTTTGCTTTGATCAAGTTTTTCTCCCGATTAGTGAATCAATCGACCTCGCTAAGTGGATTAAATTTAATCCCTCGTTTATCCCTGGTTGGTGTTATCCGTGCTTTCGGGAACACAATCTAACCGAACGATTAATTTTACTTCTCGAATAGCCAGTTTTAACCCTCGATTTGCCCTAATCGGCTTCCCAGGAACTGACAAGCGATGATTGGCAGCAGGGCAGTGGGAACTGCGATGATGAGGAGGAAAGGTAGCTTAGCAGGAGCGATATCTGCCCGGATGTGAGCAGTGTCTCGAAGTCCCTTCTGTGCAGTGGATTTGAGAATCACTGCCATATCTTGTCAAGTTGTCCTTTCGCAGCGACCTAGTCCTATACTGGATAACGAAGGGAACACCATCATTCTCGGGAAAGACAGGGTGTCGTGGGAGGAGCTCTTCGCCGAGGCAAACAGGCAGAAGCCGGCACGGTATAAGGAGATGGCAGCAAAGATCCATGACGCGGGATGTGACGCAAGGTGGCACCGTTTAAATTTGGACGCTGAGGTTTGTTGCACCGTCGATGAGTTTGTTTCTGGCGCTGACGAGAGTGGAGAAAACTACGACGGTTGCCGGGGAGAAGACAGATGGAGGAGTGCATGGATTTTGAGGGCCACAAATCTAGCGGAATGTTCCCCAGGGCTACCTGGGGAACATTCCTGAAAATGTCCATTGCCGCTAAGATAAACAGTCCATAAATGCTGCCAACGAAACTTTTCATCGTCGCTAAGACAAACCGTTTATTGCCGCTCATTTAAGGCGTCCATTGCCAAACAAGTAAAGTAGTACTGTTCATGGCCACACAAGAGCACCACGAGGTTCGTCCTTGGAACCACAGTAAGACGAACGCTGGTCTTTGACGTAGTGCGATCTCCAGGGGGGGCTGGCAGCGAGACCTGGAACCGAGTTTACATGATCGCCCCAGTAAAGAAATTTGGCCGAGTAGGACTGTGTAGGAATTTTATTCCAAACAAAGATGGCGGTGGCGAGGAAAGAGAATTATCCGAATTAGCCTTAATTTGGTGTACGCGCGTTTGCGTTGGTTCAGCATTATTTCCGTTATTCCAAGTTTAAACATTCAAGGGAAGGTTTCGATCGCTTTTTTTTTACCTTTTTTCTATCTGATTTGGTTGCCCTTTCTGCTTTTTCTGGTACTGATTTTACGAGTTTTGAAGCATTTTCTGACACATTTCACAGCGGCCAGATTGGCCCTCCTCTTTCACTAAGAATTGTCGCTCGAGACTTTGTCCATACACTGTAGATTTTTCTTTCTTTATAGGAACTACCCAGGAGGAGTCAACAATTAACTGTGGAGGTTTTGTTGATCCAAATTATTTTCTGTTTTGCCCAAGTTATGTTACTACCATACGGTCCACAAGAGTTTATTCATGTACAGTTCTCTAAAATCCTTAAGTGGTGAAAAGCTGAGAGGTGATGTTTACAACACTTTGCTCTTTGACTTCGCCAAGTGAGTCACAGATATTGCCTACAGTCTGTAGATATACCTGATAATAAACCTCATTATTTTGGAGAAAAAGGTGAAATAATTTTTCCTTTAGAGTTTGTCTATCACACCTCTGGGGTGAGAACTGAAACTTAAAGGGGCCAGGTTGCTCAACTGACAGCAATACCCCAGCCAGTCATTTCACATATTAACTTGGTGACCTTGGCTTCATATATTTCATACATGGGTTTGTGGAAAATTGACATTTGAATTCTGAAGGGACTTAATTTTTCTTGACAGTGCAATTAATGTTGAACAGCTTTTGTAAACAAAACAATCATTGGGGGGTGGACTTTGCAAAGGTTCTGACAGTCTGTGAAGTAAAGTTACCCTGGCAAACACACTATCATTTTGGATCTGGCAGTTGTCGGTTTATACATATGTTTTGAGCAAAGGTTTTGGTTATACAGGGACTTTGACTGATGACATATATATGGACAGCTATGTTAATCCTTAATTTTCTGAAAACACTTCAAAATCAAAATGACTGTTGCACACTTAGAGCAACCATGGTTGCTCAGCCATTCTGGGGTGATTTCATATCTCCTAAGTTGTAAACAGAGTTACCGAATGCATGCCAGCCTCATTTTGACACCTAGCAATACAACACTGTTTTGATCCGTTTTCCCCTACCTTATCGGTAACAGTTCTAAAATAATGATCCTCACAGTTAATCCTCTCATTCAACTTGAGCGATGAAAAATCAAACTTGAAAAAATTCAGTCTCAACCAGGATCAAATTTCCCTTTCAACTGCTCAAGTTGAAAACATTTAAAAACTGCAAGCCCTTTATGGCCACATTTGTTACATCAGGCAGTTCACACAAAATTTATTTCATATGTATCCATCTTCAATAAAAATTCTCCTTGGCATTTGGAACTGTTTCCTCATCAGAAGTACAAATGTCTGAAAGGGTGTGAGCAGAAGTCAATTGCTCTTTTAACAGAAGGGACAGTTTAGAACTTTTGCATTGTCTAAGACTCCATTATTGCATAGTTCACCTGGTGTTACTGAACTCAAACTACAAATTTTACACTGACACTAAGAATAAGGGCCTGAATGTCTTTCCCTTGAATTAAGCTTCTTGTACAGGCTACAGGCAAAACACAAAAAATCATATAATTTCAAATCCTTCAATCTTTTCAGATGACCATAGCAAATGTTTATAATCCTTCTCATTGGACAGTTGCATGGGTAATGTGGGAAAATGCTTGGAAATGTGATAGTTCATTGCATTTTCCATTGAATTAAACTTAGCACGTCAGTACAATATATGGAACTAGGGAGTTTTCCTAAACCTAGGAGTATTTACTTTGCCAATTCTTTAAGTTCTCTTATCAAAACAAGCAAACCTCAGGTAGCTCTGTTTGTAAGGTTAAGCATTCTTCTTTTGTTGGTTGTCCTTTATAAGCTATCCTTTCCAGTTGCAAAATTCTATCATCTCAAATGTTCTCAAAGCTGTTTTTCTTGTAACTGCAACCAACCAATATGTTTGCAGGAATAACTGCCGCCAAGAAACATTCAAGCCAAAAAAAGAAGAATTCCATAAAATAAAAATGGTGTTTTATACGTAATTACGCTTACAGCTGTAAATAAGAGGCATAAAACCTGAGACAAGTGCATGTGAAAAGTTCAACCCCATTTTTAATTTGTTTTAATACATTCTGAGCCTTCGCATTTGATTTTGTGCCTTCATTGTGAAACAAACTTAAAGATGAATTGCAATCGAAATCTCCTCTTTTCACTTTGTTGGCTGGAAGATTCCACAGTTTCCACAGTATAAGGATCCTTATAAATCTTCCTGAGATGACGAAATCCACAATCATCTGCTAGAATATAGTTATAATTTGAGCTTAGTTTGTTCAACACTCAACTGGGAAAATCTCAGGCCGAAACTTGTCACTCGCATATTCAATATTGACTGCTCTACTAACCTAAAATAAAGCTGGTTCATTCCATCGATTTTGATGGTCTCAGAAACAGAAATGGATCCAAATGGAAGGTCGAAAGCTGCAACTTAATGCCATTTCCCAGGTCAAGTGGCTGTTGACACCGCGAGCGTTTATATTTTCGATAACACAACCATCACCGCTCATGCTCTTGACATAATACACAGCAGGAGTGTACACAGATCCAGAATTTAAAGAAATGTGGTGCTCAAACTCTGTACTGTCGCCAAAAATGCTAACAGCAAATAAACAATAACAAAAAACGAATTCCTTTTCCACAATCGAGTCACCACGACACAAAAAAACATATTCTCGAGTAGATCGTGCGCTCGTTCGCGCGAGACTTCGTTGCACTTCGCGCGTGCTCGTTAGAGTTTTTGAATGATTGACAGATTTCTTTACTGGGGCAATCATGTAGAGGCCAAAAGCGGCAAGATCAAAGGTAGCTGCCAGCCCCCCTGGCGATCTCACTTGGGATACGCCACTCAGATCTGGGCACCGCAGTCCATTGAACGCGTTGTTAAACTTGAATGCATTCAACGATGCGCCACTGGGTTTATATTAAGCTGCCTCATTCTTCAACTATAAGTTACGATTCCCGTGTACAAACTTTAAATCTTTTACCTATTTGCTACTGGCCCGAACTATTAGACCTTATCTTTTTTTCAAAATAACACACGGTTTTGTCAACGTGGACTCCACTGTCTTACCTGATGTTCGCGAGTACAGACGCACTAGATCCATTACCATTGGCCTCAGCAGTTGTGGTGTCCCTGCCAACCCCCTTCTTTAGTTTAGTTACGTTGTATGTTGTTTGCTTTCTTTGTTTTCTTTGGCGAAGCTAATAAAAAAAAAAAAAAAAATTCACTAATATAAACAACAATTTGTTCACTGCTGTACGGGCATACTGTTCATTTCCGTACAGGCAGACTATTCTTTACCATACAAGTAAACTGTTTAATGCCACACAAGCAAAGTGTGTTATTGTTTTGTTTTGCAGGTACTTAACCTCAAACGCTATCTCGTTTTTACCCAACGGAGTGTTTGCTAGCCAGACCAAACTGAAAGATCTGTAAGTGAAAAAGAATTAATAAATGAATAAACTAAAGTCCTTTTTGGCTATTGATCTACCCGCTAATTACAATCAAATTAAAGAAAAGAAACAAACCTCACAAAGAAAGATTAAACTAAGCCATTCTTCACGTATGAAGAAAATATTATTAGCCGTTACTGGACAGCCAGAGGTAACTACGCCTAGTGAACAACAAACAGCGCCAAACTCAGTTCACTACGAGACTTTTGGGACTTTCGCTGGCCAAGGGAGGGTTAAAGTTCCCTTTTTCTAACTTGCGCCTTTGCTGGATGAAGACTACTTAGTGACTCGAATGGCAACTGGTAAGGAATTCCGGGCTTTGACCTTTGCAGAGTACGGTGGTATTTCGTTTCTCTTTGAAATACTAAAAAAACTCGATTGTTTACTTTGACTTTCTCGAGGTATTTCAGGGATTTATGAAACGAGAAATCCTAGGACGTTTTCAACACTTGCTATGCAAGAGAAACTATCACAAGTTACACGTAGTTTGGTTGCCCACTCCTACAAAATGTATGCAAGCAAGGAGTTTGCCGAAGGCACTGTGGAATTCGTTGCTACTGTTGCACAACTTGAAATATAAAAACCGCTAAAACATAGGTGAGATAATAACATTTCACTTGAAAAGTTTGCTTAACAAGAAGCTTATTAATGAGACATAAATTATTGATTTTGCTGGCGAAGTAATTTCTAAATTAAAATTCCTACATCTTGTTTCATTGCGTTACAAATCACTGGAAAGCAGTGAAAGCACGCGGCCTGCTCCTTGTGGGTTCGTCTATTTTCTCGTTCTTGGCAATTGAATGAAATACACAGACTAGTTCTTTGAAAGATTATATACGACACTCAACACAGCTTCGGTTTTTCAATGGAATTAGCACTAGATGATGCACATTAGGCAATGTTTATTTTTTCGGAACAAGCTGGTTGAAGTGAGTTTCTGTTGTTGAAAAATCAAATTTAAGCCACAGCGAGCTAAAAGAAGAAAAAGAAAATTGACACCCATCTCTTTCCCATTTCCTTGCCATAAAAAGTAACAAAGAAATGAGCATCAGTAACATTTTTTTCAGATCCCTACGACAAAACAATATTCAAACTCTTAAAGCAGATGTCTTCATTTCCCTCATAGCATTAACCCGATTGTAAGTAAGACTTTATAGAAGAGCTTTATGAAGTTTAATATATATTATTACGGCTTTATTTTCTTCCATCTCGGGATTCAATAGTATTATTAATAAACTGTCTTGAAATAGCAGTTTAACTATTTATGTGCGAGGTATCTAAACGGTTTTTTTCCAATGCTGCATACTCATATGCTTCATTGCGCATGCAAAGACTAGAAGATGTAGGCCACATCTGTAATCGTAATTAACACTAGGTCTCACGTGAGAGCGGCCCTTATATATTGACTGTAACTTTGTCACTCCCCTTACCGTATTTAACTCAGTCGAGGGAAGGAGTGAAGGAATTTTGGCCCTAGAATGTCTTTCAACCATATATCCTTGCGTTAGATGTAATTGAATAGGGCTAGGGGCTTTTTTTGCAAACTGCTGTCAGGTGTTGAAAGCGGCACAAAGGCTTAAAGTCCATTTGGACTCCTTGTTTTTGTTTTGTTTTGCCTTTTCTAATCTTCATTAAGGACGGTGCTTCCTAATACAGAGGTATTTTTGCAAAGGTTATGACTTAGAGGAAGAAGCAGATCTAAGCAAAGGGTTTTTGGAATATAAAGGAACGTGGGTAACCATAATTCTAAAAAAGCTTGAAAATACAAAGAATGTATGGCAATTACTTTCTAAACTTAAGCTCAATTATCTCTTAAAAATGCTTGGTTACACCCAATTTTCTTTTTGCATTCTGATAGCCCTTGCTAAGATCTGCTTTTTCCACATAGTCATAAACAGCGCAAAAATACTTTCGTAGTAGTAGGCAAATTTCTTACGAAACTTGAATATCTTGGACCAGACCAGAGATGAACAGCACGTATGCGCAGTACCAAAAGGAGGCACCGTCCTTTAAACGATTAACTTCGTTATATAATCCCTTATAGCCGTCTATAAGGATTGTACTTTATCTACCCCCTTTCTTCCACGTTTCTTTAAATCAGAAGAACTTGATCCTTAATTGGCGGTCATTAATTATTCTTTCCTTCCATTGTACAGGGTTCTAAGCTCAAACAAACTTCCAAACCTTGCCGCGGATACTTTCTCCAATAATCCTTATTTAAATAGCCTGTAAGTTTGACGCAATTCTCCAAAAAATTTCTCGGTGGTATCTCGGAATTGCAATAATTGCAGCAATTTTTGGATTGGAGAGGGTTTAAGAGAAACTAAAGTGATATGCACAGAGAGGGTAAGTGAGAACCTCTCCTACGCACGTTATCCAATATGGCCACAATTTAGGATAGTCTTGTTATCTGTCTAAGCACATAGGTGATAAATTCGGCAGTTACGTACGAAACATATTCTTCCATTGATTTCATTTGATTTCTTCAACAGATGTTTTTTACTAGTATGTTAACTATCAAATTGTATAAAACATTTTTCAGCGTTATAAGACACGAAGACGCAAAGAGACACGTCTTACTATACACACATCGCTTTAACCCTTTAAGCCCCAATGTCAGCATGAATTTCTCCTCACTGTTCTCCATAGATTTCTCCATATATATCTTTGCGTTAGGGGTATTTGAGGTTTGGGTTAGCAACCTGCTGTAAGGCGTTGAAAGCGGCACGAAGGCCAAGTCCATTTTCTTTTTTGTTTTGTTTTGCCTTTTTTAATAGTGCAGCAGATTAGTGAAAAAATTGCTCACTTATGCGCCTGGTATAACTTATATTTGGAATCTCACACCGTTATTTATACATATGTTACAAACTGGAAGTAGATATTGTTTTAAGGTTAAAAGTGGACTTGCAAAATTTGTGTAAGAACATATTCAGTCACTGAGGTCTCTACCAGTGTTACTTACTGCTCCCTGTCCAGTGTAAATAACTTGCCTGTTCGCAGCGTATCTGATAGTGGTGCACAATTGTGATAAAAACCGGAAGAGTTCCACCTTATTGTCGTCTACTCTAAGAAAACCATCCCAGTTGCTTGGGAGATGGTTATCTGGCTCCACACGCCTTCTTGCTCCTTTCTGTCGTTTGCTTCTCGTTGCTGCTTTCAGACAATTTGAAATATAGTCGTGCCACATAATATCAACTTTACTGACATTCTGCAGCTGTCAGCCGATTTATGGCAGACAAAATGTGTTGTCCGTATTGCTGGAAGGTCTTTGAGGGTCCTGGTCTTAGCATTTCTACAATGGCCTTTTTGCCTTTTTGTCGCAAGGGTTGTATTGTTTTCACTTTGGTTACAATCTCAGCATCGACAATGTCCCTGGTATCTAAAACGTAAGTAAGTCACTGTTTTCTTCTATGAATGGATTCCCCATTCTTTCCATAACTTTGCAGAGGCCAGAAACTTGTTTCCGGAATGTTGTCTGTTTGCTTTTCACTTGCTTGTGGTGTCGGAAATATGTTCCCTTGCCGTCATCATTCTGTATTAGTTCCTGTGAACCTTCGAACTCGCCTACCTGGAAATCTCTGGACCAGACACCATCCACCTCAGTAGCTCCGATGAACTCTTAGTAAGACCTACAGCCCCGCCAACTTTTTTCGTTCTTGTTATGCTGCTCGTGGGCGTAGTCAACTGCTATGCCCGAAAACGGGTTTTGTCTCTTGTGGATCACAAATTTTACATTTTGAAATTCTTTAGCTAGGTCTGAGTGTTGTGATGACAGGGTCATCATATCACGCAGGTGAATCGGCAGCCATTGTGCATAGTGCGTGTGATCCAGTGCAAATAAACATGTAATAAGCTTGGTTAAAGTATCTCGATACAGAAGAAAATTTTCCTGTCTAATGGGTTGGACAAACACAAGAACTGTCAACTCAAAGTCCAATGTAATAGCTCAATACTGAAACTGCGGGCTCTCCGTCAGTCTCATTGACTTCCAGTCTTCAAATGGAAGTGGTGGTTTTCTTTCTTCCAATCAATTTCGGTAGCTCTGGTAAGCTTTGTGAATCAATACCTGCAGAGAGCAGGCTGTCACTTGGGGTGCATGACGAGTGCGTGATACGTGCTATACCTTAACAAGCGCGTCTGCAGTTTCCGAAGTTGCGATATTGGCTTCTGTTATGGCAGCTGTCCATCCGCCTTCCTCTATCTAGTTTTCGAGGGTTCTCAGCGCCGACATCTCGATATGAGGGCCTCCAAGCAGCATTACCAATTTCTCGCTTTCCATATGGCTCTGCAAAGTTCCACTGTATTAATTTGGGGACAGCGTATAGAGGCTGGTCATAGGTGATAACTGGAGTTTGCCCTGGATTAAAGTACTCCACTGCTTTTTTAATGATATCCATGGCATGTCTTATCATTGCTGGTGACTTTGACTGTTCCTTAAATAAAGGTAGTATGACCCATGTCGGCTTGCGAGTGTGGACTGTCTGATTCACTACTAGCATGAAAAGCATCCAAAATACTTTCATGTCTTGCTCGCCGTCGCCAACGCCTTTCTCAATGACTTCCTTTGCGTGATCCAGTCACTCATTCTGAGCGGTTATGGCTGCTGGCAACGCAGCCAGTCCCCTTACAAATGGTACTTCTTCAATGGGTACGGCTGGCTCCTTCTGTGGCAGAACAACGGGTTTCATACAAGAGTACACATTTCGCAATGGTGAGATACTTTGTTTCCTATTCGAGTCATCCACTTTAACCCTATTCTTCCTGGGGGGGGGGGGGGGCACATTGTGCCCGCCCTAACCTTAACAAATTATAACTCTTAAACGGCTAGACGAATAATCACCAAATCTCGTGACTTTTTCTAAAATTTATCAGAGAAAATGTTCCTGTGTCAATGACGTGTCTATGATGATTGACGTTTCCATATCAACCGTCTACTCAGAAGTGTATTTTGACTATGTTCTGACGTTTTTAGTCTTTTTTTCAGTTTTTCTCCTTAGTTTGTAAGAAGAAGGTATTTTTTACTTTTGTGTGCTTGTTTTGACTAAGTATGTTTCTTAGAACAAAATTATATGTTTTTTGGTCAGCAGTATGACTGCAAACTTGGGATTCAAGATGGCGGCCTCAAATTAAAAATGGCAGGTTTGTGTCGTTATTGTGACGTCACGACACGTCATAATTGACACGTCATAAGCTCAATCTGTTAAGCTAATGACGTGCTAAAAAGGTGGTAAGTTTCATCGCCCCTCTCAGCTTAGTGGTGGTGTTAAACTTGTTTTGACCAATTAAATGCCATTTAGTCCGGTGCGTTGTGAGCGTTTCAGCAAAGTCTCCAACTTCGACTAACTCTAACACACTGATGGACATTGACATTGCCCCAGCTCTCGGAAAAGTCCAATATTACATGCGAACGTGACGTATCTACCCCCGACATCTGACCTCGTGGTATTTGCTGGCCATCGCCTGTTTTGGTTTGGCATAAGATGCGTTTATCCCAGTTCAGAACAACAACACTATATCTCGGTTCAGACATTTTAGGCGAGCATCTGGTCAATATTCGTAAGTAAAAAGCTCTGAAATTTTGGGAAACAAATTTAGTTGGAACACGTGTCTAGGAGTGTGAAATTTTCCGTAATCATAGACGGAATCAAATGTTTTACTTGTGTAAGGTTTATAAGGCATTCCTGACTCCACCTCGGTGAAGGTAAAAACATTTTCTCGCTTAAGTTGCTTAAGACGACTTAACCAAAATAAGTAAATCTCCACACTTCTAAGTCGTATTTTCCTTTCCATGCAGTTATCAAAATATCACAACAGCAGATTTTACGTTACATTAAGGAGAAAGTGAAACAATTAATTAATAATTTATTTACGCAGAAACAGTAAAAAAACGCGTACAGTAAAAATAACTTTTTAAATATGTTAACAAGTTTCTGAAAGAAGCATAGTTTGAATGACTCTCTCTGAATACTAATACTGAACATTCCATTAGATATTCTGGATTCCAAGGACTATATGCTACGAGGTCATTATTTCTGCCTGCAATTTTAAATTTTGCCTTCACCTTTCGACAGCTATTTATAGTGATCTAGCTGATCTGCAGATTACCAAAGCGAACCAGGAATTTTTATGTCAACCTTCGCACCAGGCTCCTTTTTTTCGCACGATTT
Organism: Siderastrea radians; assembly: GCA_964017195.1. Lineage (NCBI taxonomy): Eukaryota > Metazoa > Cnidaria > Anthozoa > Scleractinia > Rhizangiidae > Siderastrea > Siderastrea radians. The sequence continues at coordinate 171,520 of CAXHKT010000457.1, forward strand.
GTACCTATTTTGTAGCCGAGCATATTGTTTAGTTTGTGTGATGACACCACCCATCACGTGATCAATAGATAAAAGACACCAATAGAGTCTACAAATACAAAGAGGTTCTGTTAAAAAAATAATTCTACTGCTTCAAATTTTCAGCAATTATCATTGCCTTAGGCTAAAAGGGAAGAAATGAAAATTCTTTTCGGGTGGTATAATTTGGCAATTTTAAACACCGTTTTAAACACGGAAGAGTCTCCCCAGAGAAATGCCTCCACATCTAGAGTTATCCACTACGTGAAGCTTATTACTCCACAAAGTTTCATGCTTCTACGTCAAAGTGAGCAATCCACCCAAAATTTGTCACCAATCTGCTGCACTGAAAGATTTACGTCATTGCATAACCCAACGGCCTGCCCGCTAGACTGGTGCTTGGTTGTGGTTTCTATAACATCAAGGAGCAAGGAGTCTTAGTTCTCTCCCATGATTTGATGCTAGTCAATTGCAACTGGTTCCTCCAGCATTTTAATAGCTTTTCCCGGTAAAAGATGGAAGTGGTGCACGCTTTCTGCATAAGGAAACAACAGAACAAGATGCAGGGAACACTATCTACTGACCTTCTAATTACCACGACACCAACAGCCCTCTATAAGAATTCTATTTTGTCTAGCCCCTTTCATCCACATTCCTTTAAAGCAAAAGAACTTAATCCTTAATTGGCGGCCATTAATTTTTCTTTACTTTCATTCTACAGGGATCTAAGCTCAAACAAACTTCAAAAGCTTTCCGAGGATACTTTCTCCAATAATCATTATTTATTTGCCCTGTAAGTCTTACGCAATTCTGCAAAAAATGTCTAGGTGGTATCTCTGTATTGCAGTAATTGCAGCAATTTTTGTGAAATTCTTCTCCAACTTGGATTAGAGAGGGTTTTAAGAGACACTAAAGTGAGATGCCTAGAGAGAGCAAGTGGGAACCTCTCCTTCAACGGATGTTTTGTGTTATCTTAGCTATCGAATTGTGTAAAACATGTTTCAGCGTTATAAGACACAAATACACAAAGACAAACGTCTTACAATACATACACCGCTGTAACCCTTCAAGCCCCAATGTCAGCATGAATGTTCTCCTCACTGTTCTCCATATATTTCTCCATATGTATCCTTGCGTTAAGGTATTTGAAGGAGGTTTGGGTTTAACAACCTGCTGAAAGGCACCCAAAGCGGCACAGAGGCTACGTCCATTAGGAGTCTTGCCTTCTTTTAATAAAGTTAAGGTGGCTTCATACAGTTTCTTATCAGTTTCAAGAGATAAGTATACATAACTTTTTTTCGAAACAATTAACTTTGCATGGACCACCGTAACGAAATAAGAGTACCGGACCCTGTAGTGAAGGATCTAATCAGCAAAAAATAAAGAACCAAATACGATAAAACAAGCAATGCTGATTCAACGGAAGGGAAACTGAGTGTATATTTTAACCAATATTTCAAAAGGCACAGCCTTTCTTCTTCGGGGTCTTACAGAGAATGACTCTAAGGGCAAAAACCTTACAGTTTAAACTAAGGTTATACAATATGATACTAGAATAACAAATATAATTATAACAGCTTTTATTAAAAACTGGACTAGGTGTATTGGATTTCTAGCATTTTGATTAGCTGAAAGGAGCTAGGCTATCAGCTCATACACCTGCTGCGACCAAATATGGTCAATAAACATTCAACAACAAAGTAAGCTGAAAGTTTTTTCTTCGCGAGCAACCGGGCGAGAAAAATGAACGAGAAAAATCACTTGGCAGCGAATTTAAATTAAGCAGAAATTCCAGCAGCTTCACTAAGACACAAATCAAAATTGTTCCGTAGTGCTTGATTTCTTAAGACAAGAAACTGTGCAGAAATAGAAATTTAAACAATTAGCGTTGTGTTTACGATTAAGCTTAATTTCTTTCATCGATCGTCACATCGATCATTAAAATTGAACAAACGGTATGTTTAATCAGGAAGGTTTTCCACTTCGAAATATATATATATATCAAGACAAGACATAAAATGAAACACAGTGAAGTGGGGCAGAAGCATTTAATAAAAACTATCACACATTCATGGCGAGTCGGTGAGAAAATCATGAAGCAATCAAAACAAGTACTAAACAAACTACAAGAAGGAAGGAAAGGCGAAATTTTTTTCGGCTATAACACGCAAAATTGACACTGGATTACCTGCACTCGTTGTAGCTCTGTGTTCCAACAGGTCCAAATGCTCAGATAGAAATCGGATGCCATGTAAACGGAGTTGAATTGCTTTTCCAGTTGTTTGAATGTTGTTTTTACCATTCCGTCCGCAACCTCTAAACCGAGAACAACTGCGTTTTGCGCTTTGCGTTTAACAAACTATGATGGTGAATTCTAATGTTCTTCGATACAGTAATCTTGCTTCTGGGCTGCATAGAAATTACCTCCTCAGGTTCAAATTAGTTCTGTCTTCAGTTCGATCAAACACGCACATGATGGCTCCATTGTGCGAACAGTTTCAACTCCAGCAGCTAATATAGGGAAATTGTACAGCTTCAATCCGCTTTGAACGATGCTTCCAACAATGTTTCAGGAAAAATCAAACACGCACCATATTTCAGAGCCAATAATTAGAAGATTTTTTCCCACAACTTGTGCTACTTCGTTTTTGTTCGCTTTCGAGCAGTTTCATTGATTCATTCAGCCTTGCAATGAAACGCTGCAACACTTCACAAGGTTTTGACGCCTTTTTCGCTCAGTCATGTGATCGATTGTTGTTGCCTTTTTTTCATTTTCCCTTTCTTTCTTGATTTTTTTAATAGTGGCTAAGTTTTTAATAAAACAATTATTCTACTCGGGCTTGCTGGATATCAAATGAGTATAACCAACGAAGTGCGTAGCGCCGAGTTGGTTATCTATCATTTGATGTCCAGCGCGCCCTCGCAGAAAAATTGTTAAATATTACAACGTTAAAAAACTGGCGTAAAAACTAAAAACGTTGCGATTTCAAATTTGAAAAATTTAGTACATACGCAGGATACGTGATACTATAATAACATAAGCTTAAGTGACAGGGATAACGTACAGCGTTAAACTCTAAATACGTTGCAATTCGAAAATAGAAAGTGGTAAAATGCCCCCTAAAATAACCAAAAAATGCACAACACACACGGAGGATGAAAAACCGGAAAACGTGTCATTTTTCATCTCTCCTATTTAAGTCTAGAGGTTCCAAGGTTTGACCTCTATCGATGAGGTATGCCTCTCTAGCTTTTCGTACACTGTCACGGTTAGATTTCATTAGTTCAAGAGGAATAACTTGCATGCCATTAGCATTGTTGTCGTTTGGAAGAAAATGTTCTGAGACTGCAGTAGTTTTAGAACTGTTAGTTTGTTTGTTAGCTGGTCTACGATGTTTGTTGAAGCGGTCCTTGAGTCGTCGTTTGGTTTCTCCTATGTATTGTTTGTGACAGCGATTGCATTGTACCATGTAAATAACGTTTTTAGAGTTACAGTCAATGTGATGATGAATAGGTCTTGTTTCAGTAGTAGGCTGCTTTGCCTCAAAGTAGAGCGAAAGACTACGGTGGAAATGTACCTGTACACTGAACTCCATGTTGGCTTATTTCAGTGCCACCAAACTTGATTTCAGTGGGCTAAAATAAGGGGATGGACCACTGCCGGGGATAAATAACACTACCAGTTGAAAGCAAAGGTTCAGAACACTGGATTTTTAAACAATACGAATGCTGTACAGAAAGAACCAGCTCGCTCAACGTGAGTCGAAAAGTGGAGAAATGAACAAAGCCGTCACGTAAGTTGTACTTCGATTCAAATTATTTCCAAAAACAGACAATTTTCTTTAAATCTCAAGTTCGTCTCAGCTTTCTTCTGATTTTCCAGCAAATTTACGGAATGTTAATTTTGACAAAATTTAAGAAATCTCATTTTTACGGTTTCTTTGTTGATTGCCCTGAAAACAAAATAAGCTCGCCCCGCTGAGAATTTTACAGATTTAGTAACTACAATGTCTGTTGTAAGCTATCCATGTAGTCTCAGCGCCAGCAGGCGTTGCTAGCCGCGCATGCGTATTAAGTTTTTGTTGTTGTACCTGGTGCTCTCGGTGGCCATATTATTGTATTCGAGTTGTTGTTGTCATTAAACCGTTACAGTTCGCTATTCACAGGTCGTCTTGTCCTCATTACTGGCGTGATGGCAGCGAACGTTCATATCCACGTCTCGACCGAAGAGAAAGCCAGCTCATTGACGATTTTTCTACCCGCATTCCACACGAGGAGTTAGCGAAGCAGCTCAGCCTAAAGCTGTTCCTTCAGTCACATTACACAAGGACTCGAAGCTACGTACACATCATTTATTCGTCTTCTCTTTCTTAACTTACTGCCATGAATTCTCGCGCACCTAAACAGTGGACCCTAATCAAACACGAGACGATAACGTCGTTCGAAGCCTGGAGACAAAATCTCCAATACACTCTCTCGCTGGATCGTAATTTTGCGAGCTTTCTTAGTGACGGCGTGACATGGCTAAAGAAGACCCCGGCTACTCCCCTATGTGGCCTCCAGGATGATGCCGAATCTGTGCCCACAGCCTCCCGCAGAACAGCACAACAGAAGTGCACTCACCTCGAATTGACGTTGGGTCAAATTGCCAATTATTGTCATGTGATTTCTTGCAACACCATCCTCAAAAACTCCACTTCGATCAATTCCATCTGGCAAGAAATTCGACTCCATTACGGTTTTCAGTCTACCGGAGCCCATTTTCTGGACTTCAGCAATATTAACCTCGAAGCAGACGAACGCCCCGAGGACCTGTACCAGCGACTTATGTCCTTTATTGAGAACAACTTATTGGCAGCGAATGTCACCATCACACACCACGGCGAAAAACCTGGCACCGATGCGGAGTTGATGACCAACCCTCGAAAACGTAATGGTCCTCACTTGGCTAAGATTAATCCACGCTGATCTCCCGGGCCTGGTAAAACAACGCTATGGGACGGAGCTCAGGTCCAGGTCGCTCGCATCTCTTAAGCCGGAAATCTCCCAAGCCCTAGAGTCACTCCTGGAAGAAATCGGCACCTCAGCGGATGCTAAGATCTTGCGTACTACGGCGTCCAAACTGAGACCACCTTCTACAAAGGCTCCTTACCACACACCCCAGCCCATCACTAAACGTTTCGTCAAGTCTTGCCCTTTATGCAAACAAGCTGGTCGTAATGACCATCACTTCTTAAGCAAGCGCACCTACCTACCTCCTGAAGACCGTGCGTTCCTCGCCAAAGCTCGTCTTACAAGCAGCCTAGATGTCGAAGACGAAACCGAAGACTCCGATTCCTTCAGCCCACCTGAAGCAGAGGATACCGTGCCTCCCTCCTTCCCCTCGGCCAGTACCGTCTCGCGCCGTGTGAGCACCAAACAGTCTCCTAATTTCAACGCCTACTACAGACACCACCCGCTCGAGCTCACCTTAGACACAGGCGCCGAAACCAGCATGATTAAAGCCTCTGTTGCCAGTAACATCGACGCTCCTATTATGAAAACATCTCAACAGGCCTTACAAGCGGACGGGGTCACGCAATTGCTGTTGTTGGTGAGACTTGCCTCGCCCTCTCACGAGCTGATAAGCATCTCACACCTGATGCTCTCGTAGTTGAAGATTTGGACGTCGACGTATTAGCTGGAACACCATTTATAATTGCCAATGACATCTCAGTTCGCCCTGCCAAAAGTGAAGTTCTTATTTAAGGTTCCGAAGTTACCCTTTACAATTTGCAGTCCAGCGCCACCTCCCATGCTCACGCAGTTCGTCGCACCCAATCCTATGTATTACGCTCCTCCGCGCCTACCACCGTCGTTTTTCCAGGTGACTTCCTCGAAATGGACGTACCTCCTGACTTAGGCCCTGACTGCACCCTAGCTATAGAGGTCCGTACTGATGCACCTTCCAACCAATGTACCAAGGTCTCACAGCTCTGGCCTCAGCCTCATATTACCTAAGCTGTGGCTAACAAGGTTCGTATAGTTAACAACACCAACGAACCACGAGCCATCCGTCGCCATGAACACCTCTGCCAAGTACATCTCACCACGGTCGTGGACTCCACAGCTGCCCCAGCAGTGCCCCACCCACCTCCTCCTCGCTGCCACAGTGGGAGCCCAGTGCACCAGTCCGGTTTCTTTTCCGATGCAGTCACCGTTGACCCCGAAAACATCCTACCTGACAGTCTACGCAGCCAGTTTCGTCAAGTGCTCCAGGCCCACGATTACGTCTTTAATCCTACTATTGTTGGATACAACGGCGCTGCTGGCCCTGTTGAAGCCACTGTCAACATGGGTCCCGTACAACCCCCACAACCCAAGGGCCGTGTTCCCCAGTACTCCCGCGACAAGCTGGTAGAGTTGCAAGAGAAATTTGACGAGCTGGAGCAATGCCAAGTCTTCCGTCGTCCCGAGGATGTCGGAATCACTGTAGAACACCTCAATCCATCTTTCCTTGTTAGGAAGCCTCTCGGCGGATTTCGTCTTGTTCCTGCCTTTGCCGATGTCGGTCGATACAGCAAACCTCAACCCTCGTTGATGCCAGACGTCGACTCAACCCTTCGTACCATTGCCTCATGGAAGTACGTAATAAAGTCGGATCTCACTCGTGCCTTTTACCAGATACCTCTCTCCAAAGCTTCCATGAAGTACTGTGGCGTTGCCACCCCGGTTCGCGGCATCAGAGTGTACACACGATCAGCCATGGGAATGCCTGGATCAGAGACAGCGTTAGAAGAATCGATGTGTCGCGTCCTGGGCGACTTCATCCAGGAAGGATGCACAGCAAAGCTTGCTGATGATCTTTATTGTGGAGAAGACACATCCGAAGAGCTCATTTCCAACTGGTCCCGCATACTGAAAGCTCTCAACCGCTGCAATCTACGACTGTCTGCCGCTAAGACCGTTGTCTGCCCCAAACCAACCACAATCTTGGGTTGGATCTGGTCGCAAGGCGTACTCTCAGCTAGTCCCCATCGCATCGCTGCACTCATCAGCTGCCCTCTCCCTGAGTCCGTCAAAGGTCTCCGTTCATTGATCGGCGCCTCCAAGGTCCTTACCCGTGTGCTCCCTCATTGTCCCAACTCATAGACCCGCTTGAATCTTCACTAGCCAGCCTACAATCCCACGACTTAGTGCAATGGGATGACAACCTTCGCCAACAATTTGTCACCGCACAAGAAGCCCTTAAGTCACACAAGTCCATTGTCCTCCCGCGTCCATCCGACCAACTTTGGATCGTGACTGATGGTTCGGTAACTAAACGCGGCCTTGGAGCTACGTTATATGTTACTCGCAACGACCGTCTACACCTAGCGGGATTTTATAGTGCAAATCTACGCAAGCACCAAGTAACGTGGTTACCCTGTGAAGTCGAAGCTCTGAGTATCACTGCTGCTGTCAAGCACTTTAGTCCGTTCATCATCCTGTCTAAACACCGCGCGTGCGTCGTGACAGACAGCCAACCTTGTGTCCAGGCCGTCAACAAGCTCTGCCGAGGAGAGTTTTCCGCTAGCCCCCACGTTACCTCGTTCCTGACCACTGTCAGATATCAAGTGAGTCTCCAACACCTTGCAGGTAGTGCCAATGTACCTTCCGACTTTGCAAGCCTAAACGCTCCTGACTGCAACGCACCCCATTGTCAGATTCTGTCGTACGCAGTGTGTCTGTCCAGGATATCTTAGACAATGGCACGCGCCTGCCATTCACCAGCAGGCCCGCGTGGTTCAGTGTCCAATATGAGTGCCCCGATTTACGCCGCGTCTGTGCCCACCTGAAACAAGGCACGCGTCCTTCGAAGACACTAACCAACATTAAGGACATTAAGCGCTATCTGAACGTCACGTCTATTTCTCAAGATGGCCTGCTAGTCGTACAACGTCAACAACCACTGTCACCCCCCCCCCCCACTGAATTGATCGTGGTACCACGCTCTGTTCATGACGGATTACTTACCGCCCTCCACCTCAAGTTAGACCACCCTTCTAAGCACCAGCTCCAAATGGTGGTGCAGAGCCACTTCTTTGCCCTGGATATGAGTACTGCCATAACTCGCGTGTCCGACTCCTGCCACACCTGCGCCTCACTCCAAAAGTTACCACGCACTCTCACCAACCAATCGTCAGATGATTCACCTGACGTCGTAGGCGTGTCATTTGCAGCCGACGTTATCAAGCGCTGCCGCCAACTCATCCTGCTTCTGAGAGAATGTACAACCTCCTACACTACGTCGTGTATAGTACCTGATGAAAAGAGCGACACTCTTCGTGACGCCCTCGCCCGACTGGTCGTAGGCCTGCACCCCTTGGACGGCCCCAACGCAGTCATACGTGTTGACCCTGCACCTGGATTCGTCTCGCTAACGAACACCAATGCATTACGACACCTCGGCGTTTCCATTGAGGTCGGCCGCGTGAAAAACGTCAACAAAAATCCTGTAGCCGAAAAGGCAGTACTAGAGCTTGAAACGAAACTCTTACGCCAAGAACCTGGTGGAGGCCTTGTTACTGAACTAGGCCTCGCCATTGCCACAGCCTGTTTAAACTCCCGACTGTGCAGCCAAGGCCTCTCCGCCCGTGAGCTTCGGACACAACCCACCAGTTTACCAACGAGCAGATACCCGTGTCTGACATGTAACACGTCATAGCGAAACACACCATTCGCCAAACCAACGATCCATTCAGCGAAAAAGCCAAAGGGGGCCACAACTCAGTAAATCCCTCGACCCCTCTACAAGTTGGCGACCTCGTATACGTGAAGTCTGACCGGGATAAGTCCCGAGCTCGCGACAGGTACATCATTGTCCGCATTGATGGCGAGTGGTGTTTCATCAAGAAATTCACTGGTTCCCAACTCCGCGCTACATCATACAAAGTCAAGCTACCTGAGCGTTAAGGTGTACCCCCCCCCCCCACTGTCCCACCTGTGGAGCACCGGTCTATTTCTCCTCCCTATGATGAAGACGACTGTGGCACGACCTTTGCACCACCTCCCCCTTGTCAGCCTCTCCCCGCTCCACCTGAACCTCTTCGGCCTCACAGTCCGGATGCGTCAGATCTCTCTCCATGTCAAGCCGAATACCCACAGGCCATTACCTCCGATGAAACAAGCCCCTCTCATCCTCTGGCCCCCACATGTACCGCCTCACCGCTGACATCATCCGAGTCGCCAATCACTGCTGCCTCAGAGCCTAAACCTCAGCGCACCTGCAGGCCCCCAAAGTACCTACAAGACTACATTCTAGGATAGTTAACTCACACTACCTGGGCTTCGTGACCTGTGAGACTATCTCCTACTTCACATGGATGGAACTGTTGATATTTCTAAGACACTTATCCGCTTATTAGACTTCTACCACCTTCGTTTATTAGACTTCTAACACATTAGTTACTCTTCTCGCGTCAAAAGAAGAAGAAGAAGTTGCGTCAGCGGGCGTTGTTAGCCGCGCATGCGTATTATGTTTTTGTTGTTGTAACTCGTGCTCTCGGCGGCCATATTATTGTATTCGAGTTGTTGTTGTCATTAAACCGCTACAGTTCGCTATTCACGGGTCGTCTTGTCCTCATTACTGGCGCAGTTCTAGAACTGATGTACTTTTGGAGATATTAAAACAAATGTACTGCTTGTTTTACTTACGAATTAAAATGGCCGAGACACGGTGTAGTTAATTCGCCGTTTATTTTGTTTACGGTAAATGTAAAGAAAAGCAATATACATGGAAGGAAACTAGAACAGTGGTGTTACATTTGTTTCAAGTCTCTTGTGAACACAAACGAGCGACTAGAAATGGTGATATCAACAATCACATTGCTGAGCACCATTTAAAAACAAACCACAGAATCGACTGGGACTCTGCTGAATGCGTTACCTACAGTACGGACTACTATCAACGAATCACTCTGGAAAGCTGGTTTACTAACTTAGAACAAACACCACTGAACCGTTACCAACAGCTACCTGCACCTTACAAACGACTGATTGCCGACGATAACAAGACAGACAAACAATAGACAAACCGACTTATTTGATTAACAATAGACCAACGGACATTTAACTAACAAAAGACGGATCAAAACGCACCAATCACGTTTAATAGTCTTCACAGCCAATAACATCACGGCTTAACTGACAGACGACCAATAACATCACGGGATCGTCGACCAATCAGGACAACGACTAGAGACTTAAAACATCTACTGACGATTCACAGTTCACTTCACTCTGATGATTACTTCCGCTCAGGTTGTCGAAACGTCAGTCAATGTCACCTCAAACAGTCCTTCTCAGGACTACACTCACCCGGAAGATCACAATTTACCGAATTATGACATGACTCCTGGGTTCAAACCAATTACAATAAAACGCATATTAAGCATAAAGACAAAAATCTTGTTCAAGGTCGCGGAGAATTTTACAGGGAAATCCCTTTCTCCACGGTTTGCTGTACATTACTAATGGCATTATGTCGGTAAACCGTGCGTTGGAAAGCTACGGAAGAGACAAGGATTTTGTAATATTTTGTGAAACATCCAGGAGGAACGCAGTGACCATAGTTTTAAAAAATCTTTCAGGGTGCACAGGACTGACAGTAACGGAAAATAGGTCCAAACGCTTAGAAAGTCTAGCGTAGCCTGCATAACGGGCGTTATTGAGCCGAGTGAGTTATTTTTTCTGAGCCACGCAAAGAGCGAGACGCGAGCGCGAAGCTCAGAAATGACTAGCTCGGCTTAGTAACGCCTGTTATGCAGACTAAGTGTAGTGTGGAAATATCGGCTTCTCTCAAGCAGCCATTTCTTTTGGTTGAATCGTTCCTGTTCGCCGTACATCATCCGTTCGATGTTGACATGAATATAATTACGCCAAATTTAAAGCCCAAAACAGCATTAAATTCCTGAACAAACAGCTGAATACTGGAACACGATTAGCGACGTTGTTACGCAGACGTCCCGTTTCCGCGTGAAGCAAAGAAAATAGGAGACGTCTGCATAAAGGCTACTCAAAACCCACCTTTTTTGAACAGTGTCGTTTTAGTATGCCACCAAAGAAAGGCAGGGAAGCTCTTTCTTTTTGTGTTGTAAGCCCTATATTTTGTCTGCCGAAACCCCCGTTGTTTCAAATCAGTTATTTTTTAATATTCTTGGCGGCTACTCGCGTGTTAGACTAACTACATGCCGAAAAGCAAATAGTATGTAAATAGGCTTTCAATTTACCTTTTAAAAAGGAGACGTTGGAGAAGGGGAGCAAAAATGTCCACAAGAAATTATGCGTTTTGAAAAAGACCAAATTATTCCGTGTTTCATTACACATGTACCACATTATGTTATGTCATGTTAGGTTCAACAAGTCAACAGAACGAACGAAGTGAACGCCGGCGAAACGCCGACTGTTATGGAACCGGCCGTCGACTCGATACGTTCATCCTTTATTCGTTCACTGAACGCCATCATTCCGGGCATAAGTTTCGTGAAAAAAAAATGTATTTGAGCTAAGGTACAATTGAATTTTTTTAAATTTTCTGTTTTATTTTAGCCCACTGAAGTTTTTGAAGTCGTACCGTGTCAACTTAAGTAAGAGTTAGATCAAAAGCTACTGGTGACTGATAAATAGACACTGAAATATAAGTAGGTGTCCTTTTGAGTTTCAGCTTCTGTCAAAATTCAATGCCAACTCTTACTTCGCTACAGGTGTGTAATCTATTCATCGCTCAGTAAAATTCACAAGTCAACTGCATTTTGCTGAAACCGTGCTAGAACCGGCCGTGGAAGCAACTTACCCGACAAAAAATAGACGGCTTGTCAGAACGGCAAAAACTGAAGCACTTTCCAAAAGATTACTTACACTGAGGCTTCAAACAAACTTAAGCTTCTCAACCCAGAGATTCCCGACCGCTGACCTGACAGCACTGATGTTTCAAGTTGAGAACGGAACGAAGTCCTTCACGCAAAATTCTTGAAGACGTGTAATTATTAGTGCAACGTTTTTAGTTCTCTCGGTGTGTTACTGGAAAATAATTACTAACAATCGTAGGGCTGCAACTGTCAGCTACAAAAGCGGTTAAACTAAAGGTTTTTCATGATTTTACTGCTATGTGCTTGACAGGTTTTGAAAAGGTAAGCGATAAAGATGCCTCAATCAGGCTTTGGAAAAGTTCGCCTAGGAAGCTGAGCCGGAATGTCGCACTCCTCGTGCGTGCTTGCGCTAATTTAGTTTCCATTCCTCGCGCGCTGAAAAAACTATATGGAGCCACCTTAAAACGATTTACGTCGTTGTTTGACATCAAGGAGCAAGGAGCATCAATACGTTCCCATGATGGGATCCTCAGCATTTTAGTAGGTTTCCCTGGTAAAAGGAGTGATACACAGTTTCTGGTAAAAGGAAACAACAGAACAGGATGTAGCGTCCACTGACCTTCTAGTCACCACCACATCAACAGCCCTCTATAAGGCCATGATAAGATATTCCGGATTCCAGACTAAATTTCAACTACCCCCTTTCTTTCCCATTCCTTACGGCGCCTTTCAATAAAATGCGGACTCTAAAATTGAAAGCTCAACCGACAAATGCGTTTTTCGCTGCCGTCAATCAAATATTTGGCGGCTCCTCCCAACTTCCGACTACTGCCGAGCGCAGTTCGTATCATGAGACCTTTTACAGTCGTCAGCTAGTTCAAACGTAATCCCAGATTTATTTGTTCGATCCAATAATCCATTTTTCAAACGAAGAATGAAAAATTTAAAGTGAAACTCAACCCGTTAGCCGAATATTGATTGGACGAATGCATGACATCATGCCTCAGGCACGTGGGAATTTGGCAGGTTTCCCCGAACTGTATTCGAAAGGTCCTCTGATTTTAAAGTTTTTCTTATCTCTTCTCTCCACTACCAGCCTTTGGAAACAAATCAGAACACGGAGAAAAACTTTGAGCATTTTGGTGGGACTGAAAGGAGGTGATTCCGTTAGGAAAGCAGAAGTAAAAATTAAACAATGGGAGAATCCCATTGGAAGCGGTTTGTGCAAATCGGGAAACCTGTCAAATTCCAACGTGCCTGTCGCATGAATTAATGGAAACAAAAATCGAGTATGGGTTCAAGATTCAGTTTGAATATTTCATTTGTCATTTGTCAAGAGGATTATTGAAACAAATAATGAAATCAATATTGCAATAATCAACTTCAAATTTTTGTGCTATGGGGATACGCTCGACCTGGCTGATGACTGTAAAAAGTCTCATGATACGAACAGCGCTCGGCAGTAGTTGGAAGCTGGGAAGAGCCGCCGAACATTTGATTGAGCTTTGAATTTTAGAGTCCACATGTTATTGAAAGGCGCAGTAAACCAAAAACGTGATCCTTCGAAATGGGCACCAGAGATAAAATAGACTTGCTTTTTTTTAGGAACCTAAGACAGAACAATATTCAAAACCTCAGCGCGGATGTCTTGTCTCCTCTCACAGATTTACATATATTGTAAGTGCTTATATCGTCTATCCTAGGAGACACGTTATCAGTGAATTGTCCTGCAATAGCGTTTTTCTTGGCAGTAAAAGCAAGGTGCAACCAAAAAGAAAAGGGGGTGGGGGCTGCATTGGTATAGCTACATTGTACAAAAACAAAAAAGGCAACGGAATACATGTGTACTACGGTGTCTCTTCGTTCTTTCTTTCCTTCGAACCTTTCTTCAATCCACATTCCAGACACGTTTATCCCCATTAATTCCGCAATTCACGGGCTGTTGCGGCCGGCACAGGTTTCCCAAAGATTCACAGAATCATCGGACTCAACGCATAATGACGATGAGATATTCCATTTTAACTCAAGCCCAGAATAACTATAGATAAAATCGTTCGAAAAGTTAGACTTTAACAAAAAGATAACTTTCCCAGTTGTGCCAGTTGTGTCAACACGGCAAACTTGATGTTAGAAGAGGAATTCTCCAAAACGCCATTTTCCAAAACATCACTTAGTGACTTAAGGTAACTTTAAAATCAAGAGAGCCTGGCAGTTGCCATAATGCCTTGCTGTGTTTCCTTTAATAGGGATTTGTCTTCAAATGCCATTACACTACTTCCTGACGGACTGTTTACCGAAAACAGACGTCTGAGATTCATGTAAGTATAGCGTCGAGAGACAAATATGGTCCATAAATGAAGCAAGGCTGATTGTAAAGCTGGGATGACACCTTTTTTCCGATACTTCGTCAGGCCACCGTAGCTTCTTCTGGCAATGAAAGTAACTTCAACACAAAAACGTTCCGTGTCAAATAAAAAAGAAACAATAGAACATAAAAAACAAATAAGAAGCTTATATTTCTTCTCGCTCGGTAAATGCCCTTGGGTTTGACCTCTAGTGTTTGACTATCGATAACGTACCCCTCCTGATCCATGTGCATTACGTATGAATTCTAATGGACTAAGGTCTACGTAGGTAAGTAAATGATGGTCGGAAGGAAGATGGGCTGAAACTGGTCGTCGGTGTTCGTTAACCCCCGCGACGTTGTCTCTCCTCAAAAAGATATGTGAAATGATTGTTACAACGTCAGCTGTGTACCATGTAGCTGAGAATATTGGAGTTGGAGGCAATGTAATAAGACATGTGTCTGCCTGGTTTCCCCAGCTGAGGATAATGTGTAGACGGCAAGCCCGTCAGTGATGTAGTTGCGAGTTACACAGTCGTTCTCGAAGGTGGAGAAACTCCTAGGGAAGGCTGGTGTGAGTTGCTTTATAAACTGCATCTGACATATTGTGTTGCTAAGGTTGTCAGTACGTCTAAAGACAACGAGACATTGGCGCAACGTTGGGAAACAAGAAAATGTTGAATTGTTTGTGAATGATAGAAAGATACAAAGAGAAGAGCACGATTGTATGTGATATTAAGAGGAAGACGACAGGGGCGTTCAGATGTGATTTTGCTGGGTTTTTTTTCACGGTTCACAAGGCTATTTTGCAAGTTCATATATACGTACAGTGAAGTTGTCGTCGGAGGAGCATATATGTCGTAATCTAAGGACATCGCCGAGCGGTGTGAGTTGTTTGGTGTGAAAGGGATGACATAAAGAGCGTACGGATGATTAGTCCTAGGTTTTCACAGAGATCTTTTCATTAAGAGATACATTAAAGACAAGAAATGGGATCGATGTGGATGAAAGTCCATGAGCCAGTGAGGCTGGTCGGTACCATCTAAGGGGAATAATGCTCATAGTGTTTTTTGGAAAGCTACAGACCTGTAGAGTTGGGATTTGTGTGATAGCATTACATCAGTGTTAGCTTTGGTTTCTTATGCCCTATCACGTTGTACAGTGCCAGGTACCTAATTAGCACAATTATTGATTTTGAGGTCTCTAAAGTTGAAAGAGCATTTATGGACAAAAGGTGGTTATTAAGAGATCATGTTGGTGCTTCTTTAAACTACTGATTTGATCGTTATGCTAAGATGATCTTATAGAAGATAACGTAACTGGTCACGTGACCTGACCAGATCTAGATTTTTTCCATGGCCATTTTTGCAATTATTCCCTAAAATAAATGTAAACTTATTATTCCCTTAAGATTACATACACACTAATTAACGATTCTTATAAATGCCATCGCTATCCAGCTCATCTTCGTCCTCATCTGCACTTTCTTTACTGTCTGAGATGGATGGCAGGTTGTCGCAGTGTTGCAGTTTGCACATATCAGTGCACTTGAGTCCATTTGCCGTACACCCATATTTCGGCAGTGTGCACTTCTTTGGACAGGTACAGGTCAGTAAATCAAGGACGGCTTCAGGTGCTGGCTGACCCTTCATCCAATCTACTGCAAACTGCTCAGCTCCTTCTTCCCTCTCAATTTTCCACCATCTGCCAACAGGGCTTGGCACTTAAGGATCTTGCTCCAGACACCTTTTCTACATTACCACTTGTTAGTTGGCTCGTTGAGCGTGTTTCTCCAAGCAGTTCCTGCATAGTGGAAGTTTGTGGCTTTCGATCTCACCTTTTCTTGCACAGAACAGGTTATACGTGAAGTCATTGACCTTAACTGATGATCCTTTGGGGCCGTAAAGGAGGCAAGTGAATGCTTCCAGTTCCTTCATAAGTTTTGGGGAAAGGTCCATTCCTCACCCAACTCTAAGAACATGTGCTGGATATTCCTGCTGGTGGTCAATAATTTCAAGGCATTTGTTGACCTATGTTGAAAACATAGGGTCTTAGCCAGATTGCAGCTTGTCGCCTTCTATGTTTATTTGTATGTATGTATGTATGTATTTATTTATGATCTGGGGGGGGAGTCCCATGTGTGGCGGGTGGGTAGGCTAGTTGGAAAATTTGAATTTAAGCCATTCTAAAACAGACAGAGAACGCGAGACGGCGATTATCCATGCGCCTTTCACGTGGGAGTGCGTCCCCCGGGTGAATCGTTGTGGCACTTTGTGGCACCAATCAGATTAAGGCTACTATGTGAAGAGTACATTCTATCAATGAAAAAGCTGTTTAGAATCCGCTAACTGGAGCTGAGGTCAGACAAGATTAAGCTTACCGACCATGTTAAATGTACACGGGGACGGAAAAGATCAGCGCAAATGTGCTTTTCTACTTTTTCCAGTAGAATATTAATTTTTTGGTAAAGGGTTAGTATGGTGGAATTGATGGTAATTTCCAAAAACTATTGTTAAGGTATCAGAGTACCCCAAATGACAACCTTGCGTTATCAACGTTTGAGCGTCAGGCGTTTCACACAAACCCTGACAAACTATATATTTTCTAAAAGCTTAATAATTGAAGAATACGAAAACGTATTTAGATAAAGAAAAATGAAAATTCTGTTGAAAATATAGCTTATGTTTTTCAAAAGTACATCATTCACAAATCGGTTCCGCGCCACTCGAAAATGGTCTGGAGAGTAAGACGAACATCGTACCGAATTCTTCACACCTTTGTCTCAAAAATTGTGTCTCGGAATTTTTTTATCTGGCCTGGTTTGTTTTCTGCACTCGGTTAAACTTTGAAGTTTGAAAAAACACCCCTTCTCCTTCTTTAACGGCTCATAACTTTTGAATGAGCGCAAAAAATAAAATTTGGAGACACGGTTTTGGTGTCAAATTATCTGGCAACATTCTCGCCAAATTTGAGCTAAATTGGTTGAAAACTCGCTGGACGCGAACTCAAAACGTGCGCTCAATTTCTTGAAAAATTAGTTTAGAGAAAAATGGCAAAATAGATTAGGAGACTGTTCCGGCCTGATGAAATTAAAACACCTAGGTGTCAGGATACCACAGGTGTTACCTGTGGTTTGATCGAAAGGAGGCTCAACTTACCTTATAACAATAGCCCAAACATGGTGTCATATTTTTATCGGAAAGCGACCTTCGTTCAGGTCTGTGTACGCGTTCCGCGTTCTTGACGCACTGGAAATTTTACCCTCATAATTTAACGTCGGCTGTACAATGTCGAAAACATAAGCAAAAAGAAAGGGCAAGACTTATCAAGCTGCCGGGACCTGAAAGACGAAAGTAAATGCGAAAGGAAAGCACTGTGAAACCCGCGAAGAAGCCGTCGCGTGCTCGGCTCAAGATCTAAAAGAGAACGTCCTTTCATAAATGCAAGCAGTTGGGTAATAAACTTCTTTATTACTCGAGACACTACTTTTGCAATTTACGTTTTCGTGAGGCAAACTCGACAACAAGCACCGCTTCATCGAGCTTTTCTACGAGCGTTTCGCCTGATGTGATTGTCGTCCCTTTCAATCGTTGCATGCATGGATTCTTCACAGTATTCTCCATCATCTTCTCTCTTCGCGTATTGCAACAGCTCTGCCGTATCTTAAAGCGGCTCACGGACATGGCGTTCTCGTTCTTCTCTAGGTTTTTCCAACCACATTTCTTGACTACAGATATACGAGCTTCTGTCACTCGCGGAAAGTTTTTCGGCCCACACCGAGCAGAATTCTTTCGTACGCTTAGGCTTTGCCGTTTTTTTTTTTGTTTTGTTTTTGGCGGAGGCAAACAGGCAGGATCTCTTCCTTCTTAACTTCTTAATCTCATGTTTTCTGCACAACATCGATGACGTGGGATCGATCTCATGTCAAAACATCCCGGCGTAGTCGACAGATGACTGTCGACACCTAATTAGAGAGAATTAATGGCCCTAACCGTTTTTCGTCCATAACTTTGGGTAGAAAAAAATCTTTTTTTGTGAAACTTTTGCAATGGAGAGGTTTTAATAATATCTATCTCAAAATGACAAAGCGTATTTTTTTAAAAAGTGGTCAATTTTGGGGTACCATGATACCTTAAGGCAGGTAAAATGTGCTTTGTCGTGGCCAACGGTGGAATGTGACAAAAACAACATCGTTCCAAAAATAGACTAGTTGACGAGAGACTGTAATTTTTTATTTGTTCTTTTATGATTTGAGTTATGAAACAGCTGTTTTGGTTATGTATCTTTGAGCAAGATGTTGGTTGAAAATATTGTATCAGTGTTTGATGTGGATCATTTTGATTGTACTTTGGAAGGCTTTTGAAACAGCTTTGTTTGGTAATTTGAAATTTATAGCGACGTGTTTGAGATAATTTAATTAATTGTGAAAAAGATGACCTTTGGTCGTGAATTTGCATAGAGTAATTAGAGGCTCAGTGAAGACTGTGCTTGTGGATATGAACTTCCCTGGACATTATGTTGAGCAACATTGTGGCTAAGTTTGACCAATTTTGGCTAATTTTGAGGCATATGTGATTTGTAGTCCACGTGACAGGTGCGTGATACAAAAGTCAGTAAAATCTTGAAGCGTTAAGTCTCCAATTTGCTTAAATTAGTTTGTTCATTCAAGCGTGTCTGTAGGTTTTTAAACCTGTTTCTTATTCCCATATTAAAGAAGGTTACGTTTTAGTTTACGATACTGTGTCCAAGATTTGTATCAGTTATTTTCACAGATTTTCCAGCGGACATAGAAATGATTCTTTCTTGGTTTCATCATATACAGGAACATATGGCATGAAAATTTGTTTGAATAACAACCTTTGCCCTCTTTCGGTCTTCAGTTTGCATAAACAAGATTGTGCAACTGGGAGTGCCAATGGCTGTCCTCTCCTCAAAGTATTATCTACTACACTTGTCTCTTTCACCTCTTGTTCTGACCTCGATTTACATCATCAGTAATATGTGGACAATTATTAGTTGACCTTAACTGAGGTTTCAGTTTTAGATTTAATTTGAATTTTTTATGCAGTTATTTTGTTTTAGAGTCACTTTGACTTTTCAACCTGTGGCCTATTAGCCCGTTGATTGCTTTATCTCCCAATTTTAGTCCGACTGGGTTCTTAGCAGGATTTTGTTTTGCATTCCAAGGGTTTTGCTGAGTAAAAGATAAAGCTGTATTCAAAACAGTAAATTTCCGTCAGCGCTCATATGACCAGCACATGAGTTGAGATGAGCGTAATGCAATAATTTCAACAATATGCACTCAGTGTATTATAGAGTATGTCTTAAAAATCGAAAATAAGCTAGAATGAGATTTGTTATTTCAACATAGGTCAAGCACGCAATGCGTGCCTATGTTCTTCCCCTTGCCAGCAAAGGCACTAACAGTATCACAGCCAGTGAATAAATGCATGCCAAAGAGCTCCCTGCAAACGTCAATGCCAAGAGTAGCAGCGGGTTTCCTGACATCAGTAACCCTTGTCCTGGTTCTTGTGCCACATTTCTGGAACAACGAGGCTCTTATTTTGTCGTGGAAAGCTAAAGCCATAATGAAGACATCTGTGTCCTCTGAGCAGACAACAACACCTTCGTAGCCCTCTTCAGCAGCATGTGTGGCGTGGAGAAGTAGGCGCCCATCTGCTTCTTCCTGTTGGCATTGGAGGGCTTGTACCTCATTACTGCCATCAGATGTAATTCTGTAACATTTG
Source organism: Siderastrea radians (assembly GCA_964017195.1). Classification (NCBI taxonomy): domain Eukaryota; kingdom Metazoa; phylum Cnidaria; class Anthozoa; order Scleractinia; family Rhizangiidae; genus Siderastrea; species Siderastrea radians. The sequence continues at coordinate 191,457 of CAXHKT010000457.1, forward strand.
TCACTCATGGTTGCATAAAAAACTTTCTGCTGCAGCTTCTCTCTGATCCCGGCCTTCTTCCATTCTCTGAATATGAAACTAATGAGACTGTTTTTGTTCTGAACTCTTCTGAACTAGTCAGGAAACTCCTCCATTGCCTGACGATCTGCGTCCCTGTGAAGGCTTGCAACTGGTGTCACCTCTCCAGACTCTCTTCACCCCTTAAAAATCCCTCACTGTCCTTGATGGAGTTTTCATGATAAGTGCCAAATACAAAATCTATATTCTGTTGTTCTTGCCACTTTCCTTCAAGGCCATGGAGAAAACTGTAGTGGCGATATCTCCAGAAGTAGCTTGATCGCCTTTAACTCTCTGTACTAAACCCATTCCATCAACTACTGAAGTACACTTTTCTGGAAGTTGCTCTACTGTGGTTACATTGTTTTTTTTTGCAACATTGTTGCTAAAGAGGCTTTGTTGTTCTTCCTGAGTAATCCTTACGGTGTTGACAGAGCCCAGGGTAATGGACCAAGGTGATATGACAGAGGCTATCTTTCGTGCTTGTGCCATCACTATGATGCGACCGAACAGAGAGCTATATGTTTTCAAGATGATTGCCCTCCCACTTGATTTAACTTCCTTCTTCTTACACATGCTGCTGAATGTCTTCAGTAAACCTTATCAGCCTCATCAGTAAGGCTTTCATCTGCTTTGCGTTTTAGAGTCTCCAGATCTCTCTTCATGGTATGGAGACTTCTGCATCTTCGGTGATAAAATATTTTTGAGATTTCATTGTCTTCAAGCCGTTTGGCGATCTCAAGAATGTGGGAATGATCTGTCACTTTGGCTGCTTCAAGTAAAGTTAGCCAGGAGTCATAGCTTTGAGGACTGACTAAATGATCATCACCCTTATTAGATACACTCTTGTAGTGTATGATGCACTGGTCTTTAGAAGATTCCTTGCCCTTGCTCTACATTCCATACAAAGGATATTTTTCTAATGGACTTGTGTACTATAGTATGTTACTCACACTTGTCGTCAACAACGCAGCACTTTTCACAGTAAATAAAAAATTTAACTTTGCTTTTGAAACAAGCTAAAGTCCAAGATTGCCTTTTATATACACTTAAAAGCTGGTACAACAAGAGAACTCTGTTCTCCCGCCATCTGAACCTGGGAAGTTTACTTAAAAAAAGAATATCTCATTCCTATATAAGGGATCCATGTAGTAAATTAGACAAAATATATAAATTGTAAATGACCAAGCCATGAGTATCGATCTCTTTTCCCATATAAGCTTACTGTTAAGAGAGCAGACAAAAGCTGATGAACAAAGTTTCTAGAAACAACGTTCAACGCCGTTTGTTTTCAAGGTACTCAGCCAAGGTAGTAATAGCAAATTAGACTCTTATTCTCACTGTCCTGTAATTGAAAAGTTCGCTGCTATGCCATAAATGATTAGATAATTTTCCACAATTTCTCTCAATACTTCAATCCAAAAGTTGCTAAAGCAATCAATGATTCAGGCTGAAAGCGTTCTTTGTAAAATCTACCATTTAAAGGCACCAAAAAACACAAATGATTTACCTGACGTTCAACCATCCGCCATCCTGAAAGTAGCCTGGCCACATCAGGCTAGGGAACTGGTGCAGAGTTAATTACTACTACCAGTCTCCCAAGATTGGGAATTTCTTTTTCTTTTCATAACTTTACTTGAATAGTCTAAATAGTTCATTATTGAGGCTAATTTGGTGTAACTGAAATCACTGCAATTGCCCAGTCACATCAAAATTAGTATTTATGCTAATTAAAAAGGGGAATAATTAATAAAAACTACTACCAGAGCAATGCTATCACATATTTTCTAACTCTATGGATATGTACCTTACCAAAATGACTATGAGAATTATTCCCCCAGATGGTACCGGTAACCAAAATTTTTGTTCTAGCTCACGGACTGTGAGTGGGACGGTGTGAATATGATAGTGGTGGGGAAGGCTTGTAAGGTAAGAGATGAGGGCAAACAGATCATCCTCTGTGTGGTTCCATGTGACAAAAGATATCGCCAGTGAAACTCAATCAAGTATGTTTAAGCGCGTCGCTCTTAAACCTAGCGAGAAATAGATTGGCGTTTGATGGTGCCACGCGTGTACCCATAGCTTTAATGTGTGTTTACAGGCACTAGTTATTATTGCACTTAAGAAGCATTCCAATAAGGTCGCGAAGAGTCTTTCTGGGTGCAGTGGAGGTAAAGCGCTTGTGAGTATTAACTGGTATTTCCGACAAGCGCCGATACCTTCGTTATGCGAAGTATATAACGAAAAATCGTGTTTGATATGTAAGAATGGCGTCACTAGGTAGGCTTCAAATTAAGATAATCAAGTGTTTGAGGAAGAGTGTGGTGTCTTTCATAAGAGATATTATAGAGTGACTAAAGGTTTGAGATGGTCGTGGTTGAATTGAGAAATGCACTGTGAGGTGTCCGTTGCTTGTTTATTTCGGGTAAAATGTAAAGTTGTCAATCTTTAGGGTCAGTTTGAATCAGGGAGGTTTTATTTTTGTCGACAATAACGTTGTCTTTGTTCATACGTAAAGTGGGGGGACGGGGAGCAGAGGGGTTGGGTCACTTTGTTTTCAGCTTTCTCAGTGCGGTTGTCATGCTATTTTGAGCCTCAGGAAGGGGTGGCTGATTATTTTTTAAGGCTCGTATATTGAAATACTGCAAGCTTCCAAAGACCTCTGTGAGCTTTGTGGCATGAAAGCCTTGCACGATCTACTTAGAACTTGCAAGAAAATGCCATTTAAGCAAATACAACCCTACAAGTTAAATGTTGGAAGTTCACAGTATTATTTGTTGAAGACCAGTCAGTCGACACTCATATATTGAAGATCTTCCAGAGTCATAAATAGTCACTCCTTATTTAACACGAATGTTTATTAAGTATTGTAAGTAATATTACAAATGAAACTACAACAGAAACTCAACATTCTGTTCAATTAAGAACATGCAGTGGTGAACATCAGTCAACTGTAGCTTCCTAATTGCTAACAATTATCACAAACTAGCAATAGTTACCACTAAAGCTGCCCCAGCTGTTGAAGGGCCTTTAACAATACAGACATATTGGTCTGTCCCTTCGGCGTCCGTATCAAGGAGGTTCGACTGTACCAAACCGCGCTTTGCCAGCACCAAATACTCACTTTAGTTCTGACAAAACGGGATGAACTTACACTGGATTGCACAAAAAGGGAAATTTTGCTTTAGGACCCTACTCGATCACGCAAAGATTTCTTTGACACATCCCTTACTAAGACAAAAACAAACCTCTGAAAGAAGAAATTTAACATACTCCGATCGCACCCTTTTTTTGAGTTTCCCACACCGACGTTTCGAAAAGTTGATCACTAACCTGGTACAGTCTAGTGTAAGCGTAGTATCGAAGGACTAATCAGAACTCTTAACTTTTAGAAACTTATTTCCGACATAAGTAGCTCTAAGTAAAGTTTAGGTATTTCTACGCTCAACAGGGCTAACGGACTTATAACACTGAATACACAGCCGCATAATTGGACCTCGTGGGATAAATTTAGTCACGAAATTTAAAAGCGTGAGGGCTACCCTACTTTGGGGTCGCTATGGTTATTTAGGCTCACAGATTTTGCCATTACAGATCAACTTAAAAGTACAATGTGGGTTAAGTCAACCAAAAGTTCTTGAGCTCGGTCCCTTATCTAGCGATTCGATTCATTTTGTCTGTTTCCGTGCACAGGAAAAGCTCTCAAGCGATACATGTACCAATTTGCATTTATTAGAAAATCAAACAATAGCCAACAGTAGCGGCATGGTCGCACCTCGGCTGAAAAACACAACAATCAACGTGATCAAAAAACATACATAACCACCAACCACTAGAGCTCTTTAGAAACAAGCTTCAGCAACTGATGAAGGATCCCTCTTTAGGTTTATCGAACCGTTCTTGCTTATACAACCTTGAAACGAGATGTACGCTTAATTAATACTTCTGCTCAATCTTAGCTTTATTCTTTTTCCCCAAACGCGCGCTGTCTTCCTGGTCAAGGGATTTAACCTTAGCTATCCTTCCAACAAAGGAAAATTAAATTCGCTAAGTACGTTACTCGACCACCGCAATCACTTTTATTTCTGTAAGTTACTAATCACTAACAAAATAACAGTATCAAGTTTCAACGCTACGCGTCTTCGCGAGTTAAAAATACGCAAGATTTTGTCACATCTGTCGCTACGTTACCGTAAGTATAACGCTCAAAAGCTTTTGAAATCTACTTATTCTACATCTCGATTACTGACTTTCCTCGTTAACGTTGTCTAACAAATCTCTGTAGTGGACTGAGTCTTTCAGTCAGTAGGTGATTTGTGTCTGGCTAGTCGCGTTTTTGAACCCAGCACACGTTCAAGAGCCTCTCTTATAACGCAGTGTATGACTGCGCGAAACTCTCGAGATGTGCACATACAATTCTTCTACTTAAACAAAAATCTCTCGTTTCTCTTGACGGTCCTTTTCTTTCTTCTGAAATGAAAAGAACGCGATTGAGCTTCAAAACTTCGCTATCTTTTTGGGTTCGTACACCACCTCCTTCTTTTAAACCGTGAAAATTACTCTTGCAACGCGACTGGACCAATGTGTGGTTGATGTGTTATTGACTGCGTCGATCACCTTACGACATCATTAACCAATCACTATCACCTCCCGATACCTACTCTGCGGTCACAACTCCCGATACTACTCAGCGGCCCCAGTTTAATCAAATCAAGATTTTTCTGGTATATGAACTTTACATTCATAATGTAAGTTTTTATACACGGGGACTCCAAGGATACCTCCTCCGGTTTTGGCCTCTGGGCCAAAAAACTGCGGTGGCAATGATCATAATCACCTGAGGAAAATTTATTAGAGGAGAAAAGCCAGAGACAAGCTACTAAGTGCAAAGTCCCCCAGACTGACTGAATGTGCAAAAGAAAAGTAAAAGACCAAAGGTAAAGGGATAAAGAGGAGTGCTCGAAGGGACGAGCAAGAAGAGCCTTTGCTAAGGAATTGGCAAGTGACGCAGGGGCGGCTGCAGCTAAGGGAGAACTGAGTACAGTATACAGGAAGATCACTAAACAGCTGAGTGGTCAAAGCAACACATACCAAGCCAGTTAGCATGAAAAGCGAAAATTGATACCAACTAAAACGGAACAGCTGCAAGATAGGTTGAGCATTTCGAAGAAGCGCTCAGCCGTCCAGAGCCTGATGAGCCTGCAGATCCAGAACCTTCAGATGACATTGCTATTAACACCGGCCCACCCACTCAAGCTGAAGTAGAGACAGCAATCAAGGCAATGAAGAACGGAAAAGACCCAGGAATCGATTCGCTACAGGCTGAATTAAAGCAGATTTTATTACAGCCTCCAAGGTGCTTACCGATCTCTTTGCTCAGATATGGGAACATGATGTTATACCAAAGGACTGGAGCAAGGGCCTCATTTTAAAGCTTCCTAAGAAGGGCGGCCTCAACAACTGTGACAGCTGGCGAGGCATAAAACTTCTTTCCGTTCCCAGGAAGGTCTTCTGCAGAGTCATCCTCAAAAGGATCGATAGTGCCATAGATGCCAAACTAAGGCAGGAAAAGGCAGGATTTCGTTAAGGTCGAGGCTGCACAGATCAGATTTTCGCTCTCCGGAACATTATTGAGCAATGCAACGAGCTCGAGTGGAATGTACCCTTGTATGTCATCTTCATTGACTTCAAGAAGGCATTTGACAGTGTTCACCGTGAGAGCTTATGGAAGATCATAAGGACTTACCGACAATACAGCCAAAAATTTTCACCATCATTGGGAAATTCTATGAGCACTTTGAATGCAGTGTCATCCTGGAGAGCACTCTGATAGAGTCATTCCCCGTGACGTGTTGAGTAAGGCAAGGCTGCATCCTCTCCGCAATGCTTTTTTCAATCACCATCGACTGGGTGAATGCGTCAGACAACATCAGACTGTCCCCGTGGAATCCGTCTCCATGAAATTCCTAGGAAAACATTCTTGGGAATTCCTAGGAATTTGAGGTGTGATTTTTTACGGTAAATTGGGACTTGGAATTCTTTTAAGCTTTCCAAGCTTAAATGGTGCTGGCTTGAATTTCTAGGAATTGCAACTAAAAGAAAACCAAAGATACAATTTCCGGTTATTCTCATAAATTCAACTCCTAGGAATTCCAAGGAACGTTTGAGAATAACTGGGAATTTTTAGGAATTTGTGTCAGGAATTGGTGGGAATAAATGGGAATTTCTTAAATAAATGGGGAAAACATTAGAAACATGACCCGAAACATCTGTTGGACAAGATACAATATCCCTTAATTTAGAGGTTAGTTGCTGATATTTAAAGCAGACAAAATGAGGGTACCCTGGTTTTTTTTAACCAGGCTTGAACCAGGTTAAAATCCTGGTTTCCCCAAGCTCTCGGTGCAAGGGCACATTCAGTTTACCTCAGAATGTCTGTTTTCAACAAATCTTCAACATGAGTTAAAAGATAAAATCCATTTAAGATCAGGTACCCTTTATGTTTGTGTATGAAGCAAAACTTGAAATGCAATTAAACAATCATCAAGTACCACATTCACCGATTGTACATGTAGGTCTTATCTGTTTTGGCTGCCTTTAATTCTGTTAACAATCTTCTGATTTCAGTCCTTTGGTGGCCTTATACATTTCTTCTTAGGAAAACAAACCAAGAAATTTTATATCAATTCTAGACCTGTCATACACTCAACATTATTAGGTTGCAACGTTCATTTTCAATAAAATGTAAGGCACATGTACATCTACAATTACAGTTCAAGTAGTGAACATACAACAGTAAAAACAGCAATAAAAATAAAGTGATGTAATATCTCATGAACTTGGATGTTTATGTGAGATGAAACATTTGATGTTCATGCAGCAGCTTCACCACAGGAGGTTAGCAGAAAAAAAACACGAAGTACTAGTCTACGTCAAGACATTAAACAAAACAAAAAAAACAAGGGCGTCTGGGGACTGCATGAAACTGTGTACTCGGTTCGACTGTTTTGAGCATCCACATTTCTGCAATCTGCATTTTTTAAGGGACAAGCTCCATTAAATGACCACTATCTAAAAATTAGTAGGGACTGTCCCATTTATCTCAACTTTATTTACAAACCATAAGTTTGGTTTACTTCCACATTTGACTGTCATGGTAACAGTTAATGTATTCGCTGTTACACTGCTACATTATGTGAAGAACGAATGAGCATGACCAATATACACTTACAGAGATAAACTCCACAATTTCTAAATGTGCTTGCATGTCCCAGCTTTTGATTATAACAGTCTGACCAGGCAAATCATCTGAAATTGCAGTTGCATGCAGAAGCCGATTTTAATTATCACAAAGGGCTACAATGTATAGTTGCGGACTGGCAAAAAATATACCATAAAACCGACACGAAGAACACATCATGCTCCACATTACAAACGGTGGTATGACAAAAGACTTAGTACTTCTCTGGTCCTGTTTTAGTTTCGTTTCCTGGCGTATACAAGTCGTGCGAATTATGATTTACTCCTTTGTGTTGCTGGCATTCGACAGAGCCAAAAGGAGGTTACCCGAAAATCAGACATACCTCTAAAATTCACGCACTTGCGTTCTCTCTTCCCTGCAATAACTTCTGCTTCACGACGTGACCGCTTTCCTTATAATTGATGATTTAAGTCATGTTGTTAAATAACCGCAAGAACACATATCGACCGCACGTGTTGATATAATTCACCCGCCTGCTAACAAAAAGGATTTGCTTAAAATAACGCCTTATGATAATTCAAAACAAAGAAAATATATTGGATTCTTGATCAAAAGGCGCGGGATCTCAGAAATGAGCCATAAATATTACCATTGAAGTCCCTAAGAAAATTTCATCAAGAACAATTCAAGTGCAGGGAAATTCGCTGAAACGTATTAAGAGGCTCTGACTGTAAATATCGAGAATCGTTGGACAAGTTCAAAAAATCGAAAATCCTGATAACTTGCCAGAAGAACACCTTTGGGGAGCTATCTTCGAAAATATTACTTAAACCTTCTGGGATTCTATTGTTTTCGAGAAATTCGGAAAAACGGTTTTGCTTAATTAATTATGCAAAAATCAGGTTTAAAATTAAATAAATTGAATGCGCTTGTTTTCCTCCAAAACTGTGAAAGAGTTCTCAGTGATCTTGCAAAGTAAAACCAAACAAACTGTGTATTGACATCTCTTAGATATACAGCCGCATTAAGAACTCATAAATACCGATCCCTTCCTTGGTTTACGTTTAATTTTAAACATATTTGTACAAGTGTAATAATATTGATAGAAACAGCACATGTTTTGACAAATACGTGTAAATCATAATAATAATGATGCACTTTTACTTCACGGCCAAAATAGTGTCATTTCAAAAAGTCGCCCAAAATCTTAGTAGCCGTTTGAAAAGAGCGATCGAGTCACGTACACAACAACATACTATGTCGTAGTTTTCTTCTCTCGAAGAGAAAGGTGTCATATGTATACGAAACTAATGCTAGACTTGCCTGTCGGAATTTTTGTCCCAGTAGAATATCAACTGCACATGACAGTATGCCCCAAACACAGGGATGCGTACAGTATTCGCTGGAGAACTAGCCATGCATAAAACAGCGGTCAATGTAGGAGACCGCATTCAAAAACTGCGATAAGTAGGTTGACAAATTGACAAAAATATTCACGTGACATGGGTCACGCAACAACTTGTGTAGAACTTTTAAAACTTCTTCTCCTTCTCCTTAGTTTTACGTAGAAATAGTACAAGCCCAAAACAATGCAAGAATAGATTGAAGAAATGTTTTAGTCCATTCTTTGTGTGTCTTCAGTGAATAAAATTCTCTAAATTAAGCTCACCCAAACTACTACTTTTCATTTCATTCATTTCATTATGCAAATTTTGGCAACACTGGTTCGCGAATTTTTGTTTTTGTCAGCGCCAGCCTGAATTGCCCAGATTTTTTATTTCATATCATAATAGAAGTAGGGCCAAACTTTATCACAGTGTTTATTTCAATTCGATGTTAGACATACCAAGACCCATTTTAAGCCTCTGTAGTTTACCAATTTTTGCCTTTTTCGGAAGTGCGCAAAATGCCTTTGTTTCAAAGAACCACCAAACCACATAAATGAAGCAAAACTCCATGCAATTCCCATTGATAGAAATTATAAGGGTATTGCTATCATTTAAAATTAAAATTGTTTTCTGGCGTTGCAAACGGTTTTAAAGCAAGCGTTTTCAATTTGTTTAATTTTAAGCCTGATTATTGCGTAATAAATTAAGCAAAACCGTTTTTCCGAATTTCCCGAAAACAATAGAATTCCAGAAGGTCTAAGTAATATTTTCGAAGATAGCTCCCCAAAAGTGTTCTTCTGGCAAGTTATCAGGATTTTCGATTTTCTGAGCTTGTCCGCCGATTCTCGATATTTACAGTCAGAGCCTCTTAAGAGCCAGTGTCTGTAAATATCGAATACCCGGCGCCAGTTGTGAAATTTTCAATTTCTTCATATTTTGCCTAAATAAACCCTTTAGTAAGTTATTTTCGAAAATACAATTAAAAGTTCCTAAAGCGCTTTAGTTTTTTCAAAATCGAGGAAAGTCTGAAAATCGCCATTTTGGCCTCCCGCCGCCATCAAAAAAGGGTAAAATGGTACATTTTCTTTTCGCTCGTACAGCTAAACGCGGTAATGTTTACCGATGTACTTTTAGCAAATCATAACACCATTCCTGCTCTTTCCAAAACTGTAGTTTATTTGCGAAAAGCTTTTAAATTTTATATCTTTCTAGCTGTTTTAACTACCCCGCTCTAAGCGCTTCAGCGGATAACCAAATTTTAGCTAATTTCTAAACCATAGAAAGCCTACTGGTACATTGATTTTCAAGCCGAAACTACGATGGTCTTTAAGCTTATACTTCACATTATGCTGTGTGAAAATTTCTTCCGCGGCCCGACAAAAGTGTCCCGTTGAGAGATGGAAACGATGAGTCAATTTTGGCAACGCGACCAATTTGTACCACAAACAAACGTCACTATAAATAAACCCAACATCAATCAAAAATCAGCTCAGAAAACCTTCAACAGTTCAATATCAGACATCATACACATTGTAACTTAAAATACTTGTTATTTTGATGAAAAAACATCATACCTTTGGGTATTCGTCGTAAAATAGATGCTAAAAGAAGAAGCTTTGATTCTAGCTTTCGTTATCCGACACCGAATAAATTACATCTCAACCAAAGGTCGAAAAGTCAATGCAATCATCTGTTCGTCACACAAGGGTCGTATTTGAGTATTTCCCTCCTTGTACTGCAAATTAACATGTTTTATAGCAAGGAAATTAACTTATTATCTTGAAAAGTTGACATTCCTGGTACTTTAAGCGTTCTTAAAAACAAACATCTGTTGCCACTCGCTTACATTTGCGTGACAAGAATTCGCTTGCTGCTAAAGCGGCAAACTGTATCGAAAAGATAAAATGCAGTTTTCAATAGATTAAAACTGCTCATCGTAGGGAATATATTGCAGAATTTGCGTTGACTAGTTACTGGCAGCGAGGAGGACTTAAAGTGCTAAAAATAAAACAGTGACCGGACTAGTGAAAGCCAGTCATTTGAAATTAATTTCCAAGCAGTCTGTCCAACTGAAATACCCTTGTTCTGAGAAAACACAACAAAGTCTAACGTGGTTAAACTTACCAAGGTGGTTGAAGGATGATCAACTTGACTGTTAGTATTCTGGTAAAATAATAGGAATGTGTTTCTTGCCTAGCTAGTACTAAAAGTTTTAAGACGGCCATGTCAAAGAGCCTGTCGTGACAAAATTTGTTTTAGCGTGATTGGGGATTGGGGCGAACGCCGGGGAGGGGGTGGGGCTAAGGGGAAGGTAGGGCTTTCGGAGAGAAAAATATGCAGGTGTTACACTAAAAGCTACATTACTGAAATGATATGAATAAAGAAAGTTACAATGCACGTTGATATTTTTGTCTGTATTCCCGTTGTTATTTTTATGATGACGTTAATCGACAATGATCCCTTAACCAGTGATATAAACAAAATTTATATTTTAAAACATCTATTTATATACATATAGTCTGCCAGACTAATTGTTTTACTGTAACCTGAATCGAAAGTAAGAAATAATTTGTATAAAATCATTTTTCTTTCGTAAACCCTTCCTGTTGCGGTAATATTTGTTTTTCGGCCCACGGCATGAGCTTTACAAATCAATCTTGCAATGTTATTGTGTGGTCTTTTTAAATTTACTCCACAGAGCAACTACAACAATCTACTAATGCTTAAAGAAGCCGGAGAAATGTAGGGTACATTCCTCCGTACTGGGGGGGGGGGGGGGTTGGTGCTTGAAGTTCCAAGGCAACCCCACCTTTAGCTTTTATATTTCCTTGCTTTTAACTAAGGCACACAGATCATACTGATCGACAACAATAGACTATATGTATACAAATAGATTTTTTAAAATATAAATTTTGTTTATATCACTGGTTAAGGGATCATTGTCGATTAACGTTATTATAAAAATAACAACGGGAATACAGGCAAAAGTATTAATGTGCATTGTAACTTTCTTTATTAATGTCATTTCAGTAATGTAGCCTTTAGTGTATACCTTCCCCTTAGCCCCACCCCTCCCCGGCGTTCGCCCCAATCCCCAATCACGCTAAAACAAATTTTGTCACGACAGGCTCTTTGACATGGGCGTCTTAAAACTTTTAGTACTCGCTAGGCAAGAAACACATTCCTATTATTTTACCAGAATACTAACAGTCAAGTTGTTCATCCTTAAACCACCCTGGTAAGTTTAACCATGTTAGACTTTGTTGTGTTTTCTCAGAACAAGAGTATTTCAGTTGGACAGACTGCCTGGAAATTAATTTCAAATGACTGGCTTTCACTAGTCTGTCACTGTTTTATTTTTAGCACTCTAAGTCCTCCTCGCTGCCAGTAACTAGTCAACGCAAATTCTGCAATATATTACCTACGATGAGCAGTTTTAATCCATTGAAAACTGACAAAACTGCATTTTATCTTTTCGACACAGTTTGCCGCTTTAGCAGCAAGCGAATTCTTGTGACGCAAATGTAAGCGAGTGGAAACAGATGTTTGTTTTTAAGAACGCTTAAAGTACCAGGAATGTTAACTTTTCAAGATAATAAGTTAATTTCCTTGCTATAAAACATGTTATTTTGTAGTACAAGATGGGAAATACTCAAATACGACCCTTGTGTGACGAAGAGATGATTGCATTGACTTTTCGACCCGTGGTTGAGATGTAATTAATTTGGTGTCGGATAACGAAAGCTAGAATCAAAGCTTCTTCTTTTAGCATCTATTTTACGACGAATACCCAAAGGTATGATGTTTTTTCATCAAAATAACAAGTATTTTAAGTTACAATGTGTATGATGTCTGATATTGAACTGTAGAAGGTTTTCTGAGCTGATTTTTGATTGATGTTGGGTTTATTTAAAGTGACGTTTGTTAGTAGTACAAATTGGTCGCGTTGCCGAAATTGACTTATCGTTTCCATCTCTCAACGGGACACTTTTGTCGGGCCGCGGAAGAAATTTTCACACAGCATAATATGAAGTATAAGCTTAAAGACCATCGTAGTTTCGGCTTGAAAAACAATGTACCAGTGGGCTTTCTATGGTTTAGAAATTAGCTAAAATTTGGTTATCCGCTGAAGCGCTTAGAGCGGGGTAGTTAAAACAGCTAGAAAGATACAAAATTTAAAAGCTTTTCGCAAATAAACTACAGTTTTGGAAAGAGCAGGAATGGTGTTATGATTTGCTAAAAGTACATCGGTAAACATTACCGCGTTTACCTGTACGAGCGAAAAGAAAATGTACCATTTTACCCTTTTTTTGATGGCGGCGGGAGGCCAAAATGGCGATTTTCAGACTTTCCTCGATTTTGACAAAAATAAAGCGCTTTAGCGACTTTTAATTGTATTTTCGAAAATAACTCACTAAAGGGTTTATTTAGGCAAAATATGAAGAAATCGAAAATTTTACAACTGGCGCCGGGTTTTCGATATTTACAGACACTGGCTCTTAAATATCAAACAAGGCAAGAATATTTGGATATATAAAAGCCTTAGCTTACGTTTTACAGGCTAATCTTAAGCTTATCTTGGCAATCACAACAGCAACCACGCATGAGCTATCAAATATGGCGGCCAAACATGGCTCGATGAAGCTTGATTAATGGCAGAAAAACATTCCCACCGATCGTTAATCCGCTGAAAAAAAGATTGTATGCAGCTATCCAGAGACCGTGAAGCAAGAAAAAGGAGTACTTCACAAGCCATCTCTCTAAAGAGACAGAAATTTATACCTTAAACGACGAAGGTCTTAAAAACAGGCGCCAAAAGTACGAAAAGTACGTCGGGAAGGGAACTACTTTGCGCATGATCAATTCGTACCCGAGGTCACTCGGATCTTCAGTAGCTCTAATAATATAATTTGGTGGTACATCACGAAAATAGCAATGTCAGTACTCTAAACCTACAACAATTAAGTATCTAAGTGGTCATTTTATTATTGTAACCACTACACCTGTAATTGTAAATTATTGTGTATGATCAATATGCAGTATTATTATGTGTGCATATTTAACATGTGAAATCCACTTAAACAATTAATTAAATAAGATATGGACAAACAACATGATAAAAATGCCACTCAGTGTAAACTATTATTCTCACATGCCTTTATAAGCTTTATGTTATTAATGATATTAATTATACCATTTAGTGCTTGAAGATTAAACTAATATATGGGGCTTTAAAATACAAAAACCATTTCATATAGCTTGTGAACAGGATCCTTATTAGAGAACTCGGCTCGATCCACCTGCCGATTTTCCTTAACTTCGGGTTTTCACTAAAGAGCCTTTTCACAGTCTACATTTTATAAGAGTTGTTCTTTTAATGGGGAGGAGGCATGAAGTGCAATCATATTTCTGTGCTTTAAACTTTCATTCAGTGGAATTTTTAACAGTACGAAGTTCGCAGATTCCAAAGAATGCATAAATATTCATTTAATTGCACTTTTTCCTATTGAGATAGGTTCCGCTTTCAAAGGATACACCGACTTGTCTACATTTCGGAGATCGCGTTAAGTTAGTCTCATCCAGCACATTTTGTACTTATCAATTAAAGTAATTCATCCCAGTATTTATCTGTACTCCTTCTTATAAAGGACTGAAGTGGTCACACGACAAACACTATCAAACTGACGCCTTGGTCTCCCTTTCAATAGAAATTTGTCTTCAAATGCTATTGCATTACTACCTGACGGAGTGTTTGCCAGCAACACTCTTCTCATGCAACTGTGAGTGACAAGTCGTGCACCAAAAGCACATATTTTGCGGTCAATGTTTTATTTGTTGGTTAGTTTTTTCTTTAAAGCTGTCATTTATCACCACTATGTAATATATCAGTTCATCCATCAACGTAGGATGCATCATAATGGCTGTAAAAGCTAAACAACCTTCAGTTAAACTAACCTGCCATCATAATTACCTCTCTTCGTCTAAAGAACCTCTTCTGAAATTTGTCATCAGTTATTCAAAATCCTCGAGAGGGCACAAGAATCACATAGAGCTCCTCTCGCTTTTGTTTGTTTTGGGCCTTACGGCACAATTCGATCATAAAATATCTATTCTTTACCCCTGTGCATTACCTGCTCTTACGAGTAGATTTCTCATCCCAGGTCCCTCAAACTGTCCTCATGTTCTATTACGGCTTGAATAAATTGAACACTACAGATGCTATTTACGTACGGTTTGAATTCACTTTTTACAATAACTGAGAGAGTTCTAGCGCGCTGATTGGCTCTCGTGTATCGTCAATAAGGCTTTTGACAATAGAATAAAAATGACGTCACATGAAACGCAAGCTGTCTTGGCCCGAACGGTGAATTGTGCCAGCTGTTTTGCATCCCGGTTCTCCAAATTTTTACCTGTAAGTGACAAAACTACATCAAAACTGGAATGTTCAATGAGGACACAATCGTCAATCGGTGAAATTTAATTTTTAATCGATTGAACATGCCTGATATCATTTGCGAGTCAAAAAAGGAAATTATTTGTCGTAGTTTGAAAGAAAAACGCGTACGTTTGAATGACGGGAGCCAATCGCCGACTCGTGGCTATGAAGAAAATGAAAGCGAACTATCAGAAACTCGAAAAAATTATTGTGTGAAGATCAGCACATCTTGAAGCGGAAGAAAGGTAAGCTTTACAGAAACTTGCTTCCGAAATTTAATTCAGTTGAAAGAAGCTTGTTGTGCGTGCTTTAATTGAAGTTGTGAAGCCACGAATTTCATGAATTTCTGGTATGAAAGCCCAGTGCTCACAATAATTTATTTTCTTCGTTATTGTAAAAAACAAATTGACGTCAGTTTTAGGTTTCTGTAAGGTTATTACAAAGAAATTTCGTCATAATATTGTCAAGGATGCGTTAAGTTACAATGTTTTTACTAGTTGGGTGATTTCTGGTGGTCATTAACTGTTCTTTCCTTCCATTGTACAGGGATCTAAGCTCAAACAAACTTCAAAACCTTTCTGAGGATACTTTCGCCGTTAATTTATATTTAAATGGCCTGTAAGTTTTACGCAATTCTTCAAAAATTTCTCGCTGGTATCTCTGAATTGCAATAATTGCAGCAATTTATCTCCAACTAGGATTGGAGGGGGTTTTGAAAGACACATCAGTAAGGTACACAGAGAGGGCAAGTGGGAACCTCTCCTAATCACGTTATCCAATATGGTCACAATTTGGGATAGCCTTGTTAGCTGTCTAAAGCTTTTCTAAGCACATCGGTGATGAATTCGGCAATTACGTATGAAACATGTTCTTTCATTGAGTACAAACTATAACTTGATTTCTTGAACAGTTATTTCTGTTAGTTTGATAACAATCACATTGTGTAAAACATGTATCAGCGTATGTTTGTTAACAGGACGCAAAGAAAGAGGTGCTTTGGTATTTGCTGATGTTATATTCAAACATTTTAACGCCTTACACACATCCCTTTAACCCTTTAAGCCCCAATGTCAACAAGGATGTTCTCCCGTTTTCTCCATATATTTCGTATGGCAACAATTCAGAGAATTTGTATAAACTTCAAGACATGTTGTCTTTGGTATCCTTGCCTGTATTCTCATGATCTTCATAGTCGACCAAGTAATGACACTGTAAGGAGAAATTAGATGCTTGTCATTGCTGGGGCTTAAAGGATTAAAGTTGGAACCACAAATTAACTAAGAAAACGACATGTTGCACTGAAACAACGCAAGTGAGTATAATATTCCTCAATACGTTCGGTTTGTTGGCACATAAGACTTTCAAAAAATTATTTAAGTGAAAGTGTAAAAGAAAAAATTTGAGGTGTTTAAAGGTTACATTCCCTACATGCATAAACAAAACAGCCTTTTCAGTGCTAAAGGAAATAATTAATTTAGCGTGTCGTTCTCAAAATGATCTTTCATAGACAACCACTGAAATTGACGAAAAAGCATATGATGAAAACAAAGATAAGAACTCTAGTTAGATTATTTATAGAAGAAAATTGCAGAAAGCTAAAACAGCTTGCAGAAAGCCAAACGTTTTTATTAAAAAAGGAAAATTCAATATTCTAAAACACTGCCTATCAAAATGTACTTGCCACTGTAACATAAATTCCCTGATCAATCAGATGAAAAAATGCTTCTCAGATAAATTGCACGAAAAGTCGCTTAGGTTGGTGGCATTTGCTAACAGTATAAAAAAAAGTGAAAAGGTCCTCCGGGTGGAGAGAATCCGCCACCTTCCACCCCACCCCCAGCTCTTCTCATCCAGTACTAAATAAGTTGACGAAATCGATAGGAATAGAGAGACTATTAAAGTTTTAATTTGATTATTTCTTCATTTTTCGCTAGTAATTTATGGAACAACAAGATACCTGTTATATCGAACGTGGTCTTTGTATTGAAAATGTTTCTTCTTTACATGTACGTATTATGTCATCATATTCATGCAGTTCTTACTTCATTGAGTTTTTTCATGATGCTGCAGGACACTTGTTTGATTTTGTTGTAAACATAATGTACTTAAGTGTAGTAATGTCACAGCTGTAAGTCGCTAAAATATTAGGCAAAAAATAAAGCAACCTAAGTAAAACAGCAAGAGTCAATGTGATACATTTAGGTCAGAAGAAGCTAGCCTTGTTTCGCTGTTAAAAATACAGTTCAGTACATTGAAGGAGTTAAGGAATTTTTCGTTTTTCGTGATAACTGTTCGTCGTTAAATGTGTGAATAACAAGAAAATAAGTTTCAAAAGGTTTTCAGAATGTTCTTCTTTAATTTGCTTGCAGATTTCTCAACGCCAATGGAATAGAGCGTATTCCAACTGGAGCGTTCGTCTACCAATTTTTTGCGGAGATTATGTAAGTGAATAAATGCGCCGTAAACAAACAGCCCAACGTATCGCCCCTACGGTACCATCGTACGCTTTTCTCTTGAGAAAAACTAACTGAACTTGGGTTAGAAAACAAGACAACGCAAGCACCTTTTTAGAAACAGTATATAAAGCACTTAAGAGCCGGTCCACGAGAGGTTCAAAGACTTTTGGAAATGGTCAGAAACAACCCTATCTCAAACTTTGCCTGCTGAAAGCTAGTCGTGAGAAAGTAATCAAATCGACATTATTTTGTCTTCTAATACTAATGAGGTCACGTGACAGACAATTTAAGTTTGATCCCCCTGGGAGCAATTTTGGCTCAAAACGTTTTCCAAAATTTACCAACTTTGCATGTCTCTTGTCAAAACACACTTAAGCTAATCATAAATAAAGTGATGTTTCTTAATTAAACTGACCTTCTTCTTCATAAAAATACTATTATTTCTTTCAGGCTCTTCTTATCAGCTGAACAATAATTTTCAACAGAGAATGTGGTTTGGCAGATTTAAAAAAGTCCCAGTTTTACCAAATTTCAAAGGAATTTTTTTCTATGTAGTAGACAAGATCTATGATTGATCTGCATTCCCCAAAAGAGCCAAATGATTGTACTCAAACAGCATTAAACAATCTTTGCGGGCAATTCACTTTTAAGCTTCAATATAGCTTATGCAAAATTGACATTTTCCTAAAACAGACACATCTGTTGAGGGACAAATGAGTCGCGTTAAATCAGCTTTTAAAACTGACAAATACATGAAACCTGTGAAAAAGTAAAATACAGGTTAAAAAAAGTATACGGTTATCGTTTGAATTATTTTACTGCCACAGATTTTGCACATATTAAAACGTTTTGCAGCCATCGAAGTCGTTCCTTCCCCACCCCTCCCCCGATAGATTTCAGGTGAATCAGGTGTGTATTATTTAATTTCCAGCAGAAGCTTATTTCAAGCTATTCGTATAGTTTCATTTGGCTTTTCAGTGTTGTTAACAATCATTCAGAATCTAAAATAAATTTAAAGGCCATGAAAACAGACTGATTTGAAATAAGAGAATTGAAGTCCAGAGGTTGCGTTACTGTGCGTGACACAGATAATCGACTTTCGTGCATTGATAACTTCTCGACGGCAGATTTACTATTTTCATGGGGAAAATGGCAACCAAATAGTTTCACATATTCCATGAGGAACAAGCATTTCGTCATACCAGCCTACACCTTACGCATGATGAAGGCTTAACGTTTTACAGTTAAACAACTGTTATACCGCTTTTGCGATTTGTCTCTGTGTGTATGAACGGTGTGTGATTTGTTGCAGTTAGTCAGCAACCAAATGTAGCTTACATTCTATAAAACCTCAAGAATTGAACCATTGTTTCAGCTGTGTTTTGTCTCCAGAATACTTTGTTTAGAGATTGATCATGAAGGGGTTTTGATGAATGCCGTCCGAGGATACCAGTGGTTTGACATATATGCACATATATATACACTTGTTTCACGTAAAAAAATATATGATCTGTTGGAGCTAATTTCGTCATTTAATTAATCTCAATTTATTAGAACTATAAAAGTGCATTAAAAGCAAACAAGAGCAAACAAACTACCATCTTTAGTGTAGCTCATAGGCGAGTACCAATTTCTCCGGTTCCTCTTCCCGTAGGAACTTTTTGCATGAAAACACACTTAGCAAACTAGCACATACCTCAGTGGTAGGAAAAGCACCGTCAACTGTAATCTAAGTACTTGCTTGGAGAACAGCAACTTTTCATCAAGAATTTCAAGATGAATGCAAAATGTTACACATTTGCTTGCGAAGTTTTGATTTCATCCCAGGTAGGTTTCGGGTCACTATAGCTACGTCATGTAAACTTCTATTCAATTGTACTAGGAAAGTTACCAACTCAGTTTTGATCTTCTTCTTTCTTTTCAATTGCGAACGCATTTTGCTGATTCATAAAAACATAGTTATTTCCCTGCAACAAATGATATTAAAAGGAAGGTGAACTTCAAGGCAGGGGCTTAACACTAATTAATAATATGGGAGAATTTAACATCAGATTTAGAAACATATAAGTGCAATTTGCGTTCAGTTACATATACACAGGGAAAATACTTGAAGTAACTACTGAACAAAGTAATCTGCAAAGGCTTATCAGCTGCGGAATAAAATGAAACAATCCACATGTATTGTCTGCTGCAGAGAAACGCCCACCCCTTCCCTGCACCGGGTGAACGGGAATTGAACCACGTCGTCACATTGCCGGGTAGCTGGTGTGATGCCGCTTTACCAAGTGAGCTGCGAAGCAGGTCATTTGTGATTTAACTTAAGCCGACGATTTGTGCTTCTGACAGCTAAGGTACCGTATATCCATTCTAAAACCACCTGTATGCCTGATACCTTTAGGAAAGTTTGAGTAGGGGTGTGCTGCCGGTCTTCCAGATCCTGACCCTACTGAAATTATTAATCCTAGCCTTGGCAGGCAAATCGCGCAATATACATGTAATATCAAATGGCTCGTTTTGGTTAATTCTCTATCTTTTTCTATACATCAGATAAATACGTATATGCCCTCTACAGCTACACCCAAACCATACCCAACTTCAGTCCAAAGGGCAGTACCCAAAATCTGCACACTTTTTAGGCAAAAAAGGCTACAAAAAACCTTACTTTTTTGGGCGCCACATACCTGTTTTCGCGTACATGTTCGCGTGTGTATCGTTAGAGCTTAAAAGTCCAATTACTTCATCCCCGAACAAAAGAAAAATCGAACGTACCTTTTTCTGAAAAAAGGCGACACGAACACAAGCAGAAACACAACACAAACACAAATATGCAACACAAACACAAATTATGAGGCGTGAAAGCATCGCGTAATTTGGCCTGTTGTAGGCTACCGTATCGGCAAAATTAGGATGCCTCTGTATGAGGGCGTAAAAAAATAATTTCAAACAATATTATAGAGGTTTAAGTATAAAATAACCTCTCCACGGAGCAGAAAATCTCGTGGTTGACCGTTTTTTTAATTGTTGTTTTAAACACTCATAAACCATTCATTTAAATCACGCAATCAATACATTACCACATCCCATTTTATTACACCTTTTGCCCTTCATCAGAAAAAAATAAATTTTCATGTTTATAAAAATTCAACAACATTTTATGGAATTTCATCTTTTAAAGGAATTTCCGTTTTAGTTATTCGTCGCTTCATTAGGGAGCAAAACGTGTGAAGCGAAATTCAATAGCAATTTAAGTTCTCTTTTTTATGTTTATGTTGCCCATTTTTCGTACACTTTAGTTTGTAATCGCTATATCTTCGTCTGTAAGATGAAAATGTCTGAGATTTCTTTCATAAATAGCCCAGTTACTTACCTTTAATATGTAGAAAGATTTCCCGTTTGATCGACGTATCTTCAAAATAATGTCATTTTTTCCCAAAACTCCTAAGTTGCCCAGTCTTCGTACACCTGGCCCAGTTTTCATACATCCACAAAACAAGATTTTTCCACGAAAATGCTCGACGCAAACTGATGTGTCAGCCACTCTGCTGCATGTTTATCTGTTTTCTCTTCGATTTGTGAATAGAAATCGGCTTAGCGACCGACGTTTGGTGTGCAAAGCAAATGGTTGATCGGGGGGTGGATGTTCAATCGATCCTGCAGTGTTCATTTTTTTAGTCCCCCACTTTTGAGGGGATTTTCTTACGCTCAATCCACCGTCTCGTACGTCATTTACTGCCTTGGCAAAGGTAGTTGACCGGATTACTGTTCTGCATATTACAGGTGTCAAGAAAAAACCTGCAAAAGATTCGACGTTTTACTTCGTTTCTGTCTACGCCTTTAAAATAGCAAACGTTTTACTTCCGTTTCCGCTTACGCTTGCTTTTGTTAGCTGCTTTTGTCATGTTTACTAAAATCGCGACAAAGTGAAAAAATCAGTAAGACTGGTAAAGTAACGATATTTCAACGTTATGTCAACATTCTATGCATACACATCTACCTTAGTTTATTATATTCTCGTTTTAGATTGTTTGCGTGGGATCAAGTTTAGTAAATATTCGTGACCTTTGCATGACCTGGATATAAAGCGTCGCTGTAATTTTGTTGTTACCATAACAAGTACATATAGTGTATCGTAATTTGCAAGGGTTGTTGTGTTATCTTTGCTACACTGGCAGCTTACTAGTTTTCGAACAGTTAAGTCTAAAATTCAGCTCTTTAACTTATTTAAAAATAGGTTTTGAGAAAGGCGCCGCTAAGTCTCCGAAAACTGGCACAGTAGGTCGAAATGTATGCGAAGATTTTCACCGCTAAAATTCAGGAGCAGTTAAATTCAAGCTGGCGTTGATCATGAGAGTTCTCCTATTCACTTTCATCTTTTATCTACTATCTCTCCAAAAATGATGAAGTTCCTTGCAAAATTACCTCTAAAACGGGCTATTTGTTTATCTACGGTACCTTTACTGTGCAGTGAAAAGTGCAAATATCAGCCGCTAAACTTTTACTCACCTCGAAAGAAATTGTCCGCACTGACCTGCTTCTTCGTCAAAAAGCCCGCCAAAACCGGCAATTTATAGCTGAAATGTTCTCATTATTTTCGGAATTCTTCGGTTAACGAAGATTTGAACGACCGATGAAAATAAGCAAATAAAGTTTTTTTTTGTACGAAAACTGGGCAACATACTGTAATCAATAACACGTATTGAAACATCGTTAACATTTAGGGAATTTCATTTAAGGTTCTAGTTGTTATAAATTCGTTTTGCAATGTACAGGTATTTCGAAAAAAACAAAAACACCAAACATCGTTTGTACAATGTAGATGCACAAACAACAATGTTCTTTACCTCAAACGTTTACACGTAATTGTAGACACGCTACAAGGAGAAAGCGAGTGCCGCATGAAGTCCGGAAAAGAACTGTGTACAAACATAAGACCATACATGTATCACAGAAGACTTCCTGGCTAAAGTTATGCGTACAGGAGTTAAATCCGCCAGCGGCATTGTTGCGAATTACATATCATACGCACATTATCACCATTATTGCTTTTTCTGAGCTATTCTTTGCAAGTGAAGCAACGGCGAGCTCTCTAAGGCAACTTTCTTTTGCACGGTTCTTGACCTCAAAGAATGCCTTTCAAACTCTTTAATTCCATAAACGTTGCTCATCAATAGAAGTTAAAAATATTAAACAGACAACAAAGTCTTTCAGTTACAACAAATACGATATTCAACTCTCTTCTTCGCTTGTTAAAATAATTCTTTCAATGTATCTTTTCGATGACATTATCCAATAACAAAAAAAGGAACACACTGACAACAAAATAATTCAATTTTCATTCAAGTCAGCAACCTTAAACATTGCACCAGACACTAGAAATCATGCGATGACAACAGGAAGTCGAATGAAGGGGAAAACAATCACAGCAAATTATTTTTCGTGCACTACAACGACATAAAAAGCTTTAAAACCGTTACCAATATCATATTATTTGTCCTAATGGTTTTAATTAGCAAATAAAACAACAACCACTCGACTTCACCAATCTAAACAAGAAAAGCCCCAGGGGCATTAGACCCCGCCGTTGTTCCCCCCCCGGGGGTGTAAGATATGTTACGGTCACTCAAGATAAAAGCCCTTGCCTGTGTAGCGAAAGACACGACGAGTATTTGTTTGGCCGAGCAAAAACCGGAGGTCTGGGGCAAGTGACCACCAAAAAAAAAAAAAAAACCACGGAAAAAAAATGGGTATTACTAGACCCCGTCCTGACGGCGGGGTAAAAAGCCGCACAAAGCGTCAGATCAGAAATTTTC
Organism: Siderastrea radians; assembly: GCA_964017195.1. Lineage (NCBI taxonomy): Eukaryota > Metazoa > Cnidaria > Anthozoa > Scleractinia > Rhizangiidae > Siderastrea > Siderastrea radians. The sequence goes on from CAXHKT010000457.1 coordinate 214,805, forward strand.
ACACGAAAATTGTGCAATAGAAACCGGAAATCGAATAGTCGAAACACAATCACAACAAATTATTTTCCCTACACTTAACCGCTTCAAAAACTTTAAATTCTTCATCGCTAGCGTATTTTTGTATTTCAATGATGTAAAACAAGGTAATAGAGAATATAAGTTGAAAGACTGCGGTTAACCTGCTACGGTTGGATGAGTAATAATTTATGCCAAGGGACTGGGTCGCGCTTCGCGCCATCAACAACAAAAGTAAACAGACTATGATTGAGCAAAGACGTCCAGCTTGCGATATCAGCGATAAAGATTTCCTTATCCTATACGAGGAGTACGAGTCAGTGAATTTATGTTTTCATACTGGGAGTACAGCTCATTTCAACTAGACGACTTGGATAGCGGTGAATGTAATGAAAACAAAAGATAGCTAAACAACAAAGACAGAAACAGCGAACAAACGAACATAAGCTTGAGAATAGGTCATGATAATCGATAAGCAAGAGACTGACGCAAAGTTAGACTGTCACGTAGGAGTTCGAGAAATGTTAAATATGAAAAACTTGATTTACAGAGATGTCCAGGATGGTTTGTGTTTTCACTTCCTGGCGCAAGTCAACTTTAGAAAAGACAAGTGTGTAAAATATGTCAGGTTATTTAACCCGACAGCAACCAAAGAAAAATGAGTAAAAAGGTGTTTTAGACTCCAAGAGCGAGCGAAAATACGGTTGGCATGCAGATTAAAATACAAATAAATAATTCTCTTCGTAGTCGTCGGTACGTGGAGCCTTCTTGTAACTCACCGTCCTAAAACTGCTACAATGAACGAAGGAGAACTAGCCAGGCGCATTACTGACATCGCGACCCATATCTCCAGTACTCGTCCAACCATACTGGTTGACCGTAGTGTCCTAATGTCACCGTCTCAAAACACTGCACATGGTAGCTGTCACAGTTCAAATCAAGCACCAGACAATTAACTCGCCCTACAAAACAAACGCAAAAAACATACTTTTCATACTTTTCTTAGGCAAGAACTTTTTTCTCTGAAATATTGCAAATCTTACCACTCAAAATTACAGCCTAGTTCTCTCAAACAGCACCGCCTTAAAACAACGAAAAAAAAAAACTCCAACAACGACCGAAAACACAGCGAAAGGGCTCTCTTGGGAATACCGAAAAACACATTAACAACCCGAATCAGCCCCACTAAGTCACGGGAATAACGACAGGAATGTGCCTATGCCTCCCCATAAAATGACTTACTTCGTTCCTGTATTTTATCAATGGCGTTTATGGCCTGTTTTGGTTGATCGATATACGTGTCACAGTTTATAGATTTCCCCTTTTTAAAATATTGTAAGGCTGAATAGGTGTGACAGCGTAGCGAACAGACAGGTGAGTTTAAACGTTCCTTCGAATTTCTTAAGGAAACTACGTTTCAACCGCCCTTAAATCCAAAGGACTAGAGTTTTAAGTGGCAGTTAACCGGCTTTGAAACTCTAAAATGAAAAAGAAGTAGAAGAAGCCAGGTAGCTTAACAAGCCGAAGAGCTGCAACATCATGGCAAAGGGCATCTCTACCATAAAATTCTCGAACGAATAAGAGCTTTTTAGCTCAATATCTCAGAGATATTTAAATAAAATCTTCACGGGTATGCGGTGTTACAATGGGTATATATAAGGTCAGAGATTGAGATTGGGTTATTTAGACTTAATGATATTTTGTTTTTAATTTTTCGGCGACAATTCAAACGACTTTGCTTGAGCCGTGGTTCGTTCGTGCTCTTTGGCGAGACTTCGTAGAGCCAAAAACATCCCTGGCTTGCTCGATTTTACTGATTCCTGTTCGTCCAATGGGGAACATAGGACACTCACTATACTGTAGCTTGCCATGTTGTTCAGTTGTCGTGTGGCTTCTTAGCCTCCAACAAGAACATGTTGATCTTTTAAAGGTCCTTCTGAAGGACGCGACTCCAGGTGTCCTTGGCTCTGTCACTCAAGTTTCCCAAGTTTCCCATTACCTTGAGGGTGTAAGGTGCCATGGGAGTTTCTTTTTCGTCGTATGCCAGAGCCACTAACGAAGTGCTTCCATGACGTTAACTTGGATTAACATATGGCTGGTCCATTCCCATAGGCCACATTTGTTACCAAGACTTGGACCTGTTTCATGAAAGCAGCAGTCTCTCTCCATGTTTCTGAGCTATACAAGAAGACCTTTTTTTATTAACCTTGTCTTTTTTTTACCTTTTCATAATGGAGTTAGAGATAAATAAACATATCTTGGTCCTCATAAGAAGTGCTCCCTTTTTCAGACTGGATGCATCATAGCTGCTTGCGCTTTCTTCCTTTTAGAAGCTTTTATGTTCCCCTCGGTACCTCCGGTGGGACTTATATAGTGCTTCCAAGGTATTTAAATTTCTTCTCGTCTACTACGTCTTGTCGTTTCATCATGTCATTTTCCTGACGGATATATTCGCCGAGCACGTAAAACTGTAGTTTGAAGATAATCCAGATGTTCATGTGCATCTTGTAGTCGTTGGGCTAGCATGCAGATGCCATCAGCAAAATCTATGCCTCCAAGTCTTATACACTGACAAGGGATCGCTATGGACGTGATGAAAGCAGTCTTATACCCCATTCACACCAACTAAGACATGTTTAATTAAACACAGTTTAATTAAACTCTGTTTAACTAAACATGTTTAAATCATCGGGCCGTTCACACCGCACAGGTGTGTTTTAGCTGTGATAGCCATGTTTTGATGTACTTTTTTTTTCCTACTGAGGATTTTAGTTTGTTATCTACCTTGTTTAGCTAGATATGTTTTTCTTCCTTCTTACTTCCATTTCAACGGGCAGGTTAAGTGATGGTAAATCCGCCGTCTGCCGTGTTTCGCATAGTTTTATGCCAAAACGACAAAAATACTTTTAAAAAACATACACATACACACAAATGAAAATGAAAATGAAAATGTTCCTGTATCCTCCAATTTCTATCGTTACGTACTCCTGAATTCCAGGTTCCAAAACTGAAGTGCAGTGAGATGGAAAATGTGCCGGTTGCTCGCAGCCAGTTTTTCAATGATGTTTGTGATATTTGGCATATTTCTAATTGTAACTGTAGTTTCTTGCCAAAATCAGGGGAAATGTGTAGTCGAAATGTGTTCCAGGATTACATTCGGCATTTGGATTTGTAAACTGCAAAGATAGATGGACCTGAACAGTTGCTGGACGAACCTAATTCGTCGATGAGTTTTTCTCATTACTACTGCGACTTTCCAATTTGTTAAGCTAGTAGTTCTGAGCTTAATTATAATGATCTGTCTCGTATACATCTGTCTGCGTCCAAGAATGATGTATTGGTTATGATAAATTGGTCTCCTTTCTTGTTTTTGAACAAACCTTTTGCCCGAAACTTGTCAACAACCTTAACCAGCTGTACACGCAGGTTTGTTTTTGTAGTGCAATAAAATGAACTTCTCACAAATATAATTTCGATTCATTTAAGCTTAAGCGTAAACTTACCTCACAATTGGTTACTACTGGTGAATTGGATACTGGACTGAGAAAGCGAAATTATAGTCTATTCAATCTTGTAGCCAGTCAGTTTCGAGTCTACACTTTCTCCTTCTTCCTCCCCAGACGGTAAGCTTATAAAGTTATCGAGTGATCAGGATTGTGGAAGGGCCGAAACGACTTTACTCCAATTCTTCATCAAACTGCGTATTTCACATGGCTTGTTGGAGATAATTTCGCCAACTTAATTACAGGTTTATTCCGTGACCTGTTTCCCCGAGGAAAAAATACGCTTATTACCTTCATCTTTTGTATGGTCGTAAAAATTAGGCAGGTCGCGCGAGACGACTCCTGTCCTGTAATCAGAAGCCCTAAAACGTGCAAATTTCCATCATGTTTGCTTTTTCTGCTAGTAAGTCGGTAGTTTTTCTTAAATATTTTGACCCCTCCACTTCTGAAGCTGTAAAAATGGTTTCCTGGTGTCCTCAGATTCGATTTCGTCGTTTTTGTCGGCAGCCATTTGGAACCTGTTTAGTTAAACACGAAAGTTAAACTACCTCGTACAGGTCGCTTTAATAAAACACGTTTTAAACATGTTTAACTTGCGTTAGCCTGCGGTGTGAACGATGTATGTTTAAAACGCTGTTTAGTAAAACAGCTTTAAGACATGTTTAAGCTTTGGCGTAAATGGGGTATTAGTGAGCCATTCTGCCTTCTCTGGGTAAATCAAATAACAAGCATATACAAGGCCATCTCCTGTGAAAGGGCAAAAAAAAAGTTGACTGTGTGTTTCTCCCAGCCCAGATAGCGCACAAAATCACACCTTGGTAGCCTTGACTTATAAGTAGAATAAACAAGAGAATGTAACATCTCATGTTGCTCTACATAAATTTCGTACGTCAAATACCAGAGAGAAACTTGCAAGAAATCCCAAAAATTCGTTCCCTGTGGTAAAGTCTGAAATCCAAATTCGCGAAAAAATTTTTTTCGCGAAACACAAAAAAAGCAATCCGCGAAATTAAGACTAAATTAAACTCCCCCGAAAAATTCATACCACACGGTATACTACGGTCGCAAGGCAATTCTAAATGCAGATCACGCACATTCGTTTCTCAGATGCACCAACTCAAAGTACTCCACCAAAAGATACAGTTATTTCCACCGAGCCCCATTTTTACCCATTCTGGACAAAATGTTATAGTGCAGCAACAGGTGATTTTTTTACCAAAAATATGGCCTTATAAAAGAAAACAAAGATAGCGTTTGTCGCCTTTCATTTTTGTAAAAGAAATAACTGATATGGCTTTCTAGTTAAAAATATTTCATAACTTCCTGTATGCACAAGTCAGTTTTTTTCTCGCCTCTTATACTGATAGTGACATCTATCCTCTGTACAACACTGACAGACAGACGTTATCCTACACGGCTGTCTAATTGCAACGAAAATGTACGTTTCTGGGACTAATTTACTAACTAATGGTATGAAACATTCCATCAGTGGATAGACGTCTTTGACAGCACAATTAAAAAACAACCAATAGCTCAGTATTAAATTATACTCAGACTTCTGATCCCCAGGTACCACAGAACACTTTTGGTCACCGGGGCCCATCTTGTTATGGTAACTGTTGGTCTAGTCATGTTTTCACTAACTTGGTTTTGTATTTTTTTAGTTCTCTCGCCGATTGTTTTGTTTTGCTATTCCTGTATTCAATTTGTATATTAATTAGAAAGTCAAGTAATTGTTGTAAGTAACGCAGCAAAACAGTGTAATTTATGAAAGTACTATAAACTAAGCAAATCAATACGATCTGCAAAAAAAATGAATCGGACTGAACATTTTAAAGAATTAGCTTGAAGAGGTATACTGAAACGCATTCGAGCAGTATGTTTGTACTAGTTGCCTTTACTATAAGTCAAAAAGAATACGCAAAATATCGAAATTTGGAAGCCAGTTCAAACTAGTAACAACGGTAAGCATTGCCTCCTCGAAAACGAAAACTGTTTAAAGAAAACTGTTTAGTATATTTCTCAAAAATGTGAATATTGCGGAAGCCTTGCAACTTATTCTTCTACTAAATGGATATATACTGTCGTTCCCTTACCCTGACCGGCCAATGTACGTTCTCCTATTATAATGAGTCTAACCTGCGATCAGGCTCTATTTTCGTTTCGCTCGGTGAAAAATTCAGGCGGGAAGGGCGAAACGAAAAATAGAGCCTGATACAACTCTTCTACGGAACGTCTGCAGCTCACTTTTTTGATTGATTGACATTCAACAAAACAGCTAATCAAAATTTCTTCTGCTTGCACGATCTTCGGTATGCTAATTTCCCCTAATAACGGCAAATCGCAAAAAGTCACGCAAATGTCGGCAAAAATAAGAAAATCACAGGCTACGATATATCTTCTAGGCACTAGCGCTCAAGTTTACACGATTGCTAACTTGAAGGTTCCGGTATTGTACATAATTGCTCTGTCTGAGCTGAAACTAAATGAAAATTCAGAACACGACGAGGTTGTCATGTACCAATGCAAAATATGCTGCATGCTTGAATCCTCTCTCATTTCAGGTGGTATCCAGAAATATTCTCTACGCGTTTGTCACCGATTTTCTGCTTAAAAAATCTTGGGAAATTTGAGAGAATCACCTTCAGTTCCATTCTTTAGAATAAAGATATAAATATGACCGTTTATAAAGAAACAAGTATTTTGTAATTTAATTTAGTTTAAAAGTAATAAATATCTGAGATTAGCAGCGAATTTTATCTCTAAACAGCAGCAAATTTTAAAACGAAGAAAATTTATTATAAACTAGTCAAATCCTTTGACATTAATGTCAGAGATCAATAAAACGACATTAGTAACACCGAATGAATAAACTGAAAATCTTTATTACTTAGGTAAAAACAAATACAGCATCTTGCTGACTGCGGTTTTTCGCTAAACGTCAGTTTACCGTTAAGTTTACCGAATTATCGGTTGACTTGTTGACCATTCCTTGCGAAAGGTACTAGTCCCTCTGCTGTTCGTTTTCTTTCGTAAAACGCGGAAACAACCACTACTCTGTTATTTTCAATACTACCTGAAAGCTTTCAAATGAAAATATTTTCGAGACACGATGCGATAAAGAATGGGATACATACTTCGCTGTTGCTGTACTTCTCTGCTCCAAGTGGGAGACAGCTTGCGTCCAACCGAACGCCATTCTCAGGAGAGAAAGAGATGATGACAATTCCCCTAAAGCGACGAGAATATCTTAGAGCGACGCATTTACCTCGCCAGACTAGTTCCATGGCGATGGCGGTCGGATCGAAATTGTAAGTTCATTTGCAACGGAAGTCAGTTATGCAACATGTAACCAATCAGAACAGGGCTCAAAGACTCTTTTGTTTTTTGACCAATCAGACAAAAGTCCTGATTCTGGACTACGGGCAGACGACAGGTAAAGTAAATGTATCAGGCGTCCTTTTCCCCCCCTCTCCAGTAAAAAAAAGAACGCCTGATCGCAGGTTATAATGAGTCTAACTTGAGTCTTTTTTCGTTTGTTTTTCCAAGAATGTTATCGGACAATCCTATAACGACAATTGAACCAGATGCATTTGTATCTAGCTTTAGTAACTTATCAATGTAAGTTAAAAACGTAAGTGATAAACTCACCAATATATTTTTTCAATTTGTATTTAAAAGTGCTTGCATTTGTCAATAATATTTAAAGATATTTACTTAACCAACATAACTCCGAAGGACGTAAAGGTATTTCAGGAGTTTATTATCATGCTCTACTAGCGGAGCTCCTTTGCGGCCGAAGGCCGACGAGCGGAGCACCATGGGTAAGCAAATCGGGTGACTATAGATGCGAAACAATTTTGGTTCTGACGTCAGTGTACGCCTATACGTCCGTCCGGACACACTCTGGGAGAGGGCGTTCCCAAGGCAACCCGACGCGGAGAGGAGAATTTCATCTCTTCTTGGTGGAAATAGTGCAGTGCTTTTAGGCAACCAGCGTTTGTCTTGGCGGGAAATCGCATGACCATCGTCGCTATTGCAAAATAGATTTCTTTAAAAGCTTAAGCTTATTTAGCAAAATGATTGTTCGAGAGTACTGAAGTTTTATACTTAGGCAAAACATCTAATCTCTATAAATGGAAAGAAAAAGTTGAAAAGAATCCTCAGTTGCCTTTTTGGTGGAGGGCGAAAAGTTCAAGTTACGAAATTTGCCCTCGAGGACTTAATCTTTGTTTTGTGTTGCTGCGAACTCAGTCGGCACATCGCTTGAGTTTGCAGCATTTGGTAGCGGTACCGACGATAAACTTAGCAGAGCTAATACCTTCTGTTTTTTCTGTCCATAACCATGGTTCTTGCGGCGGTCCGAACACATTTTCCCTCGAAGAAAACTCGCATCTCTACCTCGACCAGCCTGATGGTCATCGTGCGTGCCTGGGGAGCGCGTGGTCTGGGGTTCGATTCTCAGTGGGGAAAATAAATTTCATCTTTTTTTTTTAATGATCATGAAAGTATTTTCAGAAATTTATAAGTACTTTTAGGCTTTGATATTCTATACATTAATTCATCCTTTTCAGCCTGGACAAAAAAACCATCAAGATTTAGTCGAAAGTACTCAAAACCAACTAAAAGCAGTAAAATGACACAAATTAAGACGAAACATTAAAAAAATTGAAATTTCCACAAACGTGCCTGTCAAATATGGTTTTAAATTTCATGCAAGCTCCCTATACAGTAACATGTCATACGAAAAGACTACTCGATAAATTCTTGCTTCGGTTGCATGAGTAAGGTTGAATAAAGATGGCGACAAGGTGGAAAGAATCCTGATTTCTTTTCGTCCTTTACAAGAAAACCACGTTCCAGGAAAATTAATTCGGACTTGAACATTCGGTTTTATTGTAACCGATGTTATTATTTCTCTCACCGAATAATATTAATTTCAGAAATCCAGCACGCTCGTTTCAGTGATTCTCATGAAACGCTCACTGAAAATGCTCCTGAAGTTGTGGAAGATGCTTCTGCATTTGCATCGTTTAACTGTGATCGGACTCATGAACGAGAAAAAAAGGACCGCAGCATTTGGATTTTCAATCGATACACCTGTCCACAGTTTTAACGCTTTTCATAATAACAGATTCCTACAGTAACTCGAGCTGAAATGAATCGTTTGCGAGAAGCACGTCAGAAAGCTTGTTTTCATCATGAATGGATCTTTGACAAACAAGTCGTTTACATAATGTTTGTATTTTATTTTCCCAAAAGGGCAAGGGGTAGGACAGGTATGCCCTTCAGCCTACAGCGGGAACCTGGACGCTACTGCCGTCCTGATTCTGGCATAGCACCTTTGGGAAGTGCTAGCAACCCCAAAGTCACCCCTAGTGAGGGTGTCATGATAAAAGCTCTGCATTTTGATGATACATCATCCAGCCATGCAAAAACCCACTGCATTGTGGGTTATCTTCGGGAGAAGAGAAGGCTACAGAGTAAACCAGACAAAAATCTGGACGAGAGCCCCTAAGGTGGTTGGACCGGCATCATGTCCCCCTTCAGGCAGTTCCCACAGTCAAGCTGGTGCCAAACGTAATGCTCTGCTTTGCTTTGCTCAAGACCAGCAAGGATGAGAGGGGTCCTGTTGATTGGGCATCCCAGGATCTCAATACACTGTGCCCAGGGTTGCACCCTGCAAAGGCCACGTCAGTGGCGCTGTGCATAGAGATAGAAACAAAAGCAAAAGCTACGAGCGATAAGGCCACACCAATGGATGAAACGGGCACTACGGGTTGTCTCCTATGGTGGATCCATCGCCAGTCATTTGTTAGCTACCGCTCACCTTAAGCTGGGAAGCCCTCGGCTAGACGCATCGAAGGGTTTTAGAGCGATTCCATCATTTAAGAAGGAGTTTAAAATACCAAGACAGATTGGAGACTCGCGCCAAAATGATCGACTTAGCCTGGAAAATCCTCACATCACATCCTCTTCCTTGGCTGCAAGGAAGAGGACGTGACGGAGGCGGTCATTAGGGCGATCAATCCTGGACTGAGGTTAAGAAGCTACCTCGAAGGTAAGCCCGCTTTAACTTTAGCCACATTATGTAAAATCCTGGGGTCACGTTATTCTGAGAAAGGGGCGACTGAAATGTACTAACTACTTTGCTCAGGGGCAAAAGAGGTTGGTGAAACTCCCCAGGACTTTCTTGTCCGCCTCCTCGACCTCAAGCAGAAAGTACTCTTCGCCTCACAAGAAGCAGGTTCTGATTGTTTCTACACTCACTGGTTACTCGCTTAAAGAGTGACAGTATCAAATTGGAAATGAAGCCCTATTTACACAATACTAACTTGGCTCCTGGCGTGAACAGCCCACAAAACACGGCCTCTTGTTACAAGTACAGACAAGTCGCTGTAACGAACATCAAAGTATGGCAGAGGGTACAGCCCTATAGAAACCAGTAAGAGTTAATTCACTCAATGGGAAGTTGCAGCCATAATGGAAACAATAGAAACCCAACGTAGCACTCGCTTGCCAACTCAAAGCAGATTCCTGCAGCAGGGGAGGGCACGCCTGAATTGCCGAAGAGTAGGTGAAGGTTAGAGGTGCCAGCACTGCTTTAATTGTAGATAATATGGACACTTCAGCTATCAGTGCTTCAGACCAAAGGTCCAAAACCTGGAGCCACTCCAGGGAACCTGCTTGGAGTTGCCTCCGAGGGACAGGGAATAACCCAGGAGACCTGCAAACCGTCCCAGCATTGCGTGAATTTCGGGAGAAGGAAAAGAATGGGCCAACAAATACCTACGTTGTTCACAGTGTCATGCAAGCTTTTATTGTTCAATCCTGTGTCAGAGAATGCACTGGAAAGAACAAAAAAACTTTGCCAAGCCATTAAAGAGGTGGAATCCAGACAGCCCATGCAAATGTTGACCACACAAAAACGTTGTTCCTCTCAAACCATTCCCCGCGACAGCGTAAAAAATTGACCAAGGTTAATGGGAAAAAGATGTGTGGTAAGCTGTGTACTGCAAGGAAGAGAGTGAATGCCCTGTGGGAAACTGGTGCTCAGATCTGTGTTATGTCAAACCGTTGGAAAAATAGATGCATGTACCCGGTTAACCAGTAAGGAAAATTAGTGAGCTGCTTGAGAGGGAAGAACTGAATATTAAGGCTGTAAATGGTACAGAGAACCCATATGATGGTTCGGTTGAGGTAGATTTTCTGATGGCTGGAGAGAACGAACAGTCACAACAATTGATAGTTCTCATTCTTGCAGAAAGTCAGGATAACCAAGAGTATCCAATCATTGGGTCAACGTTGTTGAGGAGGTGATGAAAAGAAAAGGAAATTCTGACACTCCAAATGTGCTAACGCAAGAAGTGAGCGATTCATTTCCGTCAGTGGCAGGGAATAAGGCAAAATCGCTTGGACCTGAAGAAAATGGGATGTGGCCTGAGGGACTGAAAGAATGCCTTAACCGAATTTGGACTGGGAATTCGAGTAGAATATTGTTCCAGTATACAACCAGATACAGAGGGGAATAACTTTATGTAAACGTCCGAACTGGGTACAGTACAGAAAAGGAAGAAAAGTTACAAACAAGTGTTGTAGGGGAAGCCAGCAGTGGCGATTGCACAACTGTAGGTAGCCAAACGTCCGGAATACTCAGCCAAGAAGAAGAGCAGTGGGCTCCACCAGTTGATTTAGACCACTTTTCATGTGAATGCAGAGAATAGTAAGAACGATGTTTAAGGAGGAGTCCGGAACCTTTCCCTTAGATGACAGTGACACTGGATGTGCGAGAAATCTGGAGATGGAGATTAACCTCAGGGATTCCAAACCAGTGCAGAAAATGTATAATTCTATTCCGAAGCCCTTGTATGAAGAGGTAAAGGTCCACCTGCAAAACATGATGTATCTCGGTTGGATGAGCAAATCAAAGTCCCATATTCATAACCGGTCATTTGCGTAACAAAAGATGGTAACTGTTTAACTGACTATCGTCAGTTAAACAGCAAAACCCAAGACAATCGCCAACCCATCCTCAACAGTGGCAACACCTACCTCTCAGTCATGGACCAAGGGAAAGCGTACCACCGGAGATTTGTGGCATAAGAACACCGCCACCTAACATCATTCATCGCACCTTGGGGGTTGCACCAGTGAAACCGCATCCTGTTTGGCCTGAAAAATACCCCAGCTGCTTACCAGAGGTACATGGAGAACTGCATAGAGGGATTGCGAGATGATATCTTGACGATATCCTATAAAAACGTTCGTGGAACGGCTTCATAAACTATAACCGACAGTACATAAACGGCTTCTCTAGATTAGCCAAAACACTATATGACGTGATGTCATCTGCGACGAACAAGAGTAACCAAGTCCTTAAAACTGGGAGGCATAAGGAAAGTGCACAGGTGAAGTCACTGCCTTACCAAATCAATTGGACTGAACAGCACCAAGAACGACTAGACCTCCTAGTTGAACGTTTTACGTAGGCAGGAGTAATGGACCACCCTGACTTTGAGAAGCCATTCCTATTACATACAGACGCTACGTCTCGTGTGAAGGCCTTGGAGCCGTCTTGTATCAATAATAATAGTAATTTGTTACTTATTAGGCGCAAATTAGCATATGAATATATTCACTAATTTACAAAATTAAAAAATATAACAGATAAATACTTATTTACAAGAAGTCACAGTAGCGAGAAGAAATGATTATAAAGTCCTAAAAATCCTTATTTACATAATATGAAATACATGAGCAAGAAGGTAAACTGAGAGTTGTTGGATACGGCTCAAAAAACACTTACACCAGCAGAGCACAACTGCCATCTCCACTCCGGCAAATTAGAGTTCTTGGCACTGAAATGGGCCATCATTGAGAATTTCAGGGAGTATCTCTTCTATGTTCTGTCCTTCGTCGTATTCACTGACAAAAATCTGTGAACATATGTTATGTCATCTACCAAGTTGAATGCAACCGATAATAGATGGGTAGAAGAATTAGCAGACAACGACTTTAGTATAAAGTACCGACCCGGCAAAATGAATGTTGATGCGGATGTTCTGTCACGGATACCATTGGACATGGACAGTTACATGATAACCTGCCACGAAGAAGTATCTCAGGAGGTTCTTGGAGCTACCACTGATGCAGCAAGGGAGCACCTAAAGAACACAGCACCATGAATAACGGTAGTTACTGGTGACTTAAAATAACATCCGAACTTACACTGGGAGATCTGAACATGGAGTCATTCAGCCCACGGGAAATCAAGGAGGCACATCACAAGGACAATGCTATTAGTCAAGTGATACACTATACGTCCCATGGAGATAGACCATATGGAACCCAACCGAAACGTGATTCTCGTGACGTTAACAGCCTGGTATGAGAATGGAACAAACTGGAAATTGATGATCACGATATTCTAAGACGACAATCTAGCTCTAATTAACAATTAATCCTGCCAAAACAATTGAAACTACTAGAGTTAAGGGACCTTCATCAAGAGGTGGGACACCTCGGAGTAGAAGCAGTCGTTGAACTAGCGAGATCCCGCTTTTACTGGCCCTACATGTATGATGACAATGAACATTTTGTGAAGTATAGCTGGAGATGCATTTAACAGAGGAAACCTTAGATGACTGCCAAGGCACCAATGAACAATATCGTGACATCGACTCCCTTTGAATTAATATCCATTGATTTTCTTCATCTGGACAACAGTAAAGGCGAATATGAATGTGTTACTGATCGGTGATCAGTCACAAGAAATGCACAAGCTTATATGTGACACACAACAAGACAGCCCGTAACGCTGCTGAGAAGAACTACAATGAGTTTATCACTGGAACTGGTTTTTTTAGCACGTATCAACCACGATCAGGGCGGAAAGGTTACAAACAAACTGTTTCATTACCTTCAACTGTTAAGTGTAGGGGTTAACTCTCCGACGACCCCGTACCACCCACAAGAAAATGGCCAGGACGAACAGATGAATCGTTCGCTGCTATCAATGTTGAGAACCCAACCAGAGGAAAAGAAATCAAACTGGAAAGACTCTGAACAAAGTCATTCATGCTTACGTTGCCACTGAGAATGCAGACTCGGAGGAACAACCGGAGAATGCTACACGGCCGCAAAGAGACAGACGAACGCCTCTGACTTTTCCTTATAACCAGCTGGGGTACCTGAGTATCAGCCCCTCAATCCTGTTGTAGACACCATGATGATGCCTCCATGGCCACCCGTCACAGCCGGTTGGCTGTTGCCTTTTTGCGCCCCACACAATCCTTAGTACCCATTATACCAGCCACAGCTACCGGCTGCATTACCGCAGCCCGTATAGATAAGCCAGTATTAGGCCCAGCTCATTGACAATACATGCTACAGCCCACTGTGGGTGACAGTCGTTTCTAGGCTTGGACTAGACCAAGAGGATTTCAGTGCAGAGACATGGGGACTGATAACATCCGGAACTCATTCTCGAAAGGACGCATGAATGGTGGAGATCGTGTACAATGCATTGCTATAGCTAATAGAAGAAGAGTGCTATATGAGGAGTTAACCTTTGAAAGAAGCTTGGTAAAAAAAAAAAACAACCACAACAAAACATTACCCGGGACAGTGATTCCAAAAGATATTCGGACTTCTGAAATAGAAAATGAGACTCATTTCAACATCTCTAGCTAATAGGGCCACCAAAATCAGCGTTTTTGTATCTCAGTTGTCATTGTTATTCAGTCTTAGTGTAGATCATATGTTCCATACAAATGTGGGGACGACGTTTCATCTGGAGGGGGATAATGTAGCGAGCAGGATCCAGGAGACTGGACCGAGTCTCAAGTGAAATTATGGGATGCGGAAAGATCTCACGTGCTATATTGAATTGTGTCATGTTTTTGACGGACGACTCGAAACGATTGTCAATGTTATTGTAGTAGATTCGACGAAAGATTAAAGGAAACCTTGTGGAGTGCAACAGAAGCAGTGAACATTCAAGCTGCGCTCTGGGAGACCAGGCTTCTCTCAGAAGGCAGTTTTAGAGAACAGGTCTATACCCTCTTCCGGCAGAAATCAAGGACCAGTTCTACGAGGAGCTTGACTGTGTAATCAGAAGTATACCCACCACCGAGCACCTGTACCTTCTTGGAGACTTCAATGCCCGACTAGGATCTCACCACGACTCCTGGCCTAGCTGCACTGGTCACTTCGCCATTGGCAGTCTGATCGAGAATGGGCAGAGGATGTTAGAGTTCTACTCTTACATCAGCGTTTGTTTGCGCCCCCAAAAAATTCGTCTTAGACGAGTCACGTCACAAAGTGTCCGAACGCCCCAGGTCTCTTCATCAGCTGGACCTCATCATCACAAGAAGTCCGTCACTGAACTGCGTGATATTATATGAGGGGTGGGCGGCCGCCCCTAATGTAATGTCGAGGCAGTGGTATCTAGTTATCTAATAGTGCCATGATCAGTACCATCAGATTTTGTAAAATTACTCTATCATACGAGTTCAATAACAAAATATAACGCTTGCGGGTTTATTCAGCGTTAGTTTTCGTTCGCTAAAACTTTGCTAAATGTAATTTCTTTCTTCTTCAAGATGAACATTCAACCTGAGACATTGCTGCAATAATAGCTACAGAATTACATATGATTACTCAGAAGAACGTCTCAGGAGACTCGGACGAGCGGTGTTCACTTCCTAGGGAACTCTTTGCTTTCTATTGGTGCGTTCTGGGCGGCAAAGAAATCCCCAAACGCCAAGAGCATCGAGTCTCACCCAGGGCTTGGCCCATTTCATAGGGTGAATTGACATGTGTCTTGGCAATAGAACTAGTTAAAACACGAGTGAAAAATTAGCCCGCTAGCCAGGTGACCCTGGGTGACCGCCTGACCTTGTATACTATGTAAACACTTCACTGTGCTTTGTAAAGAGTTATGAGAAGTTGGAACCCAAGCGTAGGTCAGTTAAGAGGGTGACCCTTATACCAGGGTCCTCCTCCCTCCATGTAACTAGGTCCTTAAACGTAGAACATCAATTCAGCAAGCTGAAAGCTATTTCTGCTAATCCTAATATGTTAGTTAATATCTCAAAACTAATTCTTTTGGAGGTGTAAGTTTAGTCTCTCATTTTGGTGCGTACTGTAGATTAGCACAAGCTCAGCCTGCAGGGCAGGCGTTTTTTGATGGGTGAGCGCTAGATTAATTCGTGTTTACGCCATCTTGGGTTAATACTAATGGTCCTCTCACCTGGTCGCTTTTGTTACTTGCGCTCCAACTCTTATCAAAAATGGCGGCTTGAAAAATAGCACTTGGTTGCTAAAAACACCTGCACTTCAGGCTAGCACACGCTAAGACGGGCGGATCCAGAGCTCTGATTCAATACCCATTTTTGTTTCCATACTGTAGCAAGCGAGAGGAAAACATTGCAAGTTACCGTGGTATCTTTTTTCTTTCTTGGGGCGTCTTGAATTTTTTTTAATATCGCGTGACAGGTTATATCAAAGCAAAGTCTGCGCGCGCCAAAAAGCTAATTCGAGCCGCTTGAAAAGAAAAATCTACACAGGCGACACCTAGCTAACGGCACTATTAATAAAGAACATATACTACTTGCGGAGGGCAAGCATTTTTTTTCACTGATTTTAACTCTGATATTAAATCAAGATTGTTAGTTGTTTTTGTAAAATATCTAATCATTTAAAAATTATTAAAATAAAATAATCCCACTATCAATCAAAATCGTGACATGTTAGTAAACTAAACTAGGCATTTCCTTCCATTATCATCATTGCATTATAATCATGAGAAAATTTTTGACTTTCTCTATGTTTTTTTTTTACCTTCTAGTTTAATTTTTTTTCTCAAAAGATATCTTCTACGGACAAGGTTGAAGACATATAAGCTTGACTATGTCTTCCGTTTAAGTCTCCATGTGGATCATTTAAAACTGTGACGTATTATTTTTCCATTCTACAAATTAAAGAAGTAGTTTAAGAACATACTAATACGAACAATTGAATGGCATACTATGAGGCGTTTGACCGGGAACTCTCCTAAACTACCACTCTTCTATTGACCTCATTGATCATTCAAGCTAATTACAAGCTAACGTTTTACGAAAGCTTGAATGATAGCCAAAATAATCAAAGTATGATCAAATCAGCTTGAAAGATTAATCCACTCTAGATGGCCAAACTGGTCTAAATATAAAAAAAAACTAGTCCAAGAAACGAATCACGCCAGGAAAACCTAGCCGGCCTAAATGGTCAAATTATCCCAGTCTAAACATCCAAACCAACCCAAATGAAAAAACCGACTTATATAAAAAGACCAAATCACTCCGAATTACAAAACCATAAAAAATATGGTAAAGTCGCAGACGGCCGGAGCTTATTTCGGTTTCTGTAGCATGAAGCAACTGAGAGTATTGCTACTCTCCACTGGATGGGATGCTAGTCCATCGCAGGCTTACCCCCAGCAGCATGTCGCCGGTACCTATTTTATACACCTGGGTGGAGAGAGACAATGTGGGGCAAAGTTTCTTGTCTAAGGAAACAACACGGTTGCAGAGACTGGGCGTCGAACCACCGACCTTCAGATCTGAAGTCCAACACACTAACCAGTACACCACCGCACCCCCACTAAAAATGTGATAGCCGACCTTAATGACCAAACCAACGAAAACAGCGGGACAGAATGAACAAAAAATGACCTCAGCTATGAAATACCTGGTACAGTAAATGAGTAAACCAAAATGAGCAAGATAAACCAAATGTTCCACCCATGCAGCCAGAAAGACAAAAAAGCCTAAATGTTCAATTCTGCCGAAGTGAGAAAACTGAAGAAAGTGACCAGTGACTAGCCAAGATTACCAAATCGCTCTTAATGTCCAAACGAGCGCAAATCTCACCAGACCACCCACAGGCAAATTACAAAATCAACCTTTATTTCCAAAGAGACTTAGGCATGGGTCGCGTTCAAAGACATAAGTGTTTGGATAGGCATAAAATGTGTCATCACCTCTCCAAGACAAGCGCGACCCTTATGTCACGACAGCGGACATACGAGCCGCGATGAACGTAAGATCAAAAGGGCCGATGTCCTGCCTCAGAGCTGGTCATATCTGGTCATAAGGCCATAAAACAAAAGTTTCTGTCAAAACCATCATTCGACACCTCTTTTTGACAAAACTCATGCGATTTACAGACTCGTTCTATTTTGCACTCTGCACACAAGAGAAGCATTGCGAACCAGCACTTTCAATATTCCGACCAATTCTACCCTTTTTCATTATTCCCCGGCCTTCTACTCGTCTTCCACATTCAAGATCAGCTATTTCATCCGTCGCATAACGACACGCAACGGTTCAACAATCAGGTATTTCATCCGTCGCAGCAAAAATGATCTTCAAACCACGAGTTTACAGGAAGAGGTAAACGCCAAAGCCTTCTGCAAATCCTACGTCTACGTCTTTCAAGGACTCTCCTGTAAAATGCCGTGGCGATCACTCTCCTCCGTCGAATGTTTTGAAGTGCGTAAGCAATGATTAAAAACTGGAAATCGATAAAATTGAAATACGCCTGCATAAAAGCAGCAAGAAGAAGAAGTAAGCGTAGCATGATGTAACTCACTCAAATTGTAAACACACGAAGCAATTTCCCGCCGTTTGATATGTCAGCGATATGTCTACCGCGGGCGACCGACGTGGGGCATAGCTAATTGGATTAATTTTTGTTTCCAGCATGAGTCATGTCCTGCTATGGTCTCGATATATGATGAAATGTCTTTGAACGCGACCCTGCTTTTTTAAGTGGCCAGACAGGCCAGAACGACTTGAAGGGCCTAAACGTCCAAACTGTTCTAAATGTCATAACTGGTGTCGAGAAAAGGTCCACATGACGTAAAAAACTGAAACAAGCAGGCAAAACCAAGTAACCAAATCAGGAAGAATGAGCATCTTTCCTAACGCAGGATAATTGCATCTTAAAGGGACACTATCCCGATAATGCGCACGCGTGAACGTCAGCTGTTATCTTTCAAAAAAACAATAGAACTGTCAAGTTGAGATGGCAAGATTACCCCGCGGCCCACGCGGTGATCCGCTGTTTACATCCGCCATTTAAATATTTGCTCGCGTTTTATAGCTCCAAGGAAGCTACAACTTAAATTTCTTGACAAAAAGGGTATATAGATCGCAATCCATGATGCGAAACACAAAATATAAATCACCGGAGATTTTCGGATTTAATTGCAGTGAAAGCTAGAGATTTCTTTGGCGAAACAACACGTCGGACTTTCGTAACAAGAGGACTTATTAGTTCCTATTGTTTTTGGAGGGACAAATACACTCTTTTTATTTTATAAGAATCATTTTTATAAGAACGTCGAGGCTGAGATTTGCCCCAAAATTTAAGAAAATGTATGAGCTAAAACAAGAACATCCTCAGGCTCAGCCAAAATTTACGCATTCTTAAAAAAAAGAGAGTGTATGTCGTTTAGAGTGCAAAATAAGGTCAGCTAGCATTTTCGGCGAGCCATCAGCAGCTCGGAAATTCGCGGATAGGATTCTGTTTCCTAACATTTTCTGCGGCCTAAATATTCAGCTAAAAAATCCGAACAGATCATTCCGTATTAGCTTTCACAAATATGCCTTTATAAACCTCTGAAACAATCTTATAAAGCAGGAAATGATATTTCAAGTATTTTGCTAAAATGTTCTCGTTGGGTGCCCCTGATTGTATACAAAGATTTAACCGAGCGTGATGCGAAACACAAAATCCTGCAACAGAATTAAAAACAATAAGCCAAGCCCGGCGTTACAAACATCAGCAGGGAAACTCGTCACGCTGCAAGTGAAGATTTCAGATCCTTTATTGTCGAAATTATAAACATGAGAGGCGGAAAAACCCATAAATTTCCTAAATGAGCCACATTCAACGTACCTGTTATGCAAGAGCAGCATAAAAACCATATTGAGTCGCTTAACAAACGATCAGAAGGCAAACCAACGGAGAATAACAAACGACGAAGCCACAAGAATCCACCAGTTTATATGACCTTGATATGACCTCGAGAATGCGACGCCTAAGTTGTAACGGCTCGATTCAGTCAACATTTGAAAATCCTCCGTTCTAAACCCGCTACAAAAAAACAAGAAGCAAAATGGGTCAAAAGACCAAGACAAGGCGCGGCGTACGAGTACAAGTAGAAGTCGTGCAGCGTGCAGGCCTTCCAACCCATCAGTTTATGGCTGTGTCGGTCGAATACAGACACCACTGATCCCTTCAGTCGTTTCCATGTCTCATGGGTTGCTTTCTTTATATATATTCTGATATGCTGCTAGTTCCATTTCTTCTTATTCCTTTCACGATTTTCTGAGCTTTTATGGAGGCTGCCGGGAGAAAGAAGCCTTCGACTGGCGCCATAGCGCTTCCCTCCTCTCGGTCCTCCGTCCAACGACATTGAAAACAACGGCAAAAAATCCCGATCGCACACAAATTGGAACTTAACGAAAACTATATATCATTAATCTATAACTGGAAGAAGCCTTAGGGTAATATTGAACTAAACTGAGCACGATGCAAACGGATTTTTGAAGGTTCTATATCACTTCTCGCGTCTTTTGAATTCGCGACATCCTGTCAGGAAATCAAAGTTTGGAGCATGCGCAGTAACCGGATATTGGTCCTTTAAGGTTATGTTTTTCACAATGCAATCGAACGCCTTTTATGGTTTTAAAATATACGGACACCGAAAGGTCAGGATTAGTGTCCGCATTACAGGGGTATCTCTATTGCTCTTCTTCGGACTTAGTGAACTGTACGTAATAAGGGGATGTTCGTAAAAAAGCTTCGACTGTGTTATGAAGTCTTCCGACAAGTGCAGCCCTCAGCCGGCCTTGTCTTACTAGTTTCTAGACCTCTATCAATCCTTTATGGGTCACGTGGTTCGAGCTGCACAGAAACGTAACTAGGCAAGCGTAACCCACCCAGAAAAACTAGTGATGAAGGTTTGGCCATGAAATGACGTGTTCGTGTTTCGACTTATTTTTTTGTCATCAAGTACAGCTGAAAAACATTCGACAAACTCCTGGTGCACTAACTCGGCAAAACTGCTCAAAGTGTAACGACCAACAATTTGACCAGTGTGTTTACTGGGATTTTTCGAACAGGGATGGCGCAGTGGTGAGAGCACTCGCCTTCCAACAATTTGGGCCCGATGCGGGTGTGATTCCGGGTCCCGGTGTCATATGTGGGTTGAGTTTGTTGTTGGTTCTCGTCCTTGCTCCGAGGGTTTTCTCCGGGTATTCTGGCTTTCCTCCCTCCATAAAAACCAACATTTCCAAATTCTAATTCGACCTGGACATTTCGTAGGGCCATAAGGGACACTATAGTTTGACTGTAATTATGCACCCTACTGAAATAAAGTGTTTATTTATTAATTTATAACGCTTGGAAAAATATGCTCACGAGCGTGATGGTTTCCTTGTGTAAACCGTCATCAATTACATCACGAAAACATCTCCCAAACGCAGAATCACCTACAGGGCAAAGTTACAGGAAAAAACAGCAAGGAACGCGTTATTTCGAGCGCCTAAAAATTACAAACTGCAGGTTCACCCACTTGGCAAATCACAGAACGCCTAAGGGCAAACAACGATCTCATTTTGACAATTTTTTTTTACACCAGCCAGTCGGATAACTGAGATGCTGCTTCCCTTGACCAGGTGCTTTGAATAAAGTGCTTCTCCCAGTCAACTGAGAGGTGCACGGAGAAGAGCTTGTCTGTGAAACAGCCTCGTCTTTTCCTCGGAACCAAAAAGCTTATACGACTCAAATTTGATTGTCCGGTCGACTTTCTCGTTATTGGGAGGGGTTTATGAATTTTAATAGTATGCAGAAACGTAATTGAAGGAGGCTTTATTGGAGCCGTCTCTTCATCCTGGATCACTAAACTTGCCGAAAGTGGCAAGGCCAAGGCCAAGGCCAATGAATTGGTGTTACAATTGTATCAACGGAAAGAAAGTTCCTCTCAGAAATAACTCCCTTATATGACAGCTCATCGTGCGGGTGCGGTGGTGTAGTGGTTAGCGCGTTGAAGGTCGGAGGTTTGAGGCCCATTCCCTGCTATCGTGTTGTTTCCTTAGACAAGAAACTTTATCCCGTATTGTCTCTCTCCATCCAGGTGTATAAAATGGGTACATACTGCTCGGGGTAACCCTGCGATGGACTAGCATCCCATCCAGGGGGAGTAGCAATACTCTCAGTAGGCCGTGTGGGCCTCCTTGGCTTGTGTGCGACTTATGACAGCTCACTGTCCCCTTAACGAGTTTGTTATCACAAATAAACAATGCTAGGCTGCCATTTATAATTTTGCTTTTTTCCCTAGGATAATAAAGGATAGAAGAGTAAGGATCGTACAGTATACCTTCCCTAGTGACTTTGGCCAGCTTGACAACACAATTTATCTGTTAGTACTATCAACAAATAACAGTGGTCACGTTTTATAGCATATACGTTCATGTAATGCATTTGCAAAACGTAGTCGTTTGATAAAAAGCGGTTCTTTAAGCATCTCTTAGCTGACTTAAAAAAAAAAGAATTTGCATCCACCTGGATCGGTGAAAAAGCATTTTAATTCACGAACGGTGCATGTTAACTCGCCCGGCCGTCGAGGACAAATTTGAAACAAAAATAAGTAAACAAAATCTTCGGGAAAGATCAATACCACAAATCTAGCTCATGTGGCTTGGAGCAAGATTTCTGCAAAGTTATTAATATACGACATGTATATACTGAAGATTATCCAAGATTGCTGCAATCAACATGAACGTTTCTTATTAACTGACAATATTTTGTCAGTATGAATTGGGCGGTAGCTGGCTGGTTGGCATGAAGGAGCTTACTGAGTAACGGCCTCGAAAGACTAAATTGTTATCGATAACCGTTTAGTGTCGATAATGAAATTTTGTCGATAACAAATAAGTCTAGAGTGTGAAGCAACTTATCGACAACAATCAAAAAAGAAAATTAGTTGACCACTAGCTACGCCATTATGAATGCTCGTATGTAACTAGCGTACCTGACAAGCATAGGAACGTTAGTTACAAAGTTCTCACATAAGAATATAAAGTGTTGTAGTCGCTAACCGGGAAACTCTGGATTTCTACTCGTTTATTGATCTTTGTACCAGTTGACCTAATTGTAAGCTATGCGAGAGGTTTTGCGCTCAGCTAGGTTATAGCCAAGTTGACCTGAAAGACGTTCCTTAGAAGGCTGTGGTTGAAGGAAGGAATTCCTTGCCCATCCACGTTCCTTAATTAGGTCTGTTCCTCAAAGTACAACCTAGAGCTACAACCTTAGCCTTGCTTTGCAACGGGTACGAGATACAAAGAAGAAGTAGAAGTGACTAACGGAGTTGAATGCCCTTGATATAACAGCTAAACCTAATCTTTTATTTGCGTTAATATACTACTGAACTAGACAAAGCAATTCTTGGTGGTGGTCTCGATATTTTGGTTGAACAAGGGAAGTTGTCTAAAATCTTAATAACTATTAACATTGTTTGCAAATATGACTTCCAGTGTGTTGATTTCATCACAGGACAGGCAGACAATCGGGACTGTTTGAGGCCGGGTGACGTCACGATACGCTATTTTATCTCATAAAAAATTCGGCGGCTGACCTCGGCTTATTCAAGTGATCGCGAGAAATGCTCCATAAAATACCGAATATTGCATCTTTTTATCCCAAGTTAGGGTCTACTGTAAGCCAGATAAATAAAATTCACTTGCTTTACACCGTATGTGTGCTCTTTTGTGATTTAATGTAATTAACGGACTCAAAACGCCATTAAATCACAAAAGAGCACACCTACGATGTAAGGTAAGTAAACTTTATTCATCTGGCTTACAGCAGATCCCAACTTGGGATAAAAAGATACAATATTCGGTATTTTAGGGAACATTTCTCGCGATCACTTGAATCAAGCCGAGGTCAGCCGTTACAAATTACAGCAAATGTATGAGATCAAATAGCGTATCGTGACGTCACCCGGCCTCAAACAGTCCGGATTAGGGACCATTCATTTTTTACGAGGTAGGGGGGGGGGGGGCTGGTGGGATTTTTGAACTGTCATTAAGAAGTTGCATGGCCCCCCCTCAGTCAATAATTTTTTCTCATGCTCCTCCCTCAATAAGGGAAAATTTTTTGGGTGACCCCCCCCCCCCCAAAAAAAAAAAAAGAAAATGAAAACTCAATTAAGCCAGCGATGCATACTGTACAGTTAACAAAAACCATCATTTTGACAATATCAATATATTACAATTAATACTACAGTTGCATTTGCCACTTTTAACTGTACTAAGTCAGCAAAAGAGAAATGTTTCAGCTCGCCATAAACTTTGAATCTGTGACGAGTCAAAAAAAAAAGAAAAATCAATTTCTGATCTTCTGGTTATGGCTCTTCCCGAACGTGTTGTGGCTGACCTCTCAACTTCTTCGTCATCGATGAAGGCAACTTCTTCATCGTCATCGATGAAGGCAAGAATGACATCATTCGATTCATCTCTTTCACTGCTGCTTTCGCTTCCACTGTTGTCGTCTTCATCGCTATCATCGTTATCAATGTCTAGCAAAGATTCATTTTCAGCTGAGTCTTTTTCTCTCAATCTTGTTTGTAGCAGATCAGTTCTTTTAGGATTCATTTGGAGAAGCCAGTGCCTGGCAACTACCTTAACCTTGTCATGTTTGGTGCTCTTCAGATGCTTGTCTAGTCTATGGTGCTTGAGGTATTTGTTAAGCTCTGGCACTCGAAGCTTTTGTAATTTTGTCGGATCTTCCCACAAATATCTTTCCAAGCATAATCCTCATAATTCTTCTCCTTCGCCTTCTGGCTTTCCTTGGCCCTCTCCTCTGCCCTCTTCTTATTTTTGAAATCTACCACCTCAAGATGCTTAAGGTGTCCAACAACAAACTTTGGCTTAACAATAAACTTGTCAGAAAATGCTGCTACACTTTCTGAATCTGACAAAACTAACCTGCCACTGCCACGCTCCTTCTTCAACTGAACTCTGGGCTGCCAATCGTCTGGATTATGGCCCTCCCTTGGAGTGTTGTTGTACGTTATGTAATGGTACTCGGGAAGACAGGAATGGTCAGGAAAAGGCTTCGGACATCTGTCTATGAGTGGTCAGTCCATTCTTCAGTTTACAAAAAGAACAATTGGCTCCTACCTTTTCTCTACAAGAAAACTTTAAAAACTCGCTGTAGTTCTCACCTTCCTCGTAATGTTCAGTTATGAACTTCTCAATCTTGGAAAAGTAGTTGTTACCAGGGACAGACTCTTTTTTCGCTCCAGCAATGTGGAACTGTACCAGGTATGATGTGTTGTGACATCTATTGATGTCGTTTGTCTTATGATTCCGTTTTGAAATGCTGTGAACTACATTTGAACTGCATTCGACGAAACGAATATAGCATTTAATAAGCGATTACAACACAATGCATTCAATAACATCTATATAAAACGTCGTCTTTATTTTCTGGTAGGTTACTAGTTCCTCCCCTGCTGAAGATGCGGACATCTCAAAGGGACTTCGGAACAAGTATTGGCTATAGTGTAAATCCAAAAGGAAAGAGAGCGCAATACTACATGAGCATTTTCAAAGAGGCTAATTCCAAAATGCGAAAGAAGGGCGAAAGTGACGAGTCGTTTAAGAATAGGTTCACCACTGAACGATCCTGTCGATACGATGTTTTACAATGAAAAGAGGTTACCTTTCTAAGTGCGGATGGGTGTTCGAAAAGAGCAAGTGAGTTTTCCCAACCAGGATATCATTTGAAGCCCAGTGATGGAAGAAGAATGAACTTACTCATCAAAGAGCACAGAAGCATGTGTGACAAGTTGAATGGCATGGAAAGAACATAATTCCACACTCTTCCAGCCTAATGGGCTTACCTTGAAGCAAGGAGAAGTATTTGCTCACGATTTTAATGTGGAGCAGATCATTTGCATTGAGGCTAAGCTGCTGAAGGTCAAGCAGGATATGGAAATGCTAGAAGAAAACAAGAAAAGTTTCCACACTATATATAAGGGCATACATAAAGGACATATAAGATAGAGGCGAAGAAAGAAAGAAAACCGAAGCAAATCATATCAAAGGAAGAAGAAGCGGGATGCAAACAACGTCCAACGAGTGTATGGCATCTGTGGTGGAAACCCGCTAGGCAATGATCTTGCAGAATGTCTTGTGTATCCTCCTTCCCTAGCCATCCCTGAAGAGTGCGTCAACGTCGAAGATGTTGCAGAATTACTGAATAGACGAGATGCAACATATATTGCACAGATGTTGCAATCAAACCACTTCAGCAATGCGGCAGGAAGCAGAATAATCACAAAGCTCAAGCCTGACGTTAGAGATGATGTGTACTGCTTCCTGTATCCTGAAGAGTATGCTCTGCCTGAAAGGAACGAAAGCGACCCCCACAGCGCTAGCAGCATAAGCGACGAGGAAGAGCTTGAAGGAAGATTAGCAGAGAGAAGCAATGTAGTAATAGTAACTTTATGCATTCAAGATAGTTTACAGGCCTTTATAGCAGCTTGCAGGTAGCTTAGGCTATTCTGGTCGAGCTACCACTAAAAATACAGAAATGAAAATTAAGTAACTAAATAGAAAGAAAACTTTGTTGGTTTATTAAAGTTCCCTAGCTTTAAAATTGTAGTCTGTAGCCGTGGAAACGTTATTAAAAGCAGAAGGAACTTCTTTAATAGATTTTTAAATCTAATTTGTGTATTTCGGTGAAGATATATTTTTAAAAATAGTACAACATATCCCATCTTTAAGTATTACAAAAATATTTCACGTGACCCCCCTTTTCCCTTATTTTTTAGATGGCCCCCCTTTTAAGGCCATTTTTTTACGTGACCCCCCCCCCCCAAATCCCACCAGCCCCCCCTATCTCGTAAAAAATGAACGGTCCCTTATCTGTCTGTGATTTCATGATCAGCACGGTCAATTGTTGCTAATTATACAACGTGAAGTCAGTCATGCAGATTTAACACAATCGTTCACGTGTGTCTAGAATTGTGAAACTCAAAAATAACACGAATTTCACTTCACAACAAATGTTATCGATAACTTTGGCCTCTAGTGCGTGGCAAAGCACCATTGTGCACTTATTGTTGTGGAGTCATATTAGTTTGATAGTACACATATAGGTTTCGTCAACTATCTCTCTAATCTGTCGAGACCCTTTGTGGTTAGCTAGCGAAATCAGTGTAGCTGATAGGCTTGCAGGTTTTTGTCAGCACTGTTAAATTAGACTGAACAGAATCGAGCTTAGTATAATATCTGCTTCATGGTGAAGAAAGGCTTTGTTAGTAGTTAGGTTCGTTTTTTCTCCTTTATGTGCAGGAAGTAATGTAAACATGCGTGCAGCTGAAAAAAGGAATGTTATTTCTAGTCGGTAAATGCTGTGGAAAAGTGGAAGGCATGATTACGATTCATTTAATTGGTCTTGTTAGCTAGTAACAGGGGCATCGGAAGATGGAAAAATCTGATTACGTTTTTCTTTGTTTGTGAACACGAGTAACTTCTCTTTCCTAGATATCCTCACAATTCCAACGAAACCGCTGTCAAAGTGGAAAAGGACGGTGGTCTTGAAGGGCTAGTTACTTTCGCTCTGTTGGTATCGGGATTCAGACAAATATCTAGTGATATGTTTGCTCATTACTTCCTGCCATGTCCCGTGGGAACATTTTCCAACTTTTCTTCCAGAGGAACTGACCAATGTACACCTTGCCCGCCAGGTAACGTATCAGCTTTGAAGCCAGTTTCAACGGGCTCTTTACATTCGACCAAGCTAATTCCGGATATTTCTTAAGCGCCCTCGAATGAAATGTTACGCAAATGAAAGACCAAACAAGCAGAAAAATCGTCGAAGTCAAAAAAAAAATTTTCGTCTCGCATTTGTTCCCGGCCCGTTTGTAGTTTCTCGTGCCGACTATCTGCTCCTTAAAAGATCTTTGCAGGATGTTTTCGTGTCGAGGGCAGTAAAAAGAAAAATATTGTTTAATTCGTCACCTCAAAGTTTCAATTCAAACTAGAAATGTTGGTCCTATGTACAGCGTTCTTGGCTTACATAATTAGAGTTAATATAACAGGATGTCTACAGGCTTTGGGAGGTCAGCTGTTTTAGCGGCTATAACAAGCTTTGTCAAAGAGGTGGCATCAGGGATCAAGCAGCTGGACAGGCAGGCGTCGACAGTGTCTCAACCGACTGCCAATTGTATTGTGCACGTGTGTCTATTTTCTTTGGGTGAGGGGGAGGGGGACAGAAGACAGAAAATTTTGAACAAAACTAACATCAGCGATTGAAACATTTTTACACTCACTAAAAATGCGGTATTGTTATTTTCAAGAAATCGTTTATATTCACACCACATTTCTAATAAGCCCACCTTCTCTAGTAAGCCTCAGCTCTCTCCGTTGTGGAGCACAAAGCCTATTTAGCCCCCCCCCCCCTTCATTCTTAAGCCTCTTCCTCCCACTCGTCCTTCCCAACCAAAAGCAATAAAGAGCATTATTATCCAACTGTATTAGTTATTGTACAGAAAGCGCGCGAAACGAGTGCAAATATCCCACGATATTGTCAGTTGGTTATTGTATAGTACCGTGCCCGCGCTCATCCTGTTACAGTTGCAGTTTTCTTTCAAGTTACTTAGGAAGGTTGAAAAAGGTTAAGTTGGATAATAAATCTCTTATTAGATGTTTCGGTGTGAAGTATCGTCGTTTATAATATGGCAAGCAATTCTCCAGTCTAAATCGAGTGTTCTGATTGGTTAGTTGTCGGTCGGGATTTTACAGTACGGACCATTACCATGGAAACGGTCCTTTTTGGATATTTTTTCCGCGCTCCCACTCCTGCAAAATTCAAACTGCGAAAACGCAAGAAGATAAAAAAGAGGAAAGGTTTGGAGCTGGTACCAAACAAATGAACGAGGTAAACACGTCTGTTTAGAAAAAGCGCTCTTCGACTAACTTTACCGACTTTTTGATAGAAGCAAAAGACTCGCCAGCAGTGAATCAAAAAGCATGGCCAACGTTCTTTAGTGACTGTGTGTTTATTGTCTTTTTTGTACGGCTATAGATTGTAAGCTGTAAAGAGACGAGTAAATCGGCCAAGACTTAAACAATAATTATTTAAATTCAGCATTTAACAAAGGAGTACGTTTCTCACAAGAAAACCTCTCGGCGAAAACAAATGAAAACTGCAAAACAACTAGCAAACGGCTTTCATCGGCAACTGTAAATCGAAAGGAAACGATCACGTTCTTGTCTAGTTTAATATTGGCCATTGCTTCAGTCAGCGCTTTCCACGTGAACAAATTAAAGCTAAAAACTAACAGTGTACCTTGATTCCTCAGCGAGATTTTTGCTCTTATCTTGGACATCCTTTCAAATAATTTCAGTTTGTTCGCTCTTGCTGTA
This sequence comes from Siderastrea radians, assembly GCA_964017195.1. Lineage (NCBI taxonomy): Eukaryota > Metazoa > Cnidaria > Anthozoa > Scleractinia > Rhizangiidae > Siderastrea > Siderastrea radians. The sequence goes on from CAXHKT010000457.1 coordinate 243,816, forward strand.
GCTCGCGTTAAAAACAACTTTGTTAGGTGCGACGAAAATTTGCTCTCAGCATCCATAAAGTTCTCCATAAAGCGACTGAGACAAACAACTCGCAGTATTTGATGGAGAGATAATTTCCAGCGTCTTTTTTTTATGTTCGGGTGTTCCTTTGTTCAAATTACAGACTTACACGCTGCCACAATTTCCACTTTGAGAAGCACGTTTGTGACATTTTATCGCGGCCTTTTCATTATTCTTCTTTTTCCCGAATTGTCTCCGCCCATAACGAAGAAGTATTTTCAAATAAAACTATCTTGTGTTGTAGAGAACGACGAAAAACTGACACATATAATAAGAAGCAGAGCAGTTTTCATTCAAGAGCCACGCAAGTTTTTGCCGATCGACAGCAACGATCATCAAACTGATTCGAAAGCCAGTTAAAATCGTTGGCTTCTTTCCTTGACATCGCGCCGGAAATTGACTTGAATGAAATACCGGAAGTGTTGTTTCGCACGAAAAATGATGCCATATAATAAACTACTTACTAACTTCACTTGCTCGGGACCGCACTGGGGAATATTGGCCCTCGGTCGTTTTATGTGCGGACCTCGCTGCGCTCGGTCCGTACTGCCACGACCTCGGGCCAATATTTCCCAGTACGGCCCTCGCGTTCAGTTAGTAAGAGGTTAATATTTTTACTCGTTGTTTGTATTTTGACTGGCCCTGCGGACTCGTCAAAACGCAGCACAGCTCGTAAAAATATACGGCGATACTTCACGGCGAAACATCTTATAAGACATATGTATTGTATAAGGTTTTAGAGGTCTTAAAAGAAAAAGACCCTTCATGTGAGTAAACATCCATTTGTGTTTTCTTTTCAGGAGGGTTTTATTCTGATGATGAGGGTTACGTGGGTACAAGCTGTAAAAAATGTCCAAATGGTTCTTTTGTTGCGTTTGATAAAGCACCGGGAACAAATCCTGCAGATTGCAAGTCTTGCCCCTTTGGTAAAAATATACGGTCAAATTAAACATAAACATAAATAAGATTTTTAATCCCTCTATTCTTTTGATGTACTGTGTCTCAGGTTAAGTGATAAAATTGATGCGTAATTATAAGGGTAAAAAAAAATACAAGTGTTCACCTCTCGGACGTACAAGCAAATTTGCACTTCTAGACAGGTACAAAGACGGGAAGGGAGTTATATTGCCGTCACTGTTTTCGCTTTTGATATTTAAAAAAATAAGATGTAACCTAGCGCCTGAAGTCAATAGTCCACGTGATTAAATCAGCGAAGTGAGTTCATCCAAGATGTGGCATTTTGGTTAATTTTTACACCTTTTCTACGGAAAGCTTTTCATTTACCCCAAAATTATTAGCCTTAGATAGATAGATGCTTTATTCGCTTAAAAGTTGCAGCCAAGGGCTTATTTACGTTACGTTTGTATTGTGACTGTGCTAGAATTAGAATAAAACTACTCTAAATCGAATTATTAACTATACAAATGACTTATAATAAAACTGTTCTTGCATCTTTCCGTTTTCCATCTCGGTGCGATAAAAGTCCTCTGGTTTCTTAGTGGATGCGTGGATGTACATATATCAGGGAGTAATTCGCAGTGACTGTGTGCTGGGTTCGCGCAGATCTCACCGTACAGGGTAGCAGCAATAGCTTCCCTGCGGTTGAATAAAGTTGGGAGACCTGTCAACTCCAGAGCGTCGTTGTATGATAGCGTGGGCTATATAATGCGCATAGCACGATTTTGCAGTCTTTGTAAATCTGAGATACTTCAAAATGATCTAAGAGAGGACGAAATGTTGTTCTCTCTTATCGCTCGTATTACAATATGTTTATCAAAGAAACTGCTTATGGAAATTATTTCCGATGGAAATTATTAATTAACTCTTATTAAATCCCAAATAGGAACAGAGACTGATTTCTTTGCTGGGTACCGTGGTTGTCAATGCTTAGAGGGAATGTACCGAACTCATTTCTTCAAAGAATGCAGTAAATGTGGATTTGGATTGGAATGCAAAGATGACTACGTCACCTTAAAATCTGGTTATTGGTGGAAATGGAGGAACGACAGTCACAAACGTCGCTACACAGACTTTATAAACAATCTCTTGGCACCTCTTCCTGCACTAGGTAAAGACGATATACAGTACCTGTATCCCATACCAAAACAGTACCAATGCCCGATGGAAGAGTCTTGCAAAGGCGGCCTGGATTCCGAGTGTGCGAATGGGTACAAAGGTCCGCTTTGCGCTGTTTGTAGTTCAAATCACTATAAGCAATTTCAAACCTGCAAGCAATGTCCATCTAAAACGTGGATGGCGGGACAGTTGTCAATCTTTGCGGTTATTTTCGTTATAATCATTGCAGTTTCGACGTGGGCAAACAAAAGAAGCAAGGACAAAGGCAAAGAACAAAGTGGAATAACCGTCTTTTTGGCCAAACTAAAGATCGTAATAGGATTTTATCAGGTAACGTACGGCTTATTAGAGGCCTTCTCGTACATAAAATGGCCAGATTCCCTTCAAGGTATCGGAGAATATTCAGAAATACTCCAACTAAATATACTTCAAATGGCACCCGTTCACTGTCTTTTTTCGGGACTACGCGTGGATGCCTTTGGCAACTTGTTTGCGATAATGACAATAAATGCTGCTGCAATTGTCGTTTCAAGCATAGCGTATGGAGTGCATAAAGTGCTTGTACTAAGAAATAGGAGCCTTGACGACCAGGAAAAGTCTAAAAGAGTCTCACAGGCAAAAGAGCATGTGTACAGGAATTTGTTCTTTTTCTTGTACGTGACATACCTCAGTACGTGCTCCAAGACAGCTACTGTCCTGCCCCTTGCTTGCCGGCTGCTTTGCCAAGATAGTAAAGAAGAAGAAGAAGGATCGTGTTCGGAGTACCTGAAAGCGGATTACAGTACACAGTGCCATGATTCACGGTACAACCAGTTGATCATAGTGGCTTACATTTCCATTGCCTATATCATTGCCCTCCCTGCAGCTGCATTCGTTGCCCTTTGGCGACAGAGAAAAGAACTATTAGCCACCAAAGAAGCCAAGAAATCTCAAAATGAAGGATCTAATAAAGAATTAGTCAAAGGGTTGAGTTTTCTTTTCGAAAGTTACAAGTCTCGTTCGTGGTATTGGGAACTGGTTGAGATGTCTCGCAAAGTGACCATCACATCTGGTCTGATACTTTTGGGACAGGAAACAAGGTCGTACGTTGGCTTGACACTGGTCATTGCTGGGATGTATGGGACACTATTCTGTTGGATGCGTCCCCTAGAAGATGCTTTTGAAAACAGACTGATGTCCACGTCTCTTGCTGTTACTGTTGTCAACTTGGTCATTGGAGCAGTGAGTAAAATTCCCGCCGAGAACATACCAGCCTCGAACGACCCATACTTAGACGCAGTTATATTCAACATATTGGTGGTTGGAGCAAACACTTTGGTGATTGGACTACTTTTTGGTAAGATAGTGTCCCTGATCATGAGTTGAATGTAATAATTCCATTAAAATTACCAAAGCTGGCAAGAGAAACCACAGCCTTGGCCAATAATCTTGGGCCACCCTGCCGTCTTCTCCCTTCCCCCAAAAGACCACAAAATTTGTTTTTTTTTTCAACATTGAATGGGGATAGGGGTAGCCACCTACTAGGCTTCAAGTGTCCCAAGAATTTGTGGCTGAAGCTGCAAGTGTTGCAAATTGAAGTATAGGAAAGCTGCTAGCTATAGAAGCGGTATTTTCTGAGACGCTGGCTGTTTACTTTTTGTTTGCTTAACGGTAACAAAAAAATGCAGTCAGTATTCACTGTACAAATTGTTTTCTGGTGTGCCATTCATAAACAACTGAAACACTTATCTAAAGGAAAGCCTCCTTCCTGTCAATTGCTTTCATGCTAAATGCTAAAATGATCTATATACGTTGCCTTACGTTGCCGTGAGTATGTCGAACCCCGTAAAAATAATCAAATTGTTCCCAAATGCAAATACACGTTACTACAATCTCAGACACATCTGTAGAGACACGTAACTGAATGAGAATTTTGACCGTGAAAAGTTTTAAATGAACAATTCCGCCTCCTCTCCCCCGTATTAACGTTTCTTTGTTACCGAAACAAGACCTCATGAAACATGAGGAAAAAAAAAGTGAGGGGAAGGGGAAAGGGTCTGTAATTTATCGAAGCCGATTTTCTAATATTATTTTTGGTGAAGTTGATAAGAATTTTTTCTTTAAAGAAATTTTCATGAGCAAAAATAAAATTGCATTGTTCTCGTTATTTTAGTTATTTACAGAAAAATTACAATGCTACCATCGTTTCATGTTACAAACAACCTACGTGACTTGAACGCTAGCACTGGTCCCATTCCGGTCTCAATTTCTACCTGATGTAATAGTTGATATTTTAAAATGAACTTCCATCGTACATCATATAAATTAGGTTCATTTGTAAAGCGCTTTTCCCCTCATTTTAGCTCCTTGTTTTATTGAACTATACTTTACTTTGAAAATCAAAGTAGCCTCGGAATCTCAATCTGTGAAACTGGGCACCATTATAAAACGTCTCGTTGATAAAGGGAGGCGTTAAAAGGACATACTCTATGGTCATAGTCGACTTGCATAGACGACACGAACATTGGACAAAGGGAATCGAACAATGCAACGCAAAGCACAATTGCCTTGCGGGCTGACAACCAGTTTGAACAAGATGAATTGGAATTCAGTTACGGACGAAGACGAAGATATCGTTGACACAATTAAAGAACGTCGGCCAAATGAACCCGCATATCATCCAAGTCATCGGAGATTTTGCCGGCAATAGTGTCAGCGAGGTTGATGTTAAAACTATCACCTAATCGTCTGAAGTTTCGCAAGACTCAAAAGCGGCAGAAGGGTTGATAAAAGGAGAGGTATCTGCATTAAAGGTTAAACAAGAAAGGAAAAGCCTCAAAGAACTTAGGAGCTGAAGTAATGATTGTAGCAATATAGACAAGCGAAAGCAACAAAGCCCGTTCAAAACTTCAGCAGCAAAGATTTTGATTCGCGTGAAAAGTAAAGTGAAGAAAACAAAAAAGAGGAATGCGATTCGAAAAGCGTTCACAATTTTTTTAAAAGGAATTAAGAGCGCCAACATTCACTTTGATTGGCGTAGCTAAAGAACTTTATCTCGATTGGAAGGTGCAATTTGAAATACTCCCGGATCGATATGGGAAAAAGTCCTAGCCAACGCGAAGATGATGATGTGGAAAAATTCTCTGTCTCGTTACAAGCTCTTGAGCGGTTGTCATACACCCCTAGGCAATACTAAACTGCCTAAGGACACTTGACCAGAGGTACTGATACGAGGAGAACAGAAAAATTTTGCATCGTTATCTTGATGCCATCGTACACACTTCACCTGTGAAGAAGCCAATATTGAAGATTTTAAGATGTACTCGGATCGTTTCACCGATGTTGCAGCCAAGCGTGAAGATAATGATGAACATCAGGAGCTAAGAGGATTATCTGCAGTTACATATATTCTCTTTCAGAAAATACCAAAGTCGCATTTCATTTCGAACAAAGATTGGTTGCACAATGATCCTAGGAAGGATGAACTTTCCATGTGCAAAAACAAGTTACAGAAACAAATTTTTTTTATCGCACAGAGATCGAAGACGTCAGCGAAAACCAGTTACGTTCCCAGAGCTCTCGCTCGGCTCCTTGTTGCTGACCAGTAGAAAATTAAGGAAGCTATCCGGACAAGATTTTTGTAACATGTGAAAATCTAACAAGTACACTACCTTTAAAAGGTCGTTCTCTTAGTCCAATCTAAAAGTTGGTTTTGCTGCCTTGGCCTCAACGCTAACGAAAGAAATGTCAGGTTGCCAACCTTCGATGACAATAGCGTACCTCTCAAAAGAAAGAAGGCATCGCTGACGAAAAGCGTGGTAGAGATATAGTGACGGACGAGAAAAGTGGGAGGCTGACTCTCTTGGACTTCAAAATTCAGTTTCAAACAGTGGAGTAAGAAGGGATTCTTAGCTATATCAAAGGTGAAAACTCAAGATGTTGGGTCGGAGGTCGTTGTGAGGTTGTCATTCCGTGGGAAGAAGGATTTTTCTCGCTTCCTAAAGACAAAGAAGATGCAGAGAAACGTCTCTAATATCTCTGATGGAATTTGCTCACAAAGGAGAAGGTTGCTGTTTGATTGACAGGGGCAACGTTAAAAACCGAGCTGGTATTAAGACAGAAAAGCCACCAGAGTACGTTCCGTATTTGACTCTTCGCCTTGTTGTAAAGAAACGTCATTGCATGGCGTCATGCAAAGGGGACCAAAGGTACAGCGACACGTTCTTAAGGTTCTCCAATTTCAAAGACAACCTGTTGAGTTAGCAAAGGACCAACTAAGGTCAAGTAATAGTTGACCAACTTATAGTTTCACACGTTGTTATAGTTGAGAGAGATGGCAGCTGCCAAAGCTTTCAATAGAGAGACTTCATATAACGACGCCTGTGGAGATAGAGCATCCACGCTGAAGACCTTCAGGAAAAATCTGATTATGCAACTCTAGTTATGCCTCTAAACATGAAGATGGAGGAAACAGATAGAGATGGAATCAGTTAGAGATGCTATCCACAGTGACGATGACTTAAAGAGACTCCTGAGTGACGTTGGTTTCCAGGCCCTAAACGGATGTAGTATTCGAAAGTAGGTGTTAGGAGCCATTACAGAGAAAGGTCGAGTGGCCGGAACTAGGGTGGAGGAGTTAGCGAGTATCAAGACGTTAAGACTGCAATGGAGAGTAGATGAAGGTGTGTTTACTTTCACAGTTAAAGAAATTGACTTATCCTCCTACAAGAAACGAAGGGTCTTGAGTCGAATTGCCAATTGTTTGATCTCCTTCTCGTTCCTGGCTCTCTATGTTATCAGAGAAACAATAGCAATGCAAGAAGCTTCGCTAAGAGGTTTCGACTTTTTTGGCGAGTTTCCCGGTGGCCTCAAAATTACAATGCAGTTAGGGGCTGTGCAGTTAGCCGAGGCACTGACTGTGAAAGTCCCACGTTGTTATTGACACGGCGGGAAAGTGGAATATCAAATTGTTCGTTTGTCGACGCATCTATACTATTCTAAGCGTCAGGCGGTTACGCCAGATACAGATATATTAGTGAGAGCGATATCAGTTACCTTACTGGCAGCCGAAGCAAAAGTTAGTAGCGATCATATCTGTGAGCATCCTGTATCTTTAATCAATCACAGCAGTACTTTGTGTGCGGTTAGCTGAGACAATGTCAGAGAAGTTAAAAATACCCAAAAAACAACACACCCTGTAGACGGGACAGTACGACTGTAATCTACTCGGCCCAGGGTCATCCATGATTACTGATATGGCTTGTTGCTAACCGCTTCGCAAAAGTCGACGACAACTAAGTGCAGCGAAATAACGAAACTTTCCGGAGAGGAAACCCTGGTGAAGACGCCACGAGGGGCCTTGGCCAAAGAGATATGTCCTCTTGGAGGACCTGCCCTTCTACGCAAAACGGGAGGGAGTCTTGGTTTTGGCACGACGTCTTCGTAGGACTGGTTAAAGAGAAAAAGAGAAACAATAATTGGCGAAAATGAGCTTTGCGCTCAGAAGCAAGTGATCATTTCAATTTCTACACGCTAAGATGTCAGGGCGCAGTGCGTGGATTGTGCAGTTTATCTCCAGCTGGAAGGAAGGAAGACCACAGTTGTGGAGTGCAAATAAGGAGTCTACTAGATTGGGGAAGGAAATTGTCTCGAAAAAGTCATGAAAGCTTTGAGAGAAGGATGGGAGGTTATAAAAGGCATTCAGCTATAGAGATTTGCACCATTTCTAGAAAGTGACGAAATCTCACATGTCTGCTTACCCTTCATTGTTTAAGCGGCCAGTTGTTACCAAAGAAACACCACATTTGGACACCCGTTGTCACACACCTCCATAGATACGGATGCCTCTGCCTCGGAATGAACTGTATTATTGGTGAGACGTGACAATGGTGCTGGATTGTCAATGGAAGAGAACCGATCTAACGGTGAGAAGGAGAATGCAACGCTTCTCACGTCCCAAGCAAGCACACAGCTGAAGAAAAAAATCATGGCACCAATGTCAGATTGGAAACTGAGTCCAATTTGCCGGTCTCTGCAAAGCGTTCTCTTTGCCAGTTTACTTGTGCAAGCACACGAATAGTTGAATAAAAAGTAGCTTTCTCTTATGAAGCTGCAATTTTCCTTAACGTTTTTCCCAGCATGGCAGCGAGGCGTGGTAAACAGGAGTAATAAGCAGTGATAAGGGCAAAAAATTCGCTTCAGCTGGTAGAGAATTTCGTGAACTCGTTTTAACCTTCGGTCAAACTCGGGGACTACGAATGACGAAATGCGTTGACGTCTTAACCCCCTGGTTGGATATCATCATGTTTGGATATGCGTAGCCTTAATCGAATCTGCAAAGAATGCCTTACATGCTATCCTGAGAGAAGGTACCTCGACAGTGGAAGTTCTTTCCCTGCAGCAGTCACTCAGATCCAAAAGATGAACACGTTTTAACTCGCATTTCCTCCTTGGTCAGATAGGACGGCAACTCGCACCACGAGCCATCAATGATTCTGCGCTCCATAAAAGAAGACCGCTGGCGTTTCGCGAAAGGGAAATCAGTTTGAAGCGATGGAGAACATGGAAAAAAGTGTTCCTTTCAACGATGAAGCCCGTACCAGCAAGTGTTCTGAAGATATCGCTTCTAAAGATGTCGTTGAAATCGTTGATCCTAGCAACCCAATGGTTCATCGACTTATAAGACGAATTCGAGTGTTTCTAGGACCTGATAGGTATTTCAGAACCGTAGGAAGGAACAACGCCGATGGCGATTACAAAGCTGTGCCCACTGGAACACAAAGGAACAATGAACAGAAGGGGAACAATATAATTCTGCGAACAGTTGTAGAATGAAATCAGCCTCAAACAAGAAATCTCCTCTTTTGATATTAGAATTCAGAAGACTTGGAAAATAATTTTTCACAGTCGTTCGACGAGACGCATAAACTTAATTGGAAATTTCTCCTTTGTTTCAATCTCGTGCTATTTACCGTAAGTCCATGATCTCGTTATAACAATTAGTACTCTTCTCAGAAACAAGAATTCAAAGAATTCAGATGACATAGAAATACAATCGCTCCTGCGTATTCGCATGTTCCCCTTGGGAGTTTACACCAAGATCTCACGAATTATTCTGAATAATGTTAAGGTAAATTTACTTTATTGCTCATTTTTTTACAAAATGAGTTAATTTGTTTTATTGTTTGCTATTGTTAATAATTCAAAGAAAGAGCTTTTTTCAGTTATCTTAGAGAAAAACTCGTTGACGTTATTCATCAGTGCAAGAAGACGTATAAATACCTCTGGCTGAACTTTCAACTAAGAGACTATGGAATTTACCGTATATTCAAGCTGAAAACTTTCAACGTTTTGATTCTCTAATCTTGCATAATTTTTATGAATTTATTTTTTGCTTGTTCTTAGTTCAGTATGCAATGCACCTATACCAGTACTTCAAGGAGTGGCGTAAAAATCCACACTGGTCTTTTTCTTGCTGTCTGGCCTTAGTCGTCCCTCTTATCGGTATGCCGGGGGAGATTAGCGGTTTCTCTGAGTCCAACATTACCAACACCCAGCTGGACACAGGACACATGGAGATGACCACCGTTGTCGATGCCGTAAAAGACAGTGGAGCTATCGATGTCACCCTTAACGAAGACGAACAAGGCGATAGTGACGCAACCGACGTACAGGACGACAATGGTAATAAAGCTCAGCCAGAAACTAGAGAAATGAACGTATCCAACAATGTTGGCGTTGTGAAATGGAGTGTTGCTGCTGATGCCATCCTAAAGGATGGTGAGGCAGTCGAAGTTAACGCTATGGTTGTACGACCAGCCACTAACCACGCCCCTGCAGACAAAAGCACCAAGTGCAACCAGGAGACCCAAACAGAGTTATCGACGAATTTATGTACCGATGCCGATGCCGCTGAGTAAGTGCTAGTGAAGGAGGCAAGCCTGTTAATCTCTGTGCGTATGATGCACAAACATATAATTAAATAATACGAAATAGTAATCTAACCTTTAAAAGGTTACATGACATAGAGCATGCAAATATTCTGCTAAAAATAGTTTAGACACCTCTGGAGTAAAAAAACCTGTATGTAAACGCTCTATATACCCATTAGTAAGCTTTATATCGTGCTTGCTAACGAGGCTTTTAATTTTAAGATTGTCTCATACATTAGCACGCTCTATAAGAAGCATTTGTAACACTTACAAACAAATAAAGTGATTCGGAAGAGTGAACGAAAAAACTAAAACGCGGTCAAGGGCAAAATCTCTATGAAAGATGAAATTCTCCGTTGGTTTGACAATATTCGTAGACGGCTAGACAATAAACGCTTTTGCTACGGGATACTGATATTTAACCCCTGCATCCTCCGTGGGTGAACTTCAGTTACTTCCTGAATAAATATAGTTAGAGGCGAACAAAGAGGCGGTTACCAAAATCGGCGCGTACTAAAGCTACCTTTGTCTCAAATAAAATTAATAGCTTTGAAGTCCCAACTGTGTTTTAAATGTATGCTTGAGACGAGGAACAAGAAAAGAAAGAGGCTGAAAACAGGAGGAAAGAAAAAAACTTGGGTTTATCAACTGCTTGATAAGGTAAAATAATTTGGCCACCGTAAGAAATTCAAAAGCTGACGCTTGAAACGTCAACCCTTGAATTCCTTTACAGTGGTCAATTTACCATATCAACTAGGCTGAAATTTTGCATTAAGATTTTAAGCGATGAACTCGTACATGTTTTACTTTTAAGACACTTTCTATGGACAAAGGTTAAAAACTATAGAGATTCAAAATAAAGACGAAACTTGATCGCATGACACTGTAAGCGTAATAAAGCCATGTCCAGACCTGACCACACTGATAATCAGTTTTGTCAAAGCCTCAGACTTGGTTGCCGAATTTCTCAGTGGTTCACCACTGAGAAATTATACCATACACAGGTTATGTGTAGAAAGGGGCTTTATATGAAAGTTATGTCATGAATAATATTATGAAGTAAGTTAGATTAATACCTCCTTCCTCGGGATTTATCTCCCACACAAGTAAAGCCGGACTATCATCAAACGGAGCTTTGATAGCCTTGCTGAATTTTAAGCAGCCATGATGACGGCAGAATGTCCTTTAAAACTTGGGTGTATACTTTTTCTCAACTCCAGGTATCAAGGTTCACAGTGACCGTTGTGACTAACTTGCCTCTATCTGGCAAAACATGATTCGTTCGCTCGTTCGTTTAGATCCCTTCTACAACGTTCCTAGGGATAAAAATAACTAGTAAAATTATTTGAAACGTTGTTAAATGTGTAATAAAGTATTCCTGTCGGCATAAAACTTACCCCTATTCAGACTAGGCTTTTTGGTCTTCTGGGCGCCGGGGGGGGGGGAGCTCCTTAACTCCCTCCAAGACTGATTAAAGCTACGACAACGAAACCTAAAGGGCAGATAGTACGTCCAAAACCCTTTTGTTTTGAGCTCAGCAACATGAACTTGTGACGTCATTTGACGTAAGAATTGTGTTGTGTTCTTAAACGGCGGCCATCTTCGATCCGCCATCTTGAATTTCTTCATTTTACCACAATCCTAGAAAAGCGCCAAAATTGACCAAAAAGTTACCAAAAAAACAAAAGAACCCGAAAATGGTCTAACACTGCAAAACTTGTTAAAAAGGTGAACAATCAAAATTCTGAAAAAAGGCCTGTCACTGGCGAAAAAAATGGTCGCCATGGTAACTTCAAACTTGATAGACAAAAACTTGCTATGCCAAATTGTTCCCAGTTAAATTTTAGGCAAAGTGAGCACGTTTGGTGGCCTTTAGCGTCCGTAGACGGTGCGGGCAGAATCTGGGCTCCCCCCCCCAACCTCTGGCTGAATAGATTTAAGAGCGTGTCGATGTTCCACGAGCTAAGTTAAAAGTCGTTCTATCTCTTGTTCCAGATGAGTGCCTTAACATCAGATGTCACTGCTGTGTAACAAAGGCAGTAGTACCACAGAAAGGAGAGGGGTACACAATTGTTAACAACGTTATTTAACCTTTTTGCCTGCTTTAAGAGAAATAGGTAATCAAAGTTTTTGTAGTGTTTCTGTAGTGTTGGTTAAAAATGCAGAGAAACATTTATCCGATGTATCTTTCATTTAGATAGTAATTACCTTTTCGAGATACGTACTTATTGTTTGCGCGACCTTTACAATGTAAAAGTAGTTGTATGCGTAGTATTGTGTAGTTGTGCTAGTAGTACTGTGTAGTACTGTAGAAATGTTGGCAGTTTTTCTCTTATTTCGTAGAAGAAATAAGCAGAGAATTCATAGCCTTATATATCCATTTATTCCAATTTAACATATCAAAAACAGTACATATCCCCTGTTCCTGCTCTAAATAAGGATTTTTTTGTAGGCTTTCTGTAACTTTGGCAAAGGTCAAAAGGATGAAAACAATAGCACAGTTTTTCATTTTAACTCATAATTGTTAGTCATCGGTTCTTAGCTACCTAGTAAGTAGTACTGAAAATTCTGCAAAGGCAGATTTTCTGTGTAAACCTTCAAAGCAGGAATATATTAACTTGTTGTATCCATTAAACTCGCATTTATCATTTTGAAAACGTATTTATCCCTAATGTCGCTTTAAAACAATATGCAAAATTTAGAGGGTTTTGTATAAGTTTGGTAAGTTTCAAAAGCAGGATTAATAAACATATCTTGTATGTATTGACTCTGTTGTCGGATTGTAATGTCTACCTACAAAGCTCGTTACCTTTGCTGACATGTAAAGCGGGTATTTTGCCCACCCATGTGCCGATTTGGAAGGTACGACATTTTTCCGTTTACAATCAACCCAGAATAATTTACAGCACTTTGGAATAACATTTTATTTCGGGAACGCTGTGAAATTCTCTCACACAGCAAGCGTTATTGACTTTCGCCTCAAGTTACTTGTTGGGCATGCAAGGGATAGACACTGTTGGCGTAAAGTCTCTCGGATCTATTATCGTCTTCGTCGCCTTTATCTTGTCCAAAACCCACTGTTCACTAAAACAAGAGCAATTCGATCCTTTGGTGAGAACCAAACACAGGACGAAAAAGGAATATTCAACTTCCTGCTAACGTTTGTGGCGACTTTAGTTCTTCAGGTCTTCCTATAACTAGAGCCTAAAGGTCACTAGGTGACAGTTCGCAGCGACAGGTCTCTGCGCAAAACTTCTTCGTCTGCACTGCTTATGAGACATGTCGTCGATTCAAGGCGCTTGATATGTGTACACAAAAGGATTTTTAGTAGGGACTGCATTTTTTTGGAAAGGTTTCCTGGGAACTAGTTTCAAATCCTCCGTGGCGATGGTCGCTTGATGAGGAGATGCATAAATATGCTGAAAAAAAAAGAAAAAAAGAAAAAAACGGTGGACACGCCAGTGGCTGTGCATGCTTTTTTCTGGGGGTCTTTGTTCTCAAATGTGTTTGTTATCCCAGAGGAGATAATTTTCTTCACAAAATTTGTTCAGTATTTTCGATTTCCTGGTGATTACGGTCAATGTAAGTTTCATCTCGATTCTCTGCAACCTTGAACGTTCCTTGGCCGCCATTTTGAAAGACAACTGACTGAAGGATTCTCCTGCGCTACCTGATGATGTACGAATTCGAAATTACTTTTTTGTAGACTGCTGTGGGGAGGGGACAAAATTCTGTCGAATTCTTTTTTTCCCATTAAATTGGGCCTGTCACACGGATGAAATTCTGTCTTAGACTTGACCACGCGCCGGCGATGTCCTTGCAACCAGTGTCGCCTACAGTGACATGACCTTGCATTAATGGCAAGTTGTGGCGTTTTTATTTTTTTTAATCCCTCTGCTGATTCAGCGTATTTTTTGTAGTTCAACGTTTCCCTCACACACCTCTTGTTCAAACACAAAACTGAACGTCTCTTGACAACACCAAGACTTAAACAGTTCTTCAGCGATTGGTAATAGCTTGTACTGAATGTAAAGAGAATTGCGGGATTCGCAGCAGTATTAAAAACAAGAAGAAAATGAATAGTTTTATTCCATGTCATATGCATGAATGAACAATGTGTTTAATACACGTTACTGAACTCTTTTCAAGGCTGGTTTTCACTAGTGAAAGTCAAAAATCGGAGTCGCAAGCGGAGTCATAAGCTCGACGGAATCGGAGTCGGAAGAATCATTAGTGAGGGGATAACGTTTACATTTTCTTCCGCGACTCCGAGTCAAGGTTTTCTAACTCTAAAATGTCTCTGAATCAGGGCTCGTTTACGATGCAATATCAATGGAGCCTGTGAAGGAGATGGGACCCACAAGCCTGGTGCAGATCTAGGATTTAGACAAAGGGAGTTCAAACAAACGCCAGGCGAAGGTTGGAGTATCTAGGGGGGGGGGCATGCTTCTCCGGGAAATTTTGAAAGTTTAGTTCTCGGAAATGTGATTTCCAGCATTCGGAGGAGCGTATGAAAGAGTTTTTATTGCTGTAAATTCAACCCACTTTTGCGCTAGCTAGCTATATATATATGTTAACTTCTACATTAAAAAATTCTTTCAACAATCTGTAACGGATGACGTTACTTGTGTCAGCCATAGGAACATAGGAACGTCTTGCAGTTGGATATTTTTTGGCCCACATGTATGTGTGGCAAGAGTTTAGTTTAACATGAATTAACACGACATTAGTTTAACATGAATTTTTTCATTGTAAAAATCTGCTAGCATTTTTTTTTACAATCACTCAACTCTCCCTCCCCCAGATGTCAAGTGGTCTGTCCAGTGGAACACGTTCTTGTTTCATACGTGACATGAAGTTTTGATGGTAGTTAATGGTAGTAGCACTTTAAAGCAATCGAATGCGGATGCTTTAAATAATTTGAGAGTGTATAAAAGATCTAGGATTGCTTAATACTGTACAAGTCATATTTTATGACGACAATCTTGCAACCATAGTTGATACCCTGTTTAGTAAAAGTTCAGTCCCTGTTGTTTACGTCAGACTAGCGTAAAATTATATACCCTGTTCAGAGCAGAAAGGCCAAAAACCATACCCTGTCTAGCGGCACGTCCCCTTATAGGCCATATAAAGAAGTACCCCCCCTGGCTTGACTGCAGAACAATAGTAGCACGACTTCATTTCAGACCGAGTTCCAAGGAGGTAGTTCAGTGGAAATTGATAAATTTTCATTTACAATTCTCGGAGTAAGCTCGGCACGGCTATAGCACGATGTTTGAAACCAAGTCGTGCCGAACTCGGACTGGATGCGATCGTTTTGGTTAGAGAAGGTAGTAACAACTTCGTTCCCAGGGCCTTATCTCTTCATCTTCAGACAGGAAGTTGAATTAAGTACAAACACAGAGTACAATTAAGCAAGCACAATTTTCTTTTCTTAGACTCTCTGCGTTATAACATACACCGTAAGTTTTAGAAAAGACTCCTTTAAATCCTTTTTCAGAATGTACTGGGATTTTTCAGATATGTGGCAAGTGAGAGAGAAATTTTGAAACAGTACGGGCTGAGAAACGGGGTCTATATGCCCCTACCCCTCCCTCCTGCTGGAGGAACCTGAACCTCAAATAAGGAGGTGTCTGTAATAAAAAGCTGTCCACGTTTGAGGCTGAAAAGCCTCACTCGTCACACTATTCTTAACCTGCAATTAGGCCGAATTTTAGCATCACTCTTATATTCTCCTACGTCGGTCGCTCGCTCGCTAAAATTGGCTTTTCCCGCCTGAATGTTTCACCGAGCGATCGAAATGGCAACAGCCTGATGGCAGGTTACACTATTCTTCACAACATTGGCTGCTGCTTATTTTAAGTTAATTACGGCTTTGCACACGTAACTTTTTAAACGAAAATGAAGGTTTGTACATTTGGGATAGAAGTTCGTTGACAATGGATACTGATTGAAAACCTAAGCGTTTAGCTCAGGTCAAGTGCTAACGTAGCCGCAACGTTTAATTGGCGGGAACGAAGATCGCCGAGAGTTTTATTACTGTCGCTATCGTTCGACTGATCAAACTCGGGCACTCCTAAAGAGTTAGAACACTCGCTATCTCCTTTCGTAAGGACGTAAGTTTTTGATCCAGAATTAATCTGACCACGATTCCCAATTAGTGAAAATCAAAAATCGGAGTCGTAATCGGAGTCATAAGATCGACGGAATCGGAGTCGGAAGAATCAGAAAGTTTACATCTTCTTCCGACTCCGCTTACGATTCCGTCGCTTACGATCTAGTGAAAACCAGATTGTCGGAGTCGGAAGCAGAAACGGAAGGATAAACCAATCACAGCCCTCGTTCTCACGCTTCGTGATTGGTTTAGTTCTTCCGCTTCTGCTTTCGACTCCGACAACCTAGTTTTCACTAGATCGTAAGCGACGGATTCGTACATGTCGTAAGCTGAATCGGAACGTTGTTTTCACTAGATCAAAACGCTCTGCGCTTCTGATTACGACTCCGACTCCGTCGCTAGTGAAAACCAGCCTTCAAAGAGGGCGATTGAGGTACACTGAATTTTTTTCGTATGACCATTATGCTGCAAGGCTTAGAGTTTAAATAAATACATTGTCAGTTTTGAAAATTTGTAATGACTCCTGAAGAGTAAGTTACTATGGACTTGCTTTCGTAGTGGGTTACATCTCTTTGTAGTGGGGGAACGTTAACTCCGCAAAAAACAAACCTAGTGAAAACAAACCTATTTTAGAGAGTAAGAAAGAAAAAAACAACCCTATTTTAAATCCATAATTCAGCAAACAAAAGCCTCCCACACCATTTCAGCTCTCTCGCCTCAATTCAATGTCCACTGAGAGTTCTCACGGACAGTTCAGGCGGTGTGCGTCACGGCCCATAAAGGGTCATGAGTAAAAATATAACTGATGTCCATTTCACTCTAGACACGATGGAGTAAACATCTCACGAGAGACCTTACAATGGCGGTGAAAATGAGAATTAAGACTCTGTTTCCCGTTTTGAAAACATTAACTGAGGACACGAATGTAGATTTTTTTGACTGGTTAATTTTTTGGTTACATGGACCAGGTGAATACGTTTTTTCACGATTCGAAGTCGATCGAATGTGCAAACGTGCAGACTACTACGTAAATGACAGCTGAAACGTTCGTTTCTCGGAATGTTTTTCGTATTTGTTTGATACTTTAACTAGATCAGCGGTAAAATAGATCCACAACACTTAGTTTGCTGGTATCGTTCACGGACTTACGCTACCGGGAAAGATTAGAGAGCGCGGACAACGAGCAAGGTGAGAAAGCCGGCTGACGTCGCGTGTGATTACCATGTTTTACAAACATGGAAATCAGATCTTCCTTCAGGCAAAGAAAGCAACACAAGGAAATAGCCCAACAACTTACTGAAAATGTATTAGACAAAATAGTACTTGTGGTAGTCGTCTTTCCGGATAACGGCCATTCAAAGGGATTCCCCAAGTTTGTTGATGTAAGCTCACCGCCACACAAAATAAAAACTTTGTTGCCTTAATAACATCATTTATGCTCTTGTCCTTGATTTTACAAAAGGTTTGTACTTCATCAAACATGTTTTATTTTCTCTTATAGCAAACACTGCACAATAATTTTCTCAACCTTGCTATAAGACTAGTGATGCTGATCCCAAGGCAGAGCCATACTTCCATATAATTATAATTATATACTCCTCTGCTTCTTATTTTAACAAGTTACTAACCTACATTCCTACAGTCACTGATTATAAAAAAAAAATTTGATACCGATGTTGCTCATTGACCTTCTTGTCTACTTAAGAGAGGTGTTTCCTTTTACCGAAAATATGTGAAAATAATTTTGTCCACAGGTTTCACTGTAAAAGATTGTATTCAAGCAAATAATAGAAAAACTTTTTTTGTGTTTGCATAGCCTGATATAAACACGAGAATGGTTTGGAGAATTCAAGACAGTTATGCAAACCCTTGAGGGTTTGCAGGGAGTGCCCAGCCACTCGCATGCAAACACACATCTCAGCCACTCAGAGTGCACGTAGTATCTTAGTTATTTTATAAAATAAAATATATTTCTCTGTCTTGTCTGTACCAAGTCAGTTAAAAAGTATGGAACATTTGAGTGGATTGCTCCTTGACGTGGACATGTGTAGGCTGGATAGTAAATAATTTTAACAATGTTATCTGATCTGGTAAATGAAACATCACATATTTGACAGTGTGTACTATCAGAGCTCAGGGATAATTTTTGCCTCTAGGAATACCTTGCCTGCAAAGTCAATGCTCTTGCTGAAGTTTGATGAGAAGAAATTTATAGCAAAGCCAGGAGCATACAGCTTTGCCATGAATTTTTCTTTACCGCACTCCAGTAATACCACAAAAGACACACACAAGCTAGGGAATGCTGACGGTTCCAGAAATACAGGCAAGGATTGTTGAGAAAGCCCTTCATATGTGACAGCTTCAATTGTTACTTTCAGGTCACTTCAAATTTCCTTTTAAAGTCCGCTGTTCACGGAGAAGCGCATGCGCGAGCGGAACGGCTCAAAAATAAATTGTACGGGTCGACACTAAATTCGAACTGAGCTGATGGTGGAAAAATCCGTTGAAATCGCACCCTAATTTTGCACATCCGCTCTTCACTTTCCACTTTTGATAGTCTTTATTTCCTGTTGTAAATATAAGTTCGATTTTTATAATGTTGAAAGTGATTTAGCAGCCGAAATCGGCATTTTAGTGAATGGATGGTCAGAAGAGACGTCGTGGTAGACTGGCGACGGGACGGCAGAACACAATACATTCACGATATTGAAGAATCCTTGAGTCTTACGAACCAACATTTTAACTGTTGGGATTTGACAAATGGAAAATCGTTAAGAACTACAAACAGACCATCACAAGCGGGTCAAACAATAACCTTTGTCCGAATTGTTGCTGGAGATCTATCAGTTGGATGCTAGTAGTTCGCCATAAGACAACAGAGGTGCAATGTTTTAACTCCAAGAATTCTATTTCTATTTTAACCACAACCACGAAAGTGGAGTTAAAAAGATATCGCCCGAAACTGTAGCTTCTTTATGACCAAAAGAGATGGCAACAGTCTCAGAATAATTAATTTGGATCTGACATCCGTGATAAAGAAAGTTACATGTCTTGCAGATAACCGCAAGCAAACATCAAATTACTTATTAAGAAACTCGTGGATCCTTTCATAAATTAAACGTCACTCTTTTAAGCGGCTTTAGGACTCTTGCAATTAACTGAGCACAAAAACCTAACTAGTTACCAAAGAACTAGCACACATAGAGGCACAAAGATTTCAAACGGCTCTAAGAACATCAAACACTCCAAACAGTATCACAGCTTGAAGTTTCTCCCGGATCAATAGGTCAACCTCACAATTTACCGGCTCAATTTCGCTGTGTCGTCTTCAAATCATCTTGATCAAAGGGAGAAATCTTGATCAAAGGGACAAAGCCGTTACGATTGTACGTGGACAAGCTCTATTTTGAAGGCTGGAATAACTTCAAAAACTAGCGGCAGTCGTGCTTGGCCTGTCATTTCATATACTATCGACAACAAGTTGTAACAATTTACCGCCAGGGTTGTGAACACGCTTCTAATTGGTCTAAAAACAATTATCTTGACAGTGCTCAAGTCATCGCTCGCACATGCGCTGAACCGTGAAACTCTGCCTTTAATCCCTGAGGACACTTTGTGATGGCTATCATGATAATTGCTTCTAAAATATCTCACTGGCCTGTGTTTCTGGACATATCTGAAAGGTAGATGGCCACCCCAGACCTGTATATGAACATTTTAAAGATAAAGCAGTATGGGCAAAGCTCCAACCAGAACCTGATAATGACCAGGGGTAAATTCAATAAAACTTTTACAAGTGCAGCTATTGTTTTACAGTTTGAGAAACAATACACTTGTAAATAATAGTTGTAAAAGTTTTGGCCCCTGAATGCAGCTGTTCTTCTAAACTTTGGTGTTTGTTATATTGCCAACAGGAGTCAGTAAGTTACTTTACTGTTGTCTCGTTTGTCACTTAGAGGGTGTAGTTCATTTACCGTGCTAAAATTTACTTGCAATACAAACAACTTTATTCCAACTGTTTCACTTTGTAGTTTGGGTTACAAGGCTTCCAAGAATATCAAGTAAATATTTATTTCATCTTCTCTGTGAGAAAAGACTGGTGCACACAGTGTATCTCAGTAGCAGCACTATGGCAAAATAAAAAAAAAGAAAACCTTCAAACTCCTAAATCAAAGACCAGAGTAGTAGAAGACAACCAAACGAGATACCACACAGGATACCTATTGCTTTTTGCACTGATTACTATTTTCACTGGGCACTTTTATATGTGAACACACCTTTTTTTCAAGTACTCATGCATGAATTTGGGTGCCTTACTACACTGTGAGATGAAGATCTGTGCTTGGGCTCTAAAGTGATCTATACAATATCATGATTGAAAATTAAAATGCCCACCTTTCCTTACTAGACTTGAGAAATCTTAGCTACAACAACCTTTTTTAAACCGGAAAGACGTAAAGACACTTTAAAAGGCATTTTAATTTGGAACTTTGTATCACTTTCCTTTGCAATTCACTTTGATCGATCAATCAAAGAAGAGATGATAATGTATGCAAAATTACTATGCGGCATGAAAATGAAAACCGCTGACCATGGAGTGACTGCCCCGCTTATTCCCCGGTCTGGGAGGCGAAGGCCGTGATTTCTAGCGTATTCCCCGTCTACCGGGGGACGAAAATGGAGTGAATATGAAGTGAAAGTCCCCGCAATACCCCGGTCATGCCCGAGGGGGGGACCGGGGGGTTTCAAATGACTGGTGCATAACACAGCACCAGTCTGTGCCGGTGCACAGACACCAAGTGTGAACATATCCATAAGCAATATTATCTTAAGCTGATAAGCTATTGGAAATCAAAATTAGCCTCGAAATTCTTAAGCACTGAAATAAAGTTCATACATAATCTATTCCACTGGTGGCAGAGACGTGCACAGTTGTTGTAGAGCTGACGGTCAGAAAATAATAAGATTACACGCAAAACAGTGACAAAACGGTACCAATGTTTGCTTGTACAAGTTGTTTTGCTCACCATTTTATTATCAGAATATACAAACAAAATCACTGTTTATGTCTTGTGACAAAAAAAAAAGAAACAGCTTCACTGACGACTTAAAAAAAACACTCGTATTATAAAATAAGCTCACTTTGTACAGCACCCGTGTAACCTGCTTGGACCTCATAAATACAAACAAGGGAGATAAAATGCTGAAATGCCCGAGGCATTATAGAAATTGACCTTTTTCCCCTTTTCTGGTTCAAATTTCAGCAGAACCTTTCGAAGTTTGATGTTATTCCCTTCGTGTCGGCTTTCATCTCGGTCTACTTTCTCAGCCGGTTTCCCGGGAGATTTGCTACTTGGTTTACATGATCTCTTCATTCTACGATACTTTCAACGGCTCGTAACGGAGAAACTATTAGGGGTAGACCCGGGTAGACCCCGAAATTTCAAAAGAAGAAAAGTTATACTACCTAAGATAATGGGCAAATACCGTTAACAGTAAGCAGCTTCGAGTCCAAGAAGAACTGTGACATTAACAGTGAAATCAACATGGCGGCTTTCAACTAGCTGCCCACTTTGAACTTCTCATTAACGCGACTAAAACATTTACCTTCAACGATAACCTGACCAGAACTAAGATATGGTATTCCAAAAACTTTGGAATGAGGTATAATTCCGAGAACAAAATCACAAGCGTCGAAAATAACGAAAATTTTACCTCATACACTTCTCGAAGCGGCTCTTTCCGAGCGCAAAAATGCCTACACAAATGACGCGTTCTGATTGGTCAAATCTCGTGACGCACACCTCCTGCGGACATTTGATAAGATAAAGGTGCCGAAACAACGACATGGCGTCGAAAGCTTGTCATAGTAAGTTTAGTTTAGGTGGACCCACGTTGTTTAAGGCAAGAAAGGCTATTCAAGATAGACACCAACTATTGGATGAACCTCATGGGAAAAACGCGTCCTAAAACTTGAAGTGAGACACATTCTTAACCCCAGAGCTATTCTCTTTTGCGCATGACCGAAGGGGAGTGAGGACCCTTCGCTTCATGGACCGAAGGCTTCATAAGACCGAAGGCTCTGCGGTGTAAAATGGGTGAGCGATAAATATTCTGTTGGCAAAACGTTTGCATGGCTAGTTAAACGAACAC
This sequence comes from Siderastrea radians, assembly GCA_964017195.1. NCBI lineage: Eukaryota > Metazoa > Cnidaria > Anthozoa > Scleractinia > Rhizangiidae > Siderastrea > Siderastrea radians. Next base: position 266,130 of record CAXHKT010000457.1, read on the forward strand.
ATGGAAGTTTGAATTTTTTTCTTAGTATTTTACTCCAGTCTCCCGATAACGGAGTGATTGTACTACCAAAATACCCTTTTTAAGGACAGTGCTTCCCAATACAGAGGTATTTTTGCAAAGGTTATGACTACAGGGGAAAAGTAGATCGTAGCAAGGGTTATTGGAATATGAAAAGAAAAATGTGGGTAAACACGCATTTTTCAGAGATAACTAAGCAACCACAATTTTCAAAAAAGCTCTAAAATACAAAGAGCGTATGGTAATTTCTTTCCAAATTTAAGCTCAATTATCTCAATTATATGCGTGGTTACCCCCAAGTTTTGGTGTCTAGTCCTTGCTAAGATCTGCTTTTTTCACATAGTCTTAAGCCGCGCAAAAATTCCTTTGTATTAGTGGGCAAATTCCTTAAGAAACCCAAACATCTCGGAACAGACTCGAGATGCGCAAAACGTATGCGCAATAACAAAAGGAGGCACCGTCCTTAGGTTAAGTATGGGTGGTAAAAAGAGACCTTTTTTGTGGTACGATGGGTCCTGTCCATTTTGATTCTGAATTGGGGGCTGATTTCGATTAGGAATTTTACAGGTCCAAGAAACTACATATTTGCCAATAACTCCATTTGATGATCAGAGTTCTTTCAACTTCACAATTGGAGTTAAGTTATTTTGAGTTAAACTGAAGCTCTTATCAAGTCACAGTGAGCTATAAGTTATTGTTTAATATTTTTGTGAACTAATATATATAGATAGGCCAGTTTAACGGCGGCCCTCCTGAGGACCTCTGCTGCAAGGGACACTGCATTGTTTTACAACATACGTAGTCTCTGAATAAAGCTCTAGATCATCTAAAATCTAGAGAGATTTTTAGTAATTCTCAAAATACCAAAGAAAAAAGGCCGACATTTCGTCATTAGGGAAAGTAGTGCCTTACAGATGGTCATTTTCTTTTGCATAGGTGTTTATTTGTAGCCACTTTCCAAATCCTGAAAATTTGAGGTAGGGTCATACGGCTAGATTTTGAGAAAAAAGCCCTGAAAAAGTCTAGTTTCTAGGCCCCTCCTAGCGCTCAGTCTGTTATATTTGATGTTTTCTAAGCTTCTCGTATTTCTTATCCAGGATAATATCATTTCTTCAACAGTTGTAGCAACAAGTGACTCCTGTTGGCCTCAAACCAAAAATTTAAAAAGGCTATCTTTCTCTTCTGAAAACTGTAGTAAGCCACCTTAAGTTTCAACTTTTTAACTAGCGACCCGTGAACACGGCGCTTTTGAGTGGGAAAGGAGCCTTGCAAAACAAAAGACGAAAAAAACAAACAAAGAGAGGAATTAGAAGGCATTCATGTAACACCACGGTGAAACAACAGTTCCTTTTATTAATTTGGCGGGACATAGAATCCCCGACAAACTTGGAAAAATTGTCCCGATCAATCTACGTGATGTTATTTTGTCGATCGCATAAAATCTGAGTAAAGTGCAGAGCTTATTGTTTTCACCAATTTTATTCAAGATTTGTTTACAAACATGACAAGTTTGTGGTTTTATCCGCAAAACTAGAACATGGTCACACCCACTCAGCCAATCAGTGTCCAGCATTTCGATGCTTTATATCCCATAAACTGTCTGAAATTATGTAAAGTGGCGGGGGCTGTGAAGCACAGGAAATTGTGGGGTAAAATAAGTATTCGCAGAGAATTTGTGCATTCATTAGTGGTTCTTACCGTCATTAGCATGCTCTATCCCATATAGCATACTAATGAGGCTTTGTTTTCCTTTATTTGAAAGCCTCATTAGTAGATCATACTAATGACTATTAAGTAGAATCTTCTAGCTAATGAATGCCCAAAATCTCTGTAAATATTTGTGATTAAATCAATAAAACCAACAACGACATGGCGATGTCGAGTCAATTCGTTCTACACCAGGCAACCTTACAGTGTATTAGCAATAAACCAATCGAAAAAGAAGCCATTACCCAACTTAGAATCATTCTTTTCATTTTCGACATTATCAAAATTAAGCCGTTTCTTTAAGATAAACAAATAAATATGTTCATCCTTTGGCAACACGCATTGACCAGACTAAAGATAAATGCTTTTAAGGTAAAACTTTGCTTTTTCGGGTGTTAAGTCTGGAATTGTCTTCCTCCAGTTTGAAGGAGGAGACTTCCTTAAAACGATTTTAGACTAAGGTCAGGACGCACATACTATCTGTACAAGTAAGATAAATGAAAATTTTATTTCCTGTACTGATTTAATTACCCCGCCGTCAGGGCGGGGTCTAGTAATACCCATTTTTTTATTTTTTTGGTGGTCACTTGCCCCAGACTTCCCTCGGCCAAACAAATATGCGTTGCCAACTTTCGGTCAAGATAAGCAATGTCTCCAGTCGTTTAGGATCGATTCGCTAAAATCTTCAAGAAAGACGGTGTAGAAAGTTACTAGAGATACAATGGCCTAAAAACGTCTTCGAAGAGAGCAAGGACAAAGATGATAACAAGCTTTGAAAGGGGCCGATGCCTATTTCCCTTTCGTAAACGGTCGTTGCCATTTTTGACGGTCGATGCCATCATTGGTAACCAAGCCTTTTGTCATGGTAGATGTAATATATGCTCAGGATTATGTCACAATAAGGTAACAAATACAGTTTTAAATAGTCTTAGAAAGAACAAAGTTTAAGCCCAAGTTGAATTTACGTTAAAAGTTTTGGAAAGGGCTAGGGTTGCCTATTATAGATGTATCAGTTATGAAAGACAGTTAATTATAATATATACTTTAATTTTTCCGAATTGTGGCAGATTGGCGTGGTAGTGTAGTGGTCAGGGAGAGACATTAGCATTCGAAAGGACCAGGTTCGAATCTGGGTTGTGAATGTCTTTCTTTGTAGTAGAAAAACTTTCAACAGTAGTTCAAAAATTTTTCAAGTGTCTTTCGTTTGCGAAAAGGAACATCTGCCGAGCCTGCTAAAGAGACATTATTCAATATTAAAATGCTTGCATTTTTTGGCAGTTTTGCTTTGCTTCGCCACAATCTTTAGGGATGTTTAATTTGTGCAGAAAACTACAAGGAATTCAACGGGGTTAACTTCTCTTCGACGAGAGCAAGGACGAATGTGCTAGTGAACTTTAATTTGAAAGCTGGCCGAACTCGCGATCGCTATAATAGTAGTAGTTATGATGTAAAGTGTATGTATGAGTGCTAAGAAGTAAGCAATACTGCCCTCCATAATTTCCTCCGACCACAGACCTTTAAAAAAGAAATTAGAAAGGAGAACCAGGATCAAAGAAAATTCTTTTAACCCGGCGGGATTTGAACCAAAGACCTCCGGATTAGATCACCTTCGCTCTACCAACTGAGCTACGAGGCCAGCTGGGAGCAGGTATCCATCCGCTGACCGATGAGCGGGCAGACTCTCAATTGCGTTTGATGGTGCAATCGGCGTGGCGTTTGATGGTGCGTTGAAAGTGGACGTCCCTGCCATCGAAGGAACGAGGGGAGAGAGAACCACGGCGGGGTTAATGCCCCTGGGGCTTTTGTTGTTAGTGTTTGATCTACTTTTAGTTTGTTTTTATCATATACATATATTAATGTAAATTAATTGTAAAGCGAGGCTTTTAGGTAGAACAAATACTTTCTTTGTAAAATCTCGTTGGAGTTTCGACCGAGTCTTCCCGATATCGACGTTCCATGTATAGAACCTTTGCCTCTGCCTCAAAAAACCTAACATCTTCTCCTATCAATTTACTAGTCCACCACATATCCTGCAACGATCTCTGATGTGCACTCATCACGTTACCGACCTAAACAAAGGAGAAGGCGCCCAAGTAGATTGATTCAGAGCAGTATTATTTAGTCGCGTATGATTGATTCACGAAAAAAAGCCCGGCCGATCCAACAAAACTGCCGCCCATCGCCAGATTTCGCACTAAGCAACTAGAATACCTAACAAATGTCTCTGATTTTTTCAAAGTCTATAAAAAATTTTTTACGAGAAACATAGTAAACTGGAGATGATCAAACGATTGTGAAAACAAGCAAAATTGACGTATTTATCGAAAGTAAAACCTCGCCTCAGCACACATTTCGCCGTCATTTTCCACACTTTTGGGCACAGCGCTGCTTCAATCAATGCTGTCCTCGTCCTTGTGTTACCTATAGGCGGGCAAAGCAGGCTGGGAAAGCTTAAACAATGCAAATTCAATTTTGCAGTTGAAGCCACTGGCTTCGGTGATATATCAAAGACGCCATGTGGGTATGTGGGGACGTCCGCTATTGTTTCGCGCATTTCCAAAGTGGAAATGCTCTAGACTGAAAGAAGGAAGGGAGTTGGACCTTTGCTGGTAGGCTTCTTGCACGTAATCAGCAAAAAGGAAATCTAAATAGAAACTGCAAACAAACTACTGTTGTTGGTTAGGAGACGAACATGCATGAGGCAATCCTTAATTATGCAAAAACATATATGCCTTTCTAATTTATCAAAATTAGCTCCTAGTTGAAATATATAGTTACTGACCATTACTAATGCAAGACTTTACAATAAAGTTGCACCCAAATTCTTTGTTTTCTTTCTTTTTTTTTTTACAAGTAACTGATCAAATCTGGCTCCATTTAACCTTGGCATGTAGGCACTTCACATAATGCCACTTACACGACCCTCCCACCTTCAAAAAAAAAATAGAATATAATATAGCTTAAGATTGTTCCACAGGGATCATTGGATATCATGCGATAAATATCACGCCCAGTTGGTTAAGATTACATCATATCCAACAAGAGCGAGTGGAATAATTACCTTACTAGTTACTAGTTACATGTGGAACACCTGAAAACTAGCTGGTGAGCTGTCACAGTCTCCAGACTGCGACAGCTCAACACACGGCTAAGTGTATAACACAATAACCTTGTATTGTATTGCATCGTTACTGAATTTTTAAGCATATTTTTGGCGAAAAAAGTTTGCTTCGCGGTGAAACTTTTGGATGCCGCAGAACTTAAATTGACACCCCATTTCCTTATAAGGTAAAAGCAGGGTTATTCGCTGATATCCTGTGTCAGTGCAGTGAGCCAAACAGAGAGCTAGAAATTCAAAAACTGAGATTGAGAATTAACAGAATTAATAAAACTATGCTTCATGTAATAAGCTTAATAAGTGTCTGGTAATTACCACATACGCCGCAGTAATCTAACAGCTATTAGAGAAAGAAAGGCAGAACTAAATCAGCCTGTACAAAATACCAGTAGCAAAATCTTCATTATCGTTACATATCATTAAAACTATATGATCGAATTTGGATTGTACATGCAATTTGCAGTTCTCTCTTGTATTATGATTTACCACCGAAAACATATATCACTCAGTGGATCTCGTAATAGGCTGTACTAAGTTTCACAGCTTAATTAGTGAATTCGTGAAATTCAGAATAGGTTATTACAAGCTAATGATTGAAATTGGTAGATACAGTCAAATCTCAAGAGTTAATAGACATTGTCCTACTTGCGGATCCACTTACTTTTTCACTGTCCTAAGTACTCAATTTTTCGAGACAGGTTTTACAGGAAAATAGAGTACCACGTACAAAATATAAAACGATTGTCTACATTAGAAGCTTCAAAATAACTAATGAATTCTGATAATTATTTTGTTAGCATTAAATTGACGAGATTCATTCTATCATGCTTAATTAACGCAATAATTTCTTATCAATTCAGACTGAATGTAACTTGATTGTTATCTCCTTATTACATTACTATATCTTTTTGTTGAGTTGTATGCTTTTGTAATACTGTAAGGAACTTATAGTCATGCAAACTGTTGGCTGTTGGTCGTCGTAAAGCTTCACAGCGGTCAAACGCAAAAAAAAAAAACCTACACCACTTCTGGTCCTTCAGAGTCTTGAAGTTTGAGTCAGTTCAAACGTTAACGAGCGCGAAGTTCGTATGACATTTTTTCGCATGAAAATGCCCCGGCCAATCGAATTTCGCCTCGAAAAAAACTTGTAGATGACAGTCACTTCATTTTGACGCGAGCTGATGAAAACATGTGGTAGGCTCTTTGAGTATCGCCTACATTTAACGTAAAAAGCTTTAGTTTTCGGCATTGAGTTTTGCATTTAAAGTGAAACTTTAATTTCCACATTTGTCTGTATTTTCTTTGCAGAAATGTATGCCGTGAACTGCGCAAGCGTCGAACGTTTGATCGCTGTGAAGCACTAAGCTGCTGCTATCGACTTTGCGCGATTACCTTCTAGCGCGGTCGATACTACAGTTATAAGGATTGTTTTATGCTATATATACACTAAACTGGATAGCTCTTACGCCCGCACGAAAACCTTTTTCTCACAATTTGTGCACGATTTTTGTGCCAGAGCGATGCTGCACTGCACCGATCTGGAAAGCTAAGAGCCATGTGTTGGATAGATTTTCGCCCGTGTGGTCCAGTTCCGAGCCACTTCTCTTCACCCCGAACCGGGTAATTTTTCCTGTCCGCACGATTAGTTTTCCGACGTGTTGTAGACATAACCTTACAAACGTTTTGTTTTTAAATTGCATAGGAAAGTTAAAAGAAGCTAAACAACAAACCCAGTAGTCCTAAGAAAACGGACACCCAGGCCGAAGCAGAGCTAAACGTGATTCTACCAATTTTAAACCCACAGCGCCTCTTCTTAGCGTACGAAACAAACATTGTGAGATTGCGGCGATCTTTGAACGGATGGCCTTCACTCCAGTCAACAGATGTGGTGCAGTTAATGTCCTCGTAGATACCTGTAGAATCAAATGGAAGGACTTACAAAATACGATTATTTGCGGGAGATCGCAATCATGTCTTCTTCGCGTGATTAATGGAATAATCAAGACTTGACGCCATCCCTGCGAAAAAGTTGCCAATAATGGTTTTTATGGGGAGGATTCGCTTCAAGGTTTAAGGCCTCACCCTTTCATCTAATAATTTTTATCGAAATGGTACCCATTCTAGAACAACATTTGCATCTGTTTCTTATACCTCGAAGATAAGCTAAAAACAGTAGATTATCTGCTCGTTAAAGGTACACCCATCTATATTTACCTTTTCTACTTTCAGTCGCTCGAAGGCTCCTAGCTCTTGTCTATTTTCTCGTTTTAATTTCTACCAAAATTTGGCAACCCTTTTTAAAATTGTAATTTCGTTATAGTGTGTTTTGACAACTCTTTAAAATACTTCAATAACAATTTTCCCTACATTTTGTACACTGTGAGCAAGTCACTGGACACAAGTCATGTGGAGTATAAAAGCCGTTTGAAAAGGCTTTGCTCTATCGTATAAGTTATATCCGTCCGAATAATGGCAACTCTGTTCCACCAGCCATAGCATACAAAGGCTTGCTCACTACGTAAAAAGACTACTTTGTCATGGACGATACCAGTTTTATGGAAAGGTCATTTTTTCCGAAATTTGAATCAGATTAGTAAATTCCCTTACCGGTGCAGCAACTTGTAATCCTGGCAGCAAATAGGCATGGAAGAAGAAACAAATAAAGGTGAAAAACAAAGAATAGGCAGAGGTACACCAAGTTTAAGGTCCGATTGCCATACAGAAATTCTTTGGATAGGTAAATGACGGACAAAACTACGCCTGCTCCATATGTAAACCAGTGCAGCACAAACCACACGCTGTAGGCTGACACGGTACTGAAAACTACTGTGCACAGGTCTTCATGAAGTATGATGATGTCATCAAGGGTTCTATTTTGAAGGTCCTGGATGAGCCTGAGCGCGTCTTTTGCAATCGTTCCTGAGGTAAATAAGAAAGTGATTGTTCTCAGCTCCCTAAGTAACTTAAACATTTTACTGAGTCACTGCCCATTTATTAAGGTCAAATAGTAATCAAAAACAGAAAAAAAAAAAAAACTGAACAAAAGAAGGAGTGAATGAACGAACAGATTGAGGCGACCAGGTCCTAGCACGAGGAAAATACGATCAGCCTTCGTATCAGTAATTCTGCTGCGTGTAAAGGTCTTCCGTTTTGTTTCTTCGGCAACGAAAGCAGCCGAGTATGTTGAACGACTGAGATATCATAGGAGAGATAAGCCTTGGAGGTCTGAGCGCCGTCTTTAGTTGTGCAAACTTTTTTTTTATAGTACACATAGTAGGATATTCAAGCTGAGGTCACGATATTCTATGGAGGTGGGACGAAAAGGGGTTATGTTTTGACCTTGGTTTTCTTCGGGACCGTGCTAGGTTATTGTAATCCACCCACTACGTTTATATTTGGAGATTTTAGTGGACTCTAGAAAGAGTTTGTTAGTTGATCAAAATTACACGCTACCATTTTCAAGAGAATTTTGGACATTATACGGATCAATATTTGCCATTTAAAAGCTGAAATCAAGTGGGCCATTTCTTAATGTATAACAAAATTCTGAAAATGTGAGGGTTGTAGCAGAATCCAAAGGTTTAATTCTGTCAACCACACTTTGGTTTGAAATTTTTGGCGATATACATTTTTTGAAATTTCGCAAAAAACAGGTCCTGCAAAATATACTTATGATGCCTAATAGAAAAACTGACTATTTAAGAAATGTTACGATTTCAAGTAGTTCATGAACGTAGTAGCTCTCAACTATGGGGGTTTACCTCCACCTTGTAAGGGGATTCCTTTGATAAACCACAGGCTTTCTTGTTCAATAACTAGTGGTACTGAGCTATAGTAATCCCAGATTAGCTGGAATACTTTGGACTGTCACTCTGGCTTACCCTGTAGCAGTTATCATTTTGTCCCCTCGGCATATGCCAGTTTTTTTATGTTTCTTTAAAATTTTCTCAACCAATTCTGCAAATCCTTGTGAAAGTGTCTATACTCAGAACTGGCAGAGAGAAAAGTCTAAGATATGGAGTGTTGAGGGAGCTAAATGTTGATTAACATTCCTCGTAACGAAATATTAAGGCCAGTAGTCACGAGCGGTCTAGTCCCTGCGGCTAGTCCCGGGATCAAGTCCCTTCGTGTGAAAATGACCAAACGTTAAAGGAGCTACGTCACTGATAACGCATCTTGAAAAAACTGGCAAGTTTTTTCAAGTTTGTCATTCGTAATCCGTCTTAATCTCCCTCAATCGTAACCATCCTTGTTCAGTTTTGGTTTATTTTTACTTCTTTGGTGTTTTTCTACCTTAGGAAACGATTATTTTGAAATTCTCTTCAATAAGAAAATAATTTTGTCAGATTAGAAAAATGGATGTAAATACCGTGACATAGTTCCTTTAATGTTTCACAGAGAACGTAAATACTTGATGGTGACTTTTCTTCCTCATACACTGGTTTTCTCTGACATGCGCCCTTCAGGGATTTTTCCCAACGGCCAAATGTGTTTTTGGTGGATGTCAATCATCTGTTTCTATGACAGTTTAAGAACACGCACTGAATGAAAAGTAAATTTAGCGCTGAGGGAAATAATGAAAAAATCTTGCGGGAAGTTTTGGCCACGCTTTGACGATTTTGTGCATTTCTAACCGACGGCAAAATATGGCAGACTTATTACATGAAAAAATTAAATTGTTTCTTGAAAAGTACAAAACAAATCGCTTTGCAAAGGTTTTATTCATTGAATCGAGCATGGCTTCACAAATCCATTCAAAACACCTGAAAATACTGAATTCAAACTTGTTTTAACGAAAGTAAACTTTTTGAAGCACATTTTTATAAAACTGACCTTCATTCTGTTCGAAAAAGTACTCAAATCCACTGAGTTACTTCTCTGAGTTCACGGTCGATAAGCAAACGTCTTATTTTTGCCGTTCAAAGATTTTCGCCGTCAGACTATCACAAATAATCATTTCTTTTTGCTTCGCAGTTGGTTTCTGAGAAGTTCAGTCAAATAAAAGTCAAAATTTACAGATTATGGATTGTGTCCTCCAGAATTGCTGTAGTTCACAAAAGAACCGAAACGTACAACAGATTCGCAATATCCACAACCCCAGACAGGATTGCGTTACATGTGACAATCAGCAAGAACCAATCAGCGCGCGAGACTTCGAAACAATTGTTATAGAAAAAGATGATTGACATCCACCAAAAACACATTTGAAGTAAAACCAAAGTAAAAATATTTTCAAAGGGATTTAAAAATGAAGAAGAATGTTGTTTTCTTTTGTGTATATATCTTCTCTCATTCTAGAGAGTCTATTTAGACGTGATGACGTCATAAGTGGTTACAATGTGGAGACAAATCACAGAATCAATCATATCTCTAAAAATATTGAGGCATTGTAACTGAAACTTGGCACCAGTGCACCAGTAATGCAACTTTAAAAAGACACAGTAAAGCATACTGTGATGTTAGCATGGCAACACTTTATCTTCCAGGTCACTTTTTACCGAGAATGACATTCCCCTTTTTAGGCTTTACAAACATTGTCTACTCGTTAATAATTAATGAGGAAACTAAGCACAATAAGGGCATTGTGTGTGTCTTGAACGGGTCCTTCTATCTCTCGTTATAGAGTCAAATGTAACATTTGGTTCAACGCTCAAAGAGACTGGAGCCAAGATTGCTGCCATGGAATAGTACGATGTGTCCATCTTGTGTCCTACTTAAGGTACAATATTGATGCCAAGTTTAAATTATCTTAACTCACCAGATATATTTTTTAGTTTGTGGTTTGTCTCCATGCTGTAACCACCTATGATGTCATCAATTTCTAATTTGCATAATACAAAAACTTCATTTTGAAAGGGCATTCAAATAAGACGAAAGTAAACAACAGTAAACTGATCCTTACGGGGAAAAAATTGAGAAATTAAAATGAAAGCAAAAATGAAATAACGTTATATATTTGCCGATATTTCGGTTTGCAAAACAAACCTTCTTCGGGGGCTAAAAACGAAAAGTGAATACAACTCCAAGATGACCGTTACATATATGGGTTTGAAATACAGCATAATAGAAAATGATAGGCTAGGAAAAATTGAAAAGTAACTAATTAAGTTCATCGCGTCTATTTATACCGCGAGGTTCAAGTGTCGTGGCTTTATCAATAAGATGGGCCTCGCGTACTTTTCTAACAGAGTCACGGTTGTTTTGGATAAGTTCAAGCGGTACAAGGAGGACGTCGTTGATGAAGTGGCCAGGTTGGTTAAAATAAGCTTAGGGATGGGTCATTATTTAGAAGGGGGGGATGGTGCAAATGGAGGGAGGCCATGTTCATTTTCTCGTGTCCCTCCCCTATGTGGAGCACATTTTTTGCTGACCCTCCCCCTTTACCTCCCTTTGTATAACAAAGCTCCCTAATATGCGTGCATGCATTGATGTGCCCCCAGTTTCTCCCTGCATAAAAATCATTGACCCTCCCCCTATTTGCACCAGCACCAGCCCTCCCCCACCTCTAAATAATGACCGGTGCCTTGACTTTAGTTTTCCTTACACAGGTATTGTAAGTCCTTAATTTCGCCGTGTATTCGAACATGTCGAATTCATTTCCTGGATAGTTCAACTACATCGCACAAATTGAAAACGGATTTAGACTAATCACGGAGTAGGTGAAAGTTTTGAAATTGTTATTTTTTTAGTAAAGTTTTCACTGGGTGGACGAAATATCTTAAAGGAGTGTCTGGAACGTCGATTTCCTCTCCCTGTAAAGAACAGACATACCATCATCCAGAGGAGCACCGACACAATTACGATACGGTCTCCTTCTTGGAACACAAAGATATTCCATTTCCTGAATAGTTCAACTACATCACACGAATCCTCTTGGCAAAGAGGATTCTTACAAACAGATAGCGAGAAAATTTTCTTTTATCTTTTAACAGAAAAGATTGTTTTGGTAAGTTCATATGTAGCACTTCTTAGCCAAATCGGTGATGGGCACCTCATCGACTAGGAGCTCGTGTACCACTCGGTCTTGTCGATTAATTGTGAGCGGTAAATATTTTTCGATGTCACTTAGGCTATGTCTACACTATACCGGGTAGCTTAACCTGCCGACACAAAAAAATTCTCCGGCTTGGTGTAAACAGAAATGGTCCGTAACTGGAACATACGGCCGAAATCTTTTCGGTAGGTCTCACTTCTAGTTATTGACTCTCGCTTTGGATCGCTTCCCTGTTCAATCAGCATGGAGGAGTGGCACGAAATCTATGACCATTCACTATCTCGATCCGACAGGCACAGTATCGCTTCGGCACAAAAATCTAGCGGAAAACAGTGTTTTATGCGTGAGCAAGAGGCCTATGAGTATCCGATATGGTTTTCTTGTCAGCACAAGAGTTATCCGCTGCAGTATAGTGTAGACATAGCGGTAAGAGTATATGACTTACCAAGCGTGAATGAACTGACGGCGAACACGTGACAAGTAGTTATCGCTGTCCATTGTGCAAAAAACTGCGATGCTACTCCAGTAACTAGTACATAGAAATCAGAATTACGGGGTTGACTCCTTATAATAGCGTAAAATACAACCGCCGTGCATAAATACAACGCCGTAATGAGAACAAAAGCAAAATACAAACACCAGGCATCCTTCCTGTCTAGATCGTCCATCAATGTTTCTGAGGGAGGCACTAAAGCGGAGTCTTTTCGTTTTGCTATAATGAAACAACCAATGAAAGTAATGTAAGAAATGAGAGCCCCGAGAGAAACTATCGTGTAAACAGCGTGTGCAATTTCCCGATGGTCTTTATGATGCGGCGGCTTTTCATCCGTTGTATTTTGAGGGAAGCCACAGTCAAAGCCGCGACAACTTAATACGACATAAAATTCGTAAGCAGCCTGATAAATACAAATAGCGGTGACCAAAACACGAAGGATGTAGTTCCAGGCCTGATGTCCCCATAATCCAAGCGAACAGAAGCAAAATTTCAAAACAGCGAGCACAAACGTAGTGCATTTATCCGCAGTGCCTTGTTCCTCTCGTCCATCCCGGAAGCGGTGGTAAGTTGGTTGTCGTTCGCCGCGGGGAAGAAGTGGTGACCGTTCTTCGTTGTTGTTTCTTTCCGACCCTTCATTACCTTCCATACCTTCTTGATGTTGATCGAACAGCACATCCTCCATATTGTAATAGAAAAACAAATAACTACAAATCACTGCACTATTTAATATCCTCTGTTGACTGGCGAATTATTCTGGGCGATTTTCATCATAGTAACATTATCTGTTTCAATTTTCACGAAATCCCAGTTTTCACAGGTTTCACTTTCGATGTTAAATGAGTTTAATTTCAGGTAACGCAAGTCTTTGATGAAAAATATAATAAGTTGTCGCATAAATGTTCAGCTGGTGCGTTTTAATCTCGCCACAAATCAAGATTTTATTAGGCTGGACTCAGACATTTTAATTCTCCCCATAAACAAACAAAACCAGTGTTTTATTTTGTCGGTTTCAGGTACTCAATGCGCGCACAGTGAAATGGGAATCCTGACAGCTCCAGCTACAGTAGACCTTTCTCTGATGTCACAAAAAATTCCAATTTCACTTTTGCGTGACGCCCGCAACGGAACGTTTTCATGTCGATATGCTGTCACGTCGACCCCGAGCGGGTAACCCTTCCAGTGGGCTATACGGGGTGGGGTGGGCAGCTTTAGTAACATTTGTAATCGACGTCTGAAAACACTGAAACATTCCCAACACATTTTCATGACATTAACTTTGAAATATTAACTCACTCTGCAGTCGGTGGGGTTGGGAGGGGGGAGGGGGGGGTAGGGGGGACGGGAAGGTTACTGAGTAGTGGGTGTGCACGTGCGTAGTACTGGGCGCTAGTTTGTGTGCACAGTGCCCGTTTCAGTGCCATAGAATGGTTCACGGGGACGGAAAAGTCGGAAAGAGGCTACGCGTAACACCAATCAAGCATCACAGTTTTGGACAATTAGTAATTGTAGTCTGTGAATTAGGTAATTTGGAAGTCCATAAAGCAAAGAATTACAGTAGTCTAACTTAGAAGTTACAAAGGTATGAACCAAGCGTTTAGTATTCGCAGCAGATAAAAAGTTCCCATAACGAGAAATATTCAGAATGTGAAAAAAATGCGGACTTGCCAACAGTAATTATTATATAACAACTTGACGTTCTAGGTTAAGTTTATCATCAAATATCACACTAATGTTTCTGGCAGATTAAGATACAGGTTGGACGAAGGACCAATCATGAGCTGTACCCAGGACTGAACTGAGTTAGAGTGGGTCGATGCTGTGAACCAATAAAAAAAAGTTATGTCTTGTCACCATTCAACTTTAACTTGATTGCAACATGCAGATGAGTAGTTTTACGAAACAAAGTTATCCTCTCTTGATTACAAGGAAGCTGGAGCACAAGTTATCGTGGAAATAAAGAATACCAACTGAAAGATGAACTCTTGTTTTTTAAGAGTTTTTTTAAAACGTTTTTGCGCCTTACTATACTGTCGTGATGTAGGAAAATCCCCCCCCCACCCCCGGAGGGGGGGGACTCTGCCCGAAAGGGGTACCTTTTCTCAAGCTCGCAGTATATTGAAGGGTAGGGAAAATTGCAATTTTAGTATATGAAAGGCCGGTCACAAAATCAGCTGCAAAGTGGAAGAAGCTTAAGTGGTGGCTAAAGGGTGCCACATTTTGGAAGAAATGACAACATGAAACACATAAAAGCTTGCACCCGTTGAGCAAGTGAACCAGAAGGACTGAAAGCCCGGGAAAATGTGGTCCTTATAGGAAATTCTATGGTTTTGGCTTATCCTTGAGGTATAAGAAAGGGGTGCAATTTCGCTCTAAGATATGAAAGGGGTACCATTTTGGTAAAAATTAGTATGGCGGAGCCTTCCCTTATGAAACTTTATTAAATAGCCTCTCCAGGAAAAGGCCGCAGACTTTCATGTGCTAGTGGAATGGTTAGGGAGATCAAGGAGCAAAGCAAACAGCTTTAGATGCGTCCGCTGTGAACGAGTAAGAACTGGAAACTAGACAAAATGCACAAGATTATTTTGTTCTGTAATTTTAGTGATTTAAGGGAGTTGAACACAACATAAAGGACGTATGAACTAATCTCGGAATATCTCTAAACGCTGAGTCAAATTCCAAAAGAAAATTATCTTAGTATTCATCGTCTGTCGCGCAATTCGTTTTGTAGGAGTGTTATCTCGTAACCTAGGAAATATCTACCTATTTTAGTGTTTCAAAATAGTATAGCGATTACAACAGCGGCTTAAACATTTTCTTTGATCTCTCACGATGTTTGCAGAAACGGTCAGCCAGTCTTCTCCATCTTGTTTCACCAATGTAAACATCTGTGGAGATGCAAACGCTAAAAAGTACGTAGGCAAGTGCCTTGGGTGAATTTCCTCCCGGCCAATGAAGCTTCATCAGGGCTCGCTTTGCTCACCCTCTAGCACTAATACAGACCCTGTAAAATACTTGTGAAGAAGACAACGAGACCAAGGGTAACATTTGTCACGCGAAAGTCAAATTATGTATCCGAAGTTAAATCTTTTTGTGGATGCGAAACCGGAAAACACAGGACTCAACAAAGTTCATCAGGATTATGCCCGTTATATGCATGTTACCCACCACATGGAAGGTGGATGGCTATATCTAACACTAGGTCTAACATTAGGAATAAATAGGTAGTCGCAAAGGCAATTAAAAGAGTTTCTGTCGCAGTCATTTAAGTACACTGCGTCGATTGTAAAATGACCTCATGCGTTGGTCTTCGTTTGGTGGTGTAATTTGCTTGTACCGCATGCCGGGAAGAGGGTACGTCAGACGTCAATTCCTACTTTCCTACTTTCCACTGCGAAGGGACATATATTTTTTTCCGATACCAAATTAACAGTTAACAGTCTTCGTTTACTTTGTTACTGGGCTTGTCACTTTGGGCAGCTAAAATGAGACGTTACTTATAGGCGCTTACTGTTTTTTGTAGCCTGCTGTCTCCTTTCCGTTTCCCTCCTTCGTCAAACACCTGCGTATTGACGTCTGCTGTTTGTTTTGCATACTGGTTTCGCTAACCTCATCAATAAACATTTAAAAACGAGGATCTTTTAGGAAATAAATCGAAAAAGAGAGATATTTCCTAAGAATGTAGCTAAAATCTATTATGAGAACGTGTCAGTGAGTTGTGGATTTATATCTTTAACTGAAAAACTACGCGTGACGCACTTTTGGGCTAGAAATTCTTTACATTTGCATGTGTCTAAACCTCTTTCTCCAATTTAATTTCCAAGATACCAAACATTGCTTTTGTTTTTTTTTTTAGCTGAAGTAAAATTAACATGAGCCAAACTACTAAAGTACTATTAACGTCGTACTAAGACTGATGTAAACAATGTTCAACACCTGCTTCACTTTGAATCATTTATAATGTGTGGCGCTTTCCCTCGAGCTTCAATTGGCAAGAGCTTCTGAAGTTACTTAGAAATGAAAACTGTTAGTTGCTTGGCACTGGCTATCATCATGAACAACTCAACTGTTCTCGTCAATCATTATGAAGAAAGTACACTGATCAGCCTCATTTGCATTTAAAGCAGCGTTGTTGGTAGTCATTGCTTTGATCGCATTGGTCTCTATCCTGATCGGCAATATTCTTGTGATCATCGCATTTGTTAAAACACAGAGTCTCCGGATCGGCACTAACTGCTACATCACCAGCATCGCCCAGAATGCCACGACACATCCGGGACTTTTATGCCCTTTCTAGCGCGAACATTTGAAAGCTCATTAGCGAAAGTACACAAACTAACAAAGAAAGTTGGGCAAAACCGGTCAGCACCACTCGGACGTTCTAATTTTACGAGAAAACGGTTAAGTTTACTAGTGAGCATTCATATGGCTTTTGTATAAGGGATGTTAATAAAGCAAATGCGACTGTTTTTATGTGTGTAACTGTTTGGGAAGCATTATCTTTTGCGGCCGCAAATGTAGCTATGTTTTCGCTCCGTCTGTATGGGACCGACACTTTTAGATTGAAAATCTCAGAAAATAAGATGTAAGCAAGTTAGCATTCATATGGTTATTTATGCTTGACATTTAAAGAATCACTTGCCGAGTTTTCGCGCAAATATGACGGTTAGAAGTATTAGCGATTTCAGTTTTTCCAAAACCAACTCTCGCAAACTGAACTTACATGCAAATACGTCACACAGGCTTAATTAGGGCCCAACTGTTCACATTTCTTGCTTCACACTTCAAGCCGTTTGATTGACAGCAGTAGAACTGCAAAGAGACCCGAGGTACTCCCAAAGCCAAGGTCTTCTGACCAATCACAGCCGACTAGTTCTGAACATGCAAATTATTATGCCGCGCGCTCTGAAATCGGGCGCTGTAAGTACATGTCGCAAAAGACAATAGCATTCTGGGCGATATGGCAGTCCCCGATCTATTTTATGTCACTACTAACTTACCGCCGTACATACGACGTGTTGTTTTCGGACATTTATGACTTCGATCACTCCAATGTAAACTTGGCGTATACTTCAGTCTCGTATCATATTCAGTTTCGATTGCAAGCTTTGTGCTGACTGATTATACTGTGGACAGATTCATTGCTATTATGCATCCCCAAGAAAGGATTTATCCTCTCTTTCATCCCATGAAAATAACCATAATGACAAGAAGGGTACATACGAGACGTTTCCATCTCGCTAGCTTAGGTCTTACCAATTGGAATCTTTGCTCCGTTTACATGAATTTCCACAAGTTGACTATTTCCAAACATTGCTGAAGATTTCTGAATTTGTTCTGACTGTTCCCGAACATTTTCGAAAATTTCTGAAGACATAGATGTTTTGACGGCTTCCTAAAACTTTGCTGTCGAACAAGCTCTCAAACACGAAAGCGAAATGAATATTACATGTTATTGGGTTTGATTAATAAGTATTCCAGATTCGAAAGCAGGCGTGAGAAATTGGCCTCTACGCGTGAGATGGATATTTTTGATCCGCAGGCGTGAGACTAACGTATAATGCCTCAGAGTTGACAGGTATACGTTTGGTTGGTAATAGACTGGTTTAGTTAGTTTGATTGGTTTGGCTGGTCTAGTTTGCTTGGTTGGTTTAGCTAGTTGTGGCAGGTTTGGTTGATTTAGCTGGTTGGGGCTGGGTTGGTTGGTTTGACTGGTTTGGTTCTTCTTGGGTGGTTTAGTTGGGTTGCCTGGGTTGATTTGTTTGGCTGGTTTAGTTGGTTTGGTTCGTTTGGATGATTTAGGTGGTTTGTTGGATTTGGCTGGTTTGGTTCGTTTGGTTGGTTCAAGAGTTGGTTTGATTGGTTTGGTCTGGTTTAATTGTTTTGTTGGTTTGATTGGTTTGGTTGGTTTGACTGGTTTAATTTGATTGGCTGGTTTAATTGGTTAGACTGGTTTGGTTGGCTTAGTTGGTTTGGTTTGTTTGATTGATTGGTTAACTGATTCTTTGTGGTTGATTTCGTATCAAAAATGCAACGCTTTACTTTTTTTAAATTAATTATAGCTCTGTAATGAATAACAATCTGTATTGAGGATTCTTAAATCCCCCTAGGGTGGTTTACGTATGGTTTCTCATAATAAAAATAAACAATTGGAAAAATCACTATGACTATAATAAAAAAACGAAAAATTCCCTTAAAAACTGCAAAAACTCGCTATAAAAATAAATACTTTTTTAATATATGCAACGCTTAACTACTGACAAAGAAGGTGCTTCCCACAGAGAGATTTCTAGAGCAGTTAACTTAATTCCATTCATGCAACGTTCATAGTAGACCAGTGGTGCCATCTTCTATTCACTGAGGATTTCCTGATATCATTAATAGATCTTGTATTGTAATTATGAAGTTCACGTATGAAACTATTTGATAAACTATGAGAAAGTGGCGCGGTGTTCTGCAGTTGAGCAGTTCAATTGAGCGTTTCCAGAGCACCACTAAGCAGACGCGCGGGCTGGGAGGTCTAAAATCGTCCTCGCAGCCTTGTTATGAAGAACGGACGTTAAAGTTGCATTGCCTTATACGAATGTAAGGCTATAAAAGTTCACCAACAGCTTTACCAGGGAAAAAACTGAGAGTAGTAGAAGGAGCACTGTCCCGGATGTAAGAAATTGTCACTTGCGTATTCCGTAGTGAGGCGCAAGTAATTATGATAGGTGAAAGTTGTGATGCAGATTTTAGAGTCATTGTACTTCCTCTATAAGTCTTGCTGCGCCGATTCAATCACCAGGTGCTTTCACCGTTCCGAATACATTATATGTCCCGTAACGTCCTTGTGGATTTTTTTTACTCTTGCCCTGGCGCCTTGGCGGATAAGTTAGAAGAAGTGGGAGATATCAAAGTTAGAAGAAGTGATACAACAAACCTGTTAGTCCAAAGAAAAAGGAAAGCCAAGCCAGAGAAGTGTTAAAAGTGATTCTGCCAACTCTAAACCTACATTGCCTGTCTTTGACGTAAGAGATGAACAGGGCGATGATGCGGCGATCTTTGAACGGATGGCCGTCATTCCAGTCAGCAGATGTGATGCAGTTAATTTTTTCATAGATCAAAACAAATGCATTTTGGCACTACCATTACCTGGTTTTCGCGTGTCTTGCCTCGGTGAGTTGTCAAAAAAGTAACTGACTACATCGTTTTGAGGAGCAGCGCGAGAAAGCCTGTGCTTAGATTGGCGTACTGTACGTGAACATGTTTAGAGCTAATCTGACAATCTTATGGGCCAGGGAAAGAGTTGAAGTAATTAGTTTTTGGTTACAAGATGGTAAACAGCCTAACGGTTAGATAGTAGACAAAAAACTGGCCCAATGAAAGCACAGTTCTAGGTCAATTAACTGACACAGACAAGAGAGTAAAACGCTAGAAAGAACTTGAAACTGACGATTGGTACCTTGGAAAAGGGTTTATAATCTCGACCTGGTTTACTGATACTTCACAGAAAATGTTGTAACGTTTATTTCGTGACGAACATTACACGGTTTGGCTTGATACGTTTACCGTAACCTGCTATCCAGGTAAATTTCAACTGCAGTATCAGGAACTCCGGAGCAAAGCTAGCCCAAGTCTGGAGTTTGGATTTTGCCCATCTCAAATCCCACCTTCTAATACTAAATTATCGTGCATTTAGAGGAGAGCATGCGCGGCGTCAAGATGGACGGAAGTTCTTTCTGAGCTGTAGAACTCCACCACCCTGAACATTCAAATTTTAGTAATTTTCTTTCTCTAATGGTGCATCGCTAGACTGTGCATACCTTTGCCTCGTATGGGGAAAAAGAAAAGAGGGGATAGAAGTGCTTCGGAAGTCAGTAGAAGTACACCAAAGGCAAAGAAAGCAAATATGGCGGTTGATGAAAGCGATGAAGAATCCCTAAACTTTGACGACGCTTCTGATACTAATTGATGTCCAGATCTCAGTGTCAAGCGTTTTAAGAGAACAGAAAAAACATGAAAACCGAAATTGCGTCGCTGAAAGAGTCCATTCAATCTAACGAGAAGGACGTAAAGCAGCTAAAAGAGAAGCTAACGAATGCTGTTTCTTCTATCACCACGTTAACAGAAGAATTAACTGCCACTAAAACTGAATTAGCAGCCCTGAAAGAGGACTACGAGAAACAACAAGAAGATACTTGAATACTTAGGTGAGTCACTTGATAACCTGGAGCGGTATTCCCGGAAAAATAGCCTCGAAATTCATGGCATACCAGAAGGTGCCGAGGCTCTACATGTTGATGTCACCGCCAATGACCAAGAAGTTAAAGGCCCACCTTCACCTAAAAGGCCTTGCGCGCCGCGCTTGCTGTTATATGAATTTCGTGTAACACGAAATTGTTTCTGAGCGGGGTTTCTTTCAAAATCCGTTTCCTCTGGAGCCATCTTGTCGAAAATCGTCCAAAAGCATGCAGGAATTTATTCTTCAATTATCAGGCTGTTGTTTCCTGGAATTATTTTGTGACTGAGCCGGCCAAACGAATTTTTTTCGCTCTTACTTCGTCCAATATGTTTCCTGCCAAATGATACCTCGCAGTTGAAGATACTGCACGGTTATGCCGAAGGAAAATATTGTCAGTATTCGTCTCAGAGGAGCTTGTGTTATGAAGCAAAGTAACAGATATTTTATGAATCTCTTGTAGTGATGTCGTTTAAATTCCTGATTGTATTGGATGCGGGACCTTGGCAAGTAAGTTTGATTCGTTTGATTTTATTTTATTCGCGCGATGTAAACAGAACGGCTAGCGAGTGTGTAATAAATGAATGGTTTTGCAGGACTGTTTTCTTTTTCTTCCTCTTTATCTATCGTCGTACGATTGAATTAAAATAATTAGTTTCTCAGTTAACCGTAGGTTCAGGGAGATTTGATCGATTAGTACACACGTACGGCTGGCTTTCAAAGGTTAAAATTGTAATGCGGGAGTCACCTGACAAGTGCTATTTTGCGAGCGATAATCAGTGAGTTGCTATTTAGTCGTATTCGCTGTTTATTTCCCTTCAGACCAACCTCTATAATGACTAGGAGGGACCTTTAAAATTACTGTTTCCTTACAAGACAATGAGAATGCAATTTGCAGACTAAAACAACCGAATGTCCAAGTATCTGTTTAAGTCTTCCGCCGAGATCGCTTGCTTGCGCTTAGAATTGCGAACATGAACTGACTTCTCGCTTTCTATGTCATTGAAACTTTCACATGGCGAACATCAGATAATTCCAACATTTTGGGGGGAGTAAATGCCTTTCATAAAAGCCAAAAGATTTGTAAATTGAGGCCGTAGATTGGGGTAACTTCGCAAAGTAAATCGATGTGACATGGCTCCTCCGATTTGTTTTGAATTTACGTCACAATTTTCTCGCTCGCAGGAATATTCTGGCAACCAATCAGATCGCGAGAAAAACAATAGAACCATTTGAAAACAATAACAAACGGTCGCAAGGCCGTTTGGGTGAAGGTGGGCCTTTAAAGGACATTCGAGTTTCCAGCCTCTTTCCTGGCTTTGTGACGGCTGCAGCGGCGCAGCGCCGAATTTATATTAATGAAAATCTCACGGAATACAAGAGAGGCTTACTGGAAAAAGCAAACCAGAAAAGGAAGGATGGATTACTTAAAAGCGTTTGGACTTTAGATGGCAAGATCTTTTTGAAAACATCGCCTGATGGCGCCCCAATCTGAATTTATTCTAATGAGGACTTAGATAATCTGTAGCTTTAAATTATATCTAAATGTTAAAGGAAGCAGGGTGGAAAGGAGACCTAGTTAAGATTGTAGGAAGGTTTTTTGCTCTATACTGACTGTTTTCAATTATTTGTTTTTTTTTATCGTTCCCTTTATTTGTTTTCTTCTTCTTGCCCCCCCCCCCAATCTTTAATTTATGACACGTATTAAGGTGTTATCTTTAAACGTGAGAGGCTTACGTAATCAAATCAAACGAAGAGCAATATTCTCGTATCTCAAGAGACAGAAAGCCGACTTTTATTGCTTGCAGGAATCTTACTCCAAGGAAGGTGACGAAAGAATTTGGCGTCAAACATTACTTTACACCTGCAGGGCCTTACAAACATCAGTAAATTGTTACGAGTTTTTTCATAAATTAACTTTACAGTTTAAAGTTGAAACACTTCTCTAGTATTAACCCGACTACTTCCAAAAGTCTAATCCCGCTCCACACTTAAGCCTCTTTACAGTTCTCTTTTTTCCATTGATCCGCTCCTTGTTGTAATCTGTCTTCTTTTTCTTTCCCCTTTTCCGTTTTCCGGTTGTGTGTGTGTGTACCCACTTTTCCTCATGTGTAATGGTAATTGACAAATAACTGTAAATAATTGTAACTGTAAATAACTGTAAATAAATTGTGAACTCTTGTTATTGTAAAATCAGTAAATTGTTACGAGTTTTTTCATAAATTAACTTTACAGTTTAAAGTTGAACCACTTCTCTAGTATTAACCCGACTACTTCCAAAAGTCTAATCCCGCTCCACACTTAAGCCTCTTTACAGTTCTCTTTTTTCCATTGATCCGCTCCTTGTTGTAATCTGTCTTCTTTTTCTTTCCCCTTTTCCGTTTTCCGGTTGTGTGTGTGTACCCACTTTTCCTCATGTGTAATGGTAATTGACAAATAACTGTAAATAATTAGTAAATTGTGAACTCTTGTTATTGTAAAATGGATGTAATCAAATGGTAATTGTTAATTATTAGTGGCCATCAAACCTGTGTAAAATAGTGACATCCAGTATTAAACATATACAGATCGTAACTGCACTTTCACATGTTTGCAAAGTGTAATTTATTTCATTAAATGTTTAATTCTCTTACCAGTGCATGAGCTTGTAATCCTAGAAGCAAATATGCATGGAAGAAGAAACAAATAAATGTGACAAACAAAGAATAGGCAGAGATACACCAGGTCTAGGGTCGGAGTGCCATACTTGTCTCTAGAGAGAAATTCTTTGGATATGTATATCACGGATAAGACTACGCCAGCTCCATAGGAGAACCAGTGCAACACGAACCAGACACTGTAGGTTGACACAGTACTGAAAACTACTGTGCACAGGTCTTCATTAATTCTGATGACGTCATCAAGGGTCCCGTTTTGAACGTTCCGGATAAGCCTGTGAGCGTCCTTTGCAATTGTCCCTGTGGTGAATAAAGCGGTGTTTTCAGCGACTTAACTGGATCAAATGTTAATTAAAACAGGAAATGAACAGGGAACGGAAAAGACGAACCGAGTGGATGAACGAACGAGCAAAGAGAATGATATTTTGGTTTCGTTCTTTTATTCTCACATAAAAAAAAGAAACAGGGGCGGATCCAGGGGGGAGGGGGATTGACTGGGGTCGTTTAAGCTTGAGAATAAGAAAAGGAACAAAACTATTACTACATAAGGCAACTTTTTCTCCGATTATTCGGTGATTATCCTTGTGTCGGGTCACCCACCCCCCCCCCCCCCTTCAAAAATCCTGGATCCGCCACGGAAAAATCCTCCATTTTGTCCCCACGGTAACAAAAGCATCCAAGAAAGTTGAAGGAATCCAGTGGTTAGAGTTGAAAAAGTTATTGAAAGATGGAAGTCACTTGTACTCATTGAAATCTGTTGGAAGGTTTGTGTTCGCTCTGAAGTTGATGGTTTATGTTCGATCAAGGTTCGGGGTCTGGTGCTACTGCTAACGATCTCATTCTCAAAATTTTCCGTAAAGCGCCATGACACTTAAGTATGCGACCTACATTTAAACACCTTCATCATTTACTTTAACCGCTATCGAGCTGTTCCGGATTAATTAAAGTCGTTGCCGTTTCCGCTTGAGGCATTTTTCTGTTTAAGGTGAGAGATCTTTCAATCATGACAATCCCTGGTTGAAGCAAGCGCGCTTTATGGTTATCGGGCCCGTTGCTGACAGGCTATAACGTCATATATTTAAGGTAGAGGGGTGGCACAAGTTAAAAAAAAATGGTGAGAAAAAGCTTCTGCAGGGACCACAGGCTTACCACCCTCTGTTTGTGTGGTGGGCTGTGCGTTTGTACTGGCTGTGTTGGTTTATCAAATTAGCAAAACTAAAACCGAAATTTAGGAGTTTTAAAACTGAAGAAAATGAAATAAAAACTCATAAAATTGCTGCCATGGTGTTTTGATTTGTGTTTCTGTGTTTATTTTGGCGATTTAAGGCTCGTGAAAGCGATGTTTACAAAATAACGGTCGGACTCGCTCAAAAGTAGAGAAAGAGAACAAGGCATGCAACTAGGCGACCGGCAAATTACACTACCCAGTCTAACATTTCTCCAAAAAACTCATATTTGCTGTATTCACTCACACACAAAAATCATGGCCCTCAAAAGAATAGTCTTCGAAGAAAAATTAGGCCAAATTTGAGTTAGATTCGATCGCAGATAGACCTTTAAATTCGAGCCCAAACTTTTGAATACGACCGTCAATTTGCTTTCTCCCTATGATCTGCAAGAAATCCGAACTCAAAGGAATTCGAAGAATGCATTTTTCCGTTAAAATTTGAATTCGCGTACGACAAACTGCCTCACCTGGCCTCCCTACCCGAAACTTTTGGTCCGTGACAAAATCTTCTCTGTGGTGACCCGAGTGGGGAGTTTGACCGACAAAGCGGGAACCCAGTTGAAAGACACCCGATTTTTTAAATTTCCCCTGCGCGTAGACTGAGGGTCGCTGGACGCAAAAATTCAAAACAAAACGAAATGGAAGACGCGAACTCAGGCCAGCATAAGGCCAAGAAGGAAAAGACCGAAAAGGGAAATGAAAAACGGTGGTGGTATGTTGAATTGTTTTATTCTTTTTTATCTTGTGTGTGTGTGCCATTTACCATTGCCAAACAACAGCAGCTATTAAGATCATGCGAATCGTTTCGTTGCGTTTAACTGGTTTGCATTTTTCCGTTTTCATGACAGGTTAACACAGAATTATGAGTTAAAATCCGGATAAAAAATTTCCTTGGGTGAAAGCGAAGGATTTTCGTTTCACTTTGAAAGGAAAAGAAGTTTGCACCATAGTAAGAGAAGTGTTTGGTTAACTGCTGAAAAAGTAGGGGATCCATAACTCAACTTTTTGGCTTTTGTCTGTGGCAAGGTTTAGGAAATAATACTGAAAGTAATCGATGGCATGGTAATGAACTGCTGAGCAGTTTATTCCGTTCAATATAGTAGAAGCTCGAAAATGTATTTTCATCTCACAGAATTCTTTACCCTGCAAAATAAGTCTTCTTCCCCCAGAAATGTAAGAATTTTAAGTACTTGAATATTTCTGGTACCACCACCGTTTTTCATTTCCCTTTTCGGTCTTTTTCTTCTTGGCCTTAGGCTAGCCTGAGTCCGCGTCTTGCATTTTGTTTTGTTTTGAATTTTTGCGCCCAGCGACCCTCAGTCTACGCGCAGGGGAAATTTAAAAAATCGCGTCTTTCAACTGGGTTCCCGCTTTGTCGGTAAACTCGCCACTCGGGTGACCACAGAGAAGATTTTGTCACGGATCAAAAGTTTCGCGTAGGGAGGCCAGGGGTGGCAGTTTGTCGCACGCGAATTCAAATTTTAACAGAAAATGCATTCTTCGAATTCGTTTGAGTTCGGATTTCTTGCAGATCATAGGGAGAAAGCAAATTGACGGTCGTATTCAAAAGTTTGGCTGGAATTTAAAGGTCTATCCGCGATCGAATCCAACTCAGATTTGGCCTAATTTTTCTTCGAAGACTATTCTTTTGAGGGCCATGATTTTTTGTGTGAGTGAATACGGCAAATATGATTTTTTGGGCGAAATGTTCGACTGGGTAGTGTAATTTGCGGGTCGCCTAGTTGCATGCCTTGTTCTCTTTCTCTACTTTTGAGCGAGTCCGACCGTTATTTTGAAAACATCGCTTTCGCGAGCCTTAAATCACCAAAATAAACACAGAAACACAAATCAAAACACCATGGCAGCAATATTATGAGTTTTTATTTCATTTTCCTCAGTTTTAAAACTCCTAAATTTCGGTTTTAGTTTTGCTAATTTGATAAACCGACACAGCCATTACAAACGCACAACCCACCACACAAACAGAGGATGGTAAGCCTGTGCAGGGACGGATCAAACAACATGAAAAGACGTGAGTTACAATATTTCGACTGGGCCAATACCAGTCTTCGTCAGGTTTATTAAGGCAAAACACGAATTTACAGAAATATGTATGTAGTAAAACAATGAGCGGAAGTTACACATGTGACGTGGTATGGTTTGACTACTTAGAAATTGTAGGAATTGGCATGTTACGTAAGTTACATATATGACGTGGTATGATTTGACTACTTAGAAATTATAGAAATTTTCTATAATTTCTAAGTAGTCACACCATACCACATCATATATGTAACTTTTACTCGTGTTTATATTTATGTAAATTCGTGATTTGCCTTAATAAACCTTACGAAGACCGGTATTGGCCAGTCGAGATATTGTAACTCAAGTCTTTTCACGTTGTTTGATCAGTCCCTGTAATAGCCATTTTGACAATTATATTGAAAACAGCTACAGGCTTCAGGGAAACATGTGATGACGACTTACCGACCGTGAATGAACTGACGACGAACACGTGACAAGAGGTTATTGCTGTCCACTGGGCAAAAAACTGCGAGCCTACTCCTGTAGCTAGTATGTTAAAATACGAATTATGGGACTGACTCCATACAATGGCGTAAAACACAGCCGCTGAGCATAAATACAAAACTGTATTAAGAACAAAAGCAAAATACAAACAACAGGCATCTTTTCTGTATAGATCGTCCGTCATTGTTTCTGAGGGAGGCACTAAAGCGGAGTCTTTTCGTTTTGCTATGATGAAACAACCAATGAAAGTAATATAAGAAATGACAGCTGCGAGGGAGACTATCGTGTAAACAGCAATTGCAATTTCCCTATCGGGTTTATGATGTGCGGGCTTTTTATCCGTTGAATTTTGCAGAAAGCCGCAGTCGAAGCCACGACAACCACGACAACCTAGTACGACATAAAAATCGTAAACAGCTTGATAAACACAAATAGCGGTGACTAAAACGCGGGGATTGTAGTTCCAAAGCTGATGCCCCCACAATCCAAGCGAACAAAAGCAAAATTTGAAAACAGCGAGCACAAACCCGATGAATTTATCATTGTCCTTTTCCTCTCGACCAGGCCGGAAGCTAAGGTAAGAGGATGGTTGACGAGGAAGAAGCCGTTGTTCTTTATTATTCTCCTCATTCACGTCATCATCTTCCATATTGCCTTGTTGCATGACTCAACAGCGCATTTCCCATGATGAGAAATCAAAGCAGTATTCTGTAACCTCTACTGACTGGCCTTAGACAGAATGCCTCACAGATTATCAGAACTTCACTAGAACATACATTATCTGCTTTACTTTTGGTTTGCCGGTATTAATTTGTGTGTGTGAAGTACTGTCAGGCGTATTAAAATCCCGACAGTTCCGGTTTTCCGGGAATCAAGTTTACTTTCGATAATGAAATGAAATAAAATGACTTTCACGTAACGTAATTCTTTCATTATCCGAAAATAATGAGGTAAAACTCGTGGAAGCGTCACAGCTATTTAGAATACTGATAAGAATTCAGGCCTGTTACCGTCGTGCTACTAAACGTGCCAAGGTGGCTCGACTGTAGCAATAAGGAAGCACGACTTGATTTTTCGGCAGACCGAGTTGCATAGATCTAATTCAGTGGAATTTGATAGCTGTTTCAGAGTTTTGCTAATAAAACAAACTTTTCAACGTATTTGTAGTCTATGAATGAAGCTCTGCACAGCAGAAGCACGATGTTAATATGTTTGAAACCAAGTCGTGCCAAAGTTGAACTTTTAATAATGCCATCTAGAAACTAGGAGCCAAGTTCGCTCACATGGGCTGGATTCGCGAAGCCCTTCTAAAATAAGATCTGTCCTATGGATTATTGGAAAGCAAAATCCTGTTGTTAAGAGACAATACTTAGGATTTAACAAAGTCAATCCTGCCCCCGGGCCCTATCTCTTCATCTCGAGGGATGAAGAGAAAGGGCGCTGGCCGTAACTCGGTAGGGCAGTAGCAACACGTCAACGGGCCTCAGACAGGAAGTTAAATTTAGTACAAATCCAGAGTATAAGCCCGCACAATTTTTACGAAAATTGAAAACAACTATGGGAAGCCGATTGTAGCAAAATTCAAAAATGATTTCTTACCACCATTTTCACTACTACGCGACTTTTCTTTTCAAAACACTGCTGAGCACTTTGCAATACGCTTCCGTCAATCATACCTTATATGGAAAGTGTGTGATGTTACCGCAATTGAATTGAGCTCGAAGGAATAAAGATAGCGCCAAATTATCCCGTAAATTTGCGCTGGTGAGTCATATATTGACTAGTAAGAGGCTTTAGAGTCGTTGATGTTGCAAGAATACTTCACGTTTGGCAGATATTTGTAAAGAAATTTCGACATTTCTTCAGAATTAAATACCCGCTCGGTGGATTATCCTATGCAGTGGATGGTAAGCTTGCGTTTAATCTCGTGAATAGCTAAACCGAAGTGTGAAGTAAAAATTCTAGCTTTTCTGACCTGAAAATAGCATACGACATGTTATTCACCACAAGTATAAATCTGGCAATACCCCGAAGTGTACGAGGACGAAATTCAGGAGTGGATAGAGTATGCAACGGGAAAACGAATCATGATCGGCGTGCGATCAACCGATTCGTGAAGAAAATGGTTTGACAAGAAGAAAAGTGAAGAAACGTACGTAGGACTTGTTGGATTGTTTTTGCAAGAAACGATGCCAATTCTAGTCACCTATCACCCAAGGAATGGATCACCCGAGGAATGGAATGAAAAACAAAGCATAAGCGCTTTATAACGTTTATTGTTCTACGTGAATGTTAACGCTGTGACCTGCTAGCAAGAAAATTCTGAAAAATCGTTATTTATAAAATTAAAGCGGGAACGGGGAAATATCAAGGGAAATATTTAAGCACAGTTTCATGTTAACTTCTTCGTTATAGCTCACTGTGATTACCAAAGAACGTGATAAGCGAAATAGGGCGATGTATCGTCGTGGGTCATCGTTAAATTTCACCGAGAACAGTTACCATTTATAGATGAATCAGAACTTCTCAGATTCATCTATAAATAGCAACTGTTCTCGGTGAAATTCAGCGATCCTACGACAATACATCGTCCTGTTTCCCTCATCACGTTCTTTGGCAATCGTCTTGAGTTATAACGAAGAAGTAAACTTGAAAGTAAGCTTAAATATTTTCCTCGATTCCCCGTTCCCGCTTGTAGAAATAACAATTTCCCTATCATGTCACAGCGTTATATGTTTACATTCTCGAAACGTAGAACAACAAACGTTACAAGCGCATTATAAGCTTATGCTTTATTTTGTTTTTTTCAATTCATTCCGGAGGTGATAGGTGATTAGAATTAGCAGTGTTCCTTCCAAAAAAATGCAGCTAGTCATACGTACCTTTCTTCTTGTAAAACCCATTTTCTTCACGAATCGGTTGATCGCACGCCGATCATGATTCGTTTTCCCGTTGCATACTATATCCACTCCTGAATTTAGTCCTTGTACACTTCGAGATATTGCCAGATTTATACTCGTGGTGAATAACATGTCGTGTGCTATTTTCAGGTCAGAAAAGCTAGAATTATTACTTCACACTTTGGTTTAGCTTATTCGCGAGTTTAAACGCACGCTCACCATCCGCCGCATAGGATAATCCACCGAGCGGGTATTTAATTCTGAAGAAATGTCGAAATTTCTTTACAAATATCTACCAAACGTGAAGTATTCTTGCAACATCAACGACTCTAAAGCCTCTTACTAGTCAATATATGACTCGCCAGCGCAAATTTACGGGATAATTTGGCGCCATCCTTATTCCTTCGAGCTCAATTCAATTGCGGTAACATCACACACTTCCCATATAAGGTATGATTGACGGAAGCGTATTGCAAAGTGCTCAGAGGTGTTTTGAAAAGAAAAGTCGCGTAGTAGTGAAAATGGTGGTAACCATTCAATCTTTGTTTTAAACAACCTCGTACCCAGGGTCCTCTCTCTTCCTCCCTCGAGAAAGTACCCTGGTTTCGGCTGGTCACGTGGCACCCAAAATCTGGGTGCTAACAAGAATGTGCTACAGGGGAGGGGTAGCAAAGTGTAAGATTGTCACTAGTGTCAGAATGGTGGAAAGTACCGGAGGTGATGTAAGCTTTTTCAGGAATATTTGTGGTGTTAAGAACTCCTTTTATAGACAAGTATCTCTTCATTACATACGAACGTTCGACATCGAAGCGGTCCATGTTATTTTCGACTCAGAAAAACACGTTTACAGGTCTTTGAATTTCAAAATAGTGTCGCTAACCATCGCCATAGTCAACGGAAGCCGGTACGAGTCACAACATAACAAATTTACAACAAGGAGAGCCGTCGGCTTTATCCTTTACGCAGTTCGAAATGAAATGGAGTGTCAAGGATTAGGAAGGACTAATTTATTTTTGGCATCTCCAAGGAGCAGCAGAGTTTTCGGCAACCGTACACAAGACAGACAAACGGCGCGATGGTAAAATCAGGTTAAATACGCCGCGCCAACCGACTGAAACCACTGTTCTTGTAAGAATTTGAAGGTAATTTGTTTTATTCCTGTCGAGTAGACGAAATTGCTCTCACACCGCCGATTGACCGAAAAAAATCTAACTTTGCTCACCACAAAACAGTGGCATGACAAAATGAAAAATGTGCTAAACTAAATAACATTTATAATTTTAAAAGAGCTTTGTTGACAAGAAGGTTGTACTCTGGTCTGCAGGATTATACCTTTACATTGAAGCTTGCAGATAAAAATACACAAGTGCAGAGTGGGCTTTTATTATCAGAATTTTACTTGCATTATTAGGCCAATAAATAAAATATATTGCAAACAAATGAGTGCGTGACATTTTGCTCGGGCAATACGAGCGGCTTCTTATCAAACGCCTTCGGCAAATTCAAAACAGATCGAGCCTACCGTAAAATATTTTGTTGATGGAAAATCTGCATTATTTGTGGTTCTGAAACGCCGCAGATAGTAGACTGTAGATTTTTCAGCGTCCCTGTCTCTGAAAAAAAGTGAGCTAAGGACTTCCATTCCTCTGTCTTCGTGCGAGTTTGAAAAGATTTGCATTCGCTTTTCCCTTCGCTTCTTGAAGAAAAGCGAGTCCACCCTGGTGGGGAGCTGTTTGCTTAAGCGAGCCACGTGACCAGCCGAAACCAGGGTACTTTCTCGAGGGAGGAAGAGAGAGGACCCTGGGTACGAGGTTGGGTTTTAAAGACAATTCAATGCAATGCTCAGTTCAATTCATTGGTCCATTCAATTCAACGCATATTCAATTCAATGGTCCATTCAATTCAATGCATATTCAATTCAATGTATATTCAATTCAATGCCCCATTCAAGTCAATGCATATTCAATTCACTGGTCCATTCAATTCAATGCTCCATTTAATTCAATGGTTGGCTAAGTCTCTCTCTTCAGAACAAATCTCAGAGAATCTGGGAACGAGAATGGAATATAATATTGAAATTGAAAGTAGTTGCTTTGTATGCTATTTCCGTTAAATCGGAGGGATGATGGAATCAGATAATGAGTCGTTCAATTTAGAAGACCTACCGATGTTTTTGAATTCTGTGTTGACAGTTAATTTGCCATGAAGAAAACGTAGATCTTGAGCACAGTGGAAACCGTTGCAGGCTGCACGAGCTCAGCACTCTGATTGGTCAATTCAAACCACCGGTCAAGCGCCAACAACAGACTGTCTCTCTCTGTTTGTCTGGCCGTGTCCACGCCAAAAGCCCAGCGCACGGAAAGATCGCCGATGCTGAATGGTTTTCGAATTTTCTCAGACCAGAATTGCCGTTCGATCACAGTGAAGGCTGAATGGGATGTAGAAATCGTGGCTTTATAAATACGGTGTTTTTATGGTGATTCTCTGTATTGCTTTGTGATAGGGGAGCGATCTGTGGGACTCGCTCGTCTCGAGTCACCCGCTTTCCTTCGTTTTAAGTGGAGAAACAACACCGCGAACAACACCGAACCAAAAACTCGCCTACAAAGACAACCCCATGTTAAGATAAGTGAAGTTTATTTCCACATTCATAACTTTATTTTAGCATTTTGAGAATCAAAGTGAATTTCCCATACAAAATCTTATAGCGAAGGTCATATTTCGCAACTCAATTGATTCTCATTTTGAGCTTGGGCCACCTGTGGATATGTGGCCATAGAGCAAGAAATTTTCAAAAAGTATGGGCTGGGAAATGGTATTTATATCTCCCCCTCCCTCCCAAAAAAGAACAAAAACAAAACGAAACCCTTGCGCCATACCCATCGCCTCTGTATTTCTAGCACAGGGAACCAACAAAAACTATGTGATTGTTAGTTAGTTTCAAAATGTAACGGACAGATTTCACGGCAAGAGTAGACCACAGTTGAGGCGTCAAGAGAGTTCTTTAATACTCCTGGGTAAGCTTAGGTCTGCAAATGAAGATTGCTTACAGATTGCTTGCATCTATACGAAATTCGTTTGAGTAATTACATTTCACAAGTTAAATTCTACTGCTATAGTTCTATTACAATTTTGTTTCTATCTTAAGTTTTGTATATTGTTATTTTGTGTCCCCTAATTAGTATGGGATTATCCCAAGCTACATGGTTTGACACGTAAATAAAGTTTCTTACTTACTTACTTACTTAGTTACTTACAAACAGTATTGTCATACAGGAAAAGAGTGATCCCAGCTGCTTATTGCTTAGCGAACAAAAGAACTTAAGCTTTTGGCTTAGTTTATTTACTTATACAAAAATGTGCAGACTTTAGGTTTTCTGAAGGGTTGAATTCCAATACCAAAAGGTATTCAACAAGGATGAAAGGTCGTAACTTAGGCTATGTTCCTGTCGAGAAAGTTTTCAGTTTGAAATGGAAATTCTACTCAAAAATGCCTGAAATAAGAACAAAAACCTGGAAAAGGTGTGAAAGGGCGCAAGCGATCCCAGATTTTACTGAATAAGATGCAGAAAACTTATGATGCGGGTTTTCCTCGAAAAGTGCACGGCCAGTACACCTTAAAGTAAACTGTGCAGGAAACAGGAAATTTCTTGTTTGGAAAAGTTAAGCAGCTGATATCCTCCCTTAATTCACAAACTAAATGAGATTTGACAACATTAAGCTAAGAATACAAATTAATCTCGTATATTTCTCCCAACACCAAAATATCTAAAATAACTAAACAGCAAAACAAACCCAAAATATGCAGTAACAAAAATACAAGGAAATGTATGGGAATACGAAACGATCCTACTGACACAAGATTTTTCAACGCCGCGGCACTCGTAACATGATACCCTATTTCCTTGTAAGGCAAAAAACAGCAACCCCGGCAAAACGTCTTGAGACACCGGCTTAACGCTTTGTGGGAAGCTACGCCTTGCCCCTTTCAATGCTGCAAAAAAATCCACCGTTTCTTGCAGTTAAAACCAAATTTTGTATGTTTTTTTCAACATTGCAAAGGCGGAGAGGTGGAGAACACGGCAAGGTGTCTCAAGATATACTATTATTAATATTATACATATCACTGAAATATAACATTGGTGGTACATTCTACGATACCATCTCTAACATGTAACTAAAATCAAAATGCTACGCAAGAGACAGACATAATCGAACCAATTTTTTTAACTATAATGAAGGTGTTAGACATTAGGTTGTAACCTCCCTCCACTACTTTTTAACCTTTATCTAAATGGATTACCGTACATCCTTGAAAAAAATACTGTAGACCCTACCCGACTACCAGATGGATCTCACCTCAATTGTCTACTCTATACTGACGACTTGCTTCTAATTTCTAATTCCGCTGAAGGATTACAACGCAGTGTTAACAAATTATCAAAGTATTGCCAGGACTGGCTACTTAACATCAATCCAACCAAAACCAAAGTGATCATATTTCAGAAGAAAAGTACAAAATCAATAGTAGACAAATATGAATTTTTTTTGTCAGTAATGAACATATTCAAATTGTTAATAATTATACCTCTTTAGGCGTTAACATCTCCGCTAATGGAAGGTTTGCTAATCATAAAGAGACCCTAAAAGCAAAAACTAGAAGATCTGTGTTCGCTACCCGTCGTTACCTGGATTTCATTCGACTACCAATTGCAACTTGAGTAACATTAACAGTAAGCTTTTTGGGGCTCTATTTCTTCCGATATTAACATAATTACTCGGAAATATGGAAGGCTAATATGATAAATATGATAACAGCAGCTGGGAAAAAGACAAAACTGAGAAAAGGTGTCTCTAGGTGTCAACAAACGTTCACCAAATGTAGCAGCTAGAAATAAACTCGCGGATATTCCGCGCGATTTCGCAGGATAATTGTTAAATATTGGATTCACCTTGAAAATCAGCCAACTGAAAGTGTTGTTAAACTTTGTCATAGCATTTGTAAAAAATTGGCTCAAGAAAAAAAAATTTTTTATCCGGATAAGATTAATATTGATAAGTCCTCAATAAACTTAAGCAATCCTTCCGTTCTTACTTAAAGTACAGTCACACGAACATTTCAACACATCTAAAAAGACATAAGCTTAATGTAATCAATGCAAATGAAAAACTCAAATTCTATTCACTTTTTAAAAATGAAACAAAACACTCTGCGTTTTACGGAGGTTACCTATTTACCGAGTTAGGATTTCGAGTTGGATTTTCGAGGTGGATTTCAAGTTGGATTATGGGCCGGGATTTCCAGTAAATGGTTAGCGTCCTCTTTGTGGACTTCCATGGAGGAGGGAAGCCTGAGCGAATCGATAGTATGTAAAGTGACAGTCCAAAGACGACTCCCGCTAGCCGCTTAAGTTATTCTAGCCTTTAAAATAGAGCTTTCTTAAGTACATCCGTAGCAGCTTTGTCCCTTTGATCAAGACGATTTAAAGGCGACACAATTGTGCCGGTAAATTGTGTGGTTGAGCTATTGATCAAGAGAGGGCAAACTCAAGCTGTGATACTGTTTGGAGGGTTAATGTTACGTTCTTAGAGCTTTTTGAAATCTTTGTGCCATTGTGTACGCTAGCTCTTTGGCAATTAGGTAGCTGTTTGGGCTCAGATTAATTGCAAGATTCCTTAAAGCTGCTTAAGAGTGATGTCATCTGAAAGGATTCGCGAGTTTCTAAGTCCGTGATTAGACAAAGGACAAAGCTTTTACGAAAGTACTTTAGAAAACTTTATTTTGAAGGCTAGAATAACTTAGTGGAAGTCGCGTTCATGTTGGCTTCACGCACCCGCTTCCCTGTCGGAGCACAGGAAACCCAACCTACCCCACCACCCCAAATCCTCAAAAAAGTTGCCTGCGGAGGATGCTAACAAAATGGGTTGAACAATGTTTAGGAAAATGGAATCCTATTTTGTCACGATTTTCAGACAGTACCAAATCCAACTCGAAATCCAGCTCGAAATCCTAACTCAGAAGTTGGTTTCACTCTATCTTACGAAGTGACACCTAACAGCAGAGCTGATAAACCTGTGGCCCTCTTAAAATATACAAATGCAAGCAAAGATCAATTAAAAACTACGCTTATTTTGCTTAAAAACTATTTACAATGACTAGCAAGAACACTGTCAAGTACTTGGGAAATGGTAAAAGTTACTGACAGATTATACTAATTCAAAACACTATTTGAAAAATGACATTAAAAGATTAAATTATTTTGTAAAAGACTGTAATAAAAGTTACATTAAAATTTCGAAGCGGTTAAAATCTTTGTAAGATTGAATAAAAATGTTTCTCAGAGCAGATTTAAAAGAACTAATACTGGGTTTCTTCTTAATTTCGTGTGGAAGGCTGTTCCAAAGTTTGATTGTACTAACTGTGAAAGATTTACCGCCTTCGTTTATATAATTAAACGTTGGACACGTTATATTATGCCGACCATGACGGGACTGTCTTCCGTGAATTAAAATGTTTGTCTTAAAGACTCTTGTAGATTACGGTGCATTTGTTTATTTTTACTTCGTCGTAAAATGTGATCCACCCTAATTTACTGAAATTGTTAGTAATGTCCTGGATAGGCTGTCCGTGCCAAGAATACCACGAGCAGCTCTTTTCTGTAATTTGAATATTTTTCGATATTTCAGGTCCTCAGTGGAACAGCGGTTCCACACTGAACTCCCATACATCATCTCTGGCTTGATGACTGCATTGCTAAATAGGGAATCCCCAAAACTCCTGAAAAGTTTATGCTCTCACTGCACACTGGATTCAGTTGAAGGTGAAATGCACTTTTTATCTCACTGCATATTATATGATGAGAAATGCCCTGTTTAATAAGATCACTGAAGCATTCAGATCATTCACAAATTTTAATTATTGTGAAAAAATTTTTTTTCCTTTTAAGAATACTAATTCATATGTAAGAAGACTCACCGTTGTTGTTATCTTCAAGTAGTGGAGTTGAGAAAAAATCATACTTATTAATTTTGCCATTGTGATGCATATATCGTAGATCTACAGTTAAAATTGATTTCTTTATTATAATCGTAATATTATTAATGTCTCTTGTTTACTACAACTAAATCGGCAATGCTATGTATAGAAATGGGAATACTGAAATAAAGTTGTTTGTCAGTGTTGTCACTTACTTATTTACTTACTTACCTAAGTACCTACATTGTAGCGGTAATCAAAGGAGTGTTCAGTAAAAGAATAGAAGCTAAACAACAAACCCAGTAGTCCTAAGAAAATGGACACCCAGGACGACGCAGAGCTAAACGTGATTCTACCAATTTTGAACCCACATCGCCTCTTCTTAGCGTAGGAAACAAACATTGTGAGATTGCGGCGATCTTTGAACGGATGGCCTTCATTCCAGACCGCAGACGTGGTGCAGTTAATTTTCTCGTAGACACCTTTAAAAGCAAAGAGATAAAAGGACTTATTAAATACGAGTATTTGCCGGCCTGACAATGTCAATCGTGACTTGAAAGAATAATAAAGACGTGATGCCATCCCCGCGAAAACGTTGTTTTCCCACAAGAAATAAACTTCGGGGGGGGGGGGGTATTCAATGTAGATTTTCAAGCGAAGGCTTTGCCCCAAAGTATAAATAGTTACCCTTTATTAAAGATAAGTTTATCGAAATGGTGCTCCTTCAGATACTAGAACAACTGCATGCCCCAAAGTATAAATAGTTACCCTTTTATAAGATAAGTTTATCGAAATGGTGCTCCTTCAGATACTAGAACAACTGCATCCCTTTCTTATAACTCAAAGATAAGCCAAAAACACTAATTTACCGGGGGTTAAAGGTACACCCTCGTATTACAGACTTTCAGCCCCTCGGAGGCTCCTAGCTCTTGTCTATTTTCTTGTTCAGTTTAATTTCTGCCAAAACATTGTAACACTATTTGAATTTTCTTTATGAAATGTATAAGAAAACCCAAAATATTCAAGAAAGCAGATTTAAACTTCACCGAAAACCCTGTAAATCCTTGGTCGAGCATTGTTAGCGTCGTCGGGCATCTGTCCAGCTGCCAAGGATGAAACTGGAGAATGGCCGTCAAAGTTTTTATTTTTTAGCTGCCCTATGTTTTAACTCTTGACCATTAGACATTAGAAGACAAAACTCTAGAATTTTATTCAAGAAACAGCTTAACGAACATTTTGTGTTGAACAAATTTATCATCCTCACCTACTTTATTGAATTTTATAATGAGATTATAGACCTTAGATTAGGCTTTAGATTTTAGTTTTTAGATTTTAGATTTTTAACATTTGGCTTTTTTTTTTGAGGCTTTTATGTTGCAGGACCCCATTAATAACAGTGCTCTTGCACTGAAGGGTTATCCTGTTAAAATATTCGCTTATTATTATTATTATTATTATTATTATTATTATTATGATACTTTCTAGTGCATTTACCACTATGTAAAACCACTTAGAAAGTCTCCAGGTTCGAGGGTCCGAAATATCGGTCTCTGGTAAGAAATAAATTTGAGTTAAAATACTTAAATAACAATTTTTCCTACCCCTTCGTATACTGCGGGCAAGTTAGCCGACACAAACTTTATTTGGCAGCCGTTTGTGGGGTTTGAAAGCCTTTGAAAAGTCAATTGAAAGCCGTTCCGAATGACAACAAATTTGTTCCATCTCAGTGCTATTGCATACAAAGGGACGTTCACTACGTAGCCAGAAACTTTTCTTAAGGTTATTTTCTGAACTTTGAATTAGGTTAGTAAATTCTCTTACCACTGCAGGAACTTGTAATCCTAGCAGCAAATATGCACGGAAGAAAAAATGAACAGAGATGAAACAGCAGGCACAGACACATCTTGAACGCTAGGATTTCCTTCGAAAATATACTTGCTGACTCTTTTGAGATGAATATGACGAGAAAAAGGACGTTTGCTGCATAATTAAACCAATGCAACATGAACCACACACTGTAGGCTGACACGGTACTGAAAACTACTGTGCACAGGTCTTCATGAATTCTGATGATGTCATCAAGGGTCCCATTTTGAATGTCCCGGATGAGCCTGAAAGCGTCCTCTGCAAACGTACCTGAGATTAAAGAATTAGTAAAGAAAGCAAGATACATTGAACGTGAAGTGTGACTCTTTCATTAGGCAACTCTGGTACATCTCGGTGATTAATTTATTCCAAAATAGGAGAAAATTAGTGTTGGCATTGGAAAAATATATATTAGTATATTGAACTTTGGATGGATGTTAACGAATCTGTTAGGGCCCCTATTAAAAACTGAAATAAGGAAACCAGGCATTCTTGTCCAATCTAAGGGATTGTAAACATGTCCTCTTGATTTTGAATGATTCAGTGCCCGATCACATACATAGTATCTTAAAAATCGTGCATTTGCAGGTAACCGTTAAACGTATCATTTATACTAAAAGCTAATTAAGATCCACCGGTAATTATGTTAGAGACGGCTTACCAAGCGCGAACGAGGAGATGGCGAAAACGAAACATGTGCTATACGCTGCCCACTGTGCCAAGTAAAACGCTCCTTGTCCAATGACATGTATGTTGGCGCCCTTTAACTGGTTCCCAAAGGTTTCATCTAGCATCATAACATAAGACAATACCGCATCGCATAAAAGAAACACTGTGATCAGAAAAAAAGCAAAACACAGCAGCCACACATTCTTTCTTTTTAGACCGTTCATCATTGATTCAGAGGGATCTACTATTGCCGATTTCTTCCATTTTGCTATGATAAGACAGCCAATAAAAAGAAGGTACGAAATGACAGGGGAGAGCGAAGTTGACAAAGGTAACTCAGGCATATGCATCCTAGCGCCAAACACGCCATGAAAACCGTAAACAGCTTGAAAAATACAAATCGCGCTGACTAAAACGCGAGGGATGTAGCTCCATGCCTGATGTCCCCATAATCCAAGCGAACAGAAGCAAAATTTGAAAACAGCGAGCACAAACCCAGTGCATTTGTCAATGTTTTCCTCCTGTCGACCAAGCCGGAAGTTAAGGTAAGTTGGTTGTTGATGAGGAAGAAGTGGTTCTTCTTCATTTCCTTCCATCACACCATCGTCTTCCATATCGTTTTGTTGATTCAAATGCACATCTTCCATGTTAGAATAACAAATGACTGCAAGGTTTTCAGATTAGACTGGACTCAAACGGAGTCGCAGTAACAGCATCTCCAGAAACCTGGCACCTCGAATTTCGTGCGACTTACATTCAGGCTGTCACGCAATGGTCTTAACCGCTGGTTTGACCGTAATTTTCGGGGTCATATATAGGACAGCTCGAACCCCTCCTTGCCGACCATTAGCGCCAATTTTGACAGGAACATTGCATTTGACCGGTATGTGGGGAGGGGCTGGGAAAGTCCATGAAGAGGATTGTTCCGACATTTGCCATTATTTTGGCACACTTGGTGGACGGTGGATAATTTTCTTATTATCAACAACTTTAAAAAACGTTGCTTTATAATAAAAATATCAGTTTAAATATCTTTGGGGTTTTGAAAGTATAAAAGACGTTATCTACCCTGCGAGCAGTGGATCACTCCTCTTATCCCCGCGGCGAACGAGAGAGAGGAAACACGGCAAGCAACCGTTTGGATTTCCATCGAGCATGCGCGAGTGATGGGAAGCCTGCTGTGGTTCCCTATTGTCTGAGCTGTCACATTTTGGCCAATCAGTGCAAACACGTGTCCTGGTCGAACGTGACAAAACATCAACAGTGCAACTGATAAAAATATAAATTGTGGCCGGCCTGAAGCTGGCGAAATTTCTTCGCTATTTTCTATTTTTTGCGCCAGTAAAAGGGCTTTCGATTATTTTTAGCATTTTGGTAGCTTTTTAATGACCAAGAAATCAAAGAATGTTTGTGTTCATATTAAAGCGAGCCTCCTCCGCGCTACCCAAAGTATTCAGCAAGCGCTCGCAGAAAATGATTTACAAGCGAATCTTGGATCGATCATAAAGGTTCGAAAATCAGCGCTAGATAAACCTAGAACATTTCACATTCCTTTCAGATAGAAGCAACTCTTTTATTAATAGCCTTTATTTTCTTTGTTATCATCGCACAAAATGGATATTCACAGGGGCCGCGCGAGGGGTGGGCTAAGGGGGCCTTAGCCCCCCCCCCCCCCCAGCCACGTTTTGGCGACATAAAAAAGAGATAACGAGGAAGTTGGAAAATTCATTAGTCAGTGATTTGTTTCAGGGTTGACCAGTACTTATAATTCTTCTCCAATTAGATCTAATTTTCATATGGACCAAACAAGAATGGAATAGAATACTCTACAAGAGCTCAAATCTCCTTGCTGTCATTTGCCTTCGGATTAGCTGAAAATCACGTGCACTCTAGGGGACTCTATCTTGAAGAGTTTGAACCTGCTCAGATTTTAATTAGAATCGACGGAAGTTGAAACTCTTGCTGTCGTTTGGCATCTAACTCTAGTGAACTCTCATTGACCGTCTTTCTGCTCCTAAAGAGTTCGAGCTTTTGTCGACTCTGGTTCTTGTATGGCCCGGCGCATTAAGAACTGTAGTCTGTTTCCAGATGGGATTATCGGCAACAACGTGCTTGCTTAGATATTTGCTGAAAATCAACGTGATTTCTTCAAGCCTATCTATGCATGTAAACTTTGCAACTAGCATAGCTGCCGAAATATCTCTTTCGCTCCTAACGATGACAAATAAGGCGTTCAGCAGTCAGTATTATCGACAGACTGACTTAAGTGCATTATATATTTCATGACATTCACTCACTTTTCTCAGTTGACCTTATTCTGTAATGATAACAGGTTTGCTTGCAGAAGTTTTACAGTTGATCCACGTCACGCGTGAACGGAAACTCTAATATTCTAAACAACGTGACGAGTCACGTTCTCCATATTTGGGCATTTGCCTTGTGTTTTCTGAGATTCAGAGAGGGATTTCGAAAATCGAAAGGAGATTCCGAATCTGTCACAGATTTTTCGAAATGTTCAGACCTGGTTATGTTAATGCCTTAGGTCGGAAGAACAAGCCATGTAGGCCTCTCCACAAGGAAACGAGAAGAAGAATAATTAATCGTTATTTGACTGGAGAGGGACCGACAGCGATCTCCACAGCAGCTCGTGCAACTCCTGGCGCTGTTTATTGTATCATTCGCCATCATGAAACGTTCAGTACATGTGAGGCGTTCAGTGAAGGGCGACGAAGTTATCCTTCTAAACTTTCGGACGACGTTCTAGAATCTATTGAATTGTTCAAACTAGCGAAACCTAGGATATATGGAGGGTGTCTGTAAAACCCGGAACACCCCGGAACACCCCGGAACACCCCCGGAACAGCCCGGAACAGCCCGGAACACCCCTGGAACATCCCATAATACCCCGGAACACCCTCGAAACAGCAAGGAACACCCCCGGAACACCAAAAATAGTGGTCAGCGGTCAGACTGCTCACGAATTGACTAAGCCGAAGACCTCCGAAGATTCCCAATTCTTCATAAGACTTTTGCGGATCACCCTGAGATTTCCGAGCATTTCAAGAATGCTTCGGAATATTTTCGAAGCTTTTAAGAACAGCGAAAAAACCATTAATTAATGGGAAAATATATCATGCACGTGACCTTCATATCAATAACTTACGATTTTCAGTGATATGAAAATGTGACAGTTGAACTGTTAATTCTGCATTGATTTTTCTCGTGCTAGGTTTGCATTATCACGTTCAAAAAACAGGTGTGACCTCAAGGACATAACAAAGCCAAATGATACAGTGTCACGCAATGCTATAAGGTCATTATTCCGAGGTCACACGATCGTCATCGTTTTATTTCCACAGGCGCATGCCGGTTCGTTACGCTAATATATACACCTCATTTAAAAAACCTCAGTTTAAATTAATTTGAAGTATCATACCGTAGTGCATGAGTGCTTCAGGAATGTTAAAATCCGAGAACGTTTTTCCATGTCTAATAAATTCCCATCTTGCAGCTTTCTCTTGTCATATTTGAATGACAACGTTTTTGCAGTTAGGCCCGCATATATTTTTGCTTAACAAAAGAGCGTAGCTCGGAAGATAAATGAGTAGGAGAAATGTGCGCCTGCAAAAAAGTACTCACTATAATTTTGTAGAGGTATCCGATGGCTTATAATGTAGGATGTCACAACGTAACCCGGGAGCAAAAGGATCGAACGAGTTTACACTCTTATAGCGAGAAAAGGAACAAGTATTTTATTTACTTTCACAAGACCTAGTTAGACTTTAAGAGAAAAAATTCAGTAAACGAAAAAAGGAAAATATCAACGATGAGAGTACATATCACATTTCCTTGAACTTTGCAAAGTTCGTGTGCTCCCTCAGTAAGCCAACTTTATACGTTGCGATAAACCTTGAGTTACAACTTACTTCTCAAAACTATTCAAACATTTTTCTGATTAGTCTTTAGAAGGAGCGGCGGTGTTTCTTTTCCCAGTTCGTACAGTAACAGCAAGTGGGGCACTTATTGAGAAAATGCAGTAGTACTAGCTACATAAATTGAAAA
Source organism: Siderastrea radians (assembly GCA_964017195.1). Taxonomy (NCBI): domain Eukaryota; kingdom Metazoa; phylum Cnidaria; class Anthozoa; order Scleractinia; family Rhizangiidae; genus Siderastrea; species Siderastrea radians. The sequence goes on from CAXHKT010000457.1 coordinate 309,568, forward strand.
GGAACAGCCTTTACGGAAACAAAATAAATCCTATAGATCAGACGTTTAGCAGCCTGCAAAATCTGTTTTGCTTGGCGTGCAAAATCTGTCACGCAATGCCCAAGAGTAAGTTATCGCGACCGTGACGTGTTATATGGTGAATTGAATTATTATTCGGGATGCCTACCCCCAGAATTTCACTTATACATGTCACATCGGTTTGTCGAGAGTTATAATGCAAATCTCGCATGAGTTACAACAACTTCAAATAATTAAATTGAAATATTCAAAATCAATTCTTTGTCGATCTAAAGGACACCAGTGTTATTTTTAATTTTATTTTTGTCATTTTGTCTTCGGGTGATCCGCAAAGGTCTTCGGAAAAATTCGGAAATCTTCCTTAATCTTCGGAGGTCCTCTGGTCAGTCTATGCCTGAGCGGTCTGACCGCTGACCACTATTTTTGGTGTTCAAGAGTGTTCCTGGCTGTATTGAGGGTATTCCGGGGCATTATGGGATGTTCCGGAGTATTGAGGGGTGTTCCAGGGGTGTTCCGGGGTTGTTCCGGGCTGTTCCGGGCTGTTCTGGGGGTGTTCCGGGGGTGTTCCGGGTCTTACAGACACCCCTCGTATTACTCTTTGGTTTAAACTGTGGACGAAGCGTCGGCTTTGTCTTTAATCAACCTCGCAACCAGGAAAAACTGTCATCAGTAGTTGCTTGACACGGCACATGTATCTTGGTTGTCGTCCACTTCCTTCGGAGCTACCGTTCTTACACAAGCGTTCAGCTCCAAGGTTTGTTCTCGTTTGGTTGAAACAGGATCCCCGCGTCAGCAAAATAATTGACATAATTTCACCTTCTTCTACGTCTAAAACGTTTTTGAACCATTGACGAGAAGCGAACCCCGAAAATAACACGATAAAACAAAGATTTGTCCCGTCACAACCCCTTTCTTCTACAAAGATAGAATCAATTTTCGCAAATTTCAATGAGATCTTCAATATTTCCTTTGTGATCTCCGTACGTCACTGAAAGTAGCTTGTTCATTTGAAGACTCGGATCCCATGTTCAGGTTTCCGTTCGCGCGTGACGTGGATCAACTGTAAGAAAAATGTTTTTGAGTTTGAGATCCTAAATAAGAATATTTCTAGGTTTGCACATTGCCCGATACTTTTTGAAATGTGTGTAGAGATGAAAGAAGAGGCTCAGGCACATTATTTTGGAAATATTCTGGCTATTCCGGATTAGACCACCAAAACATGTTCTGAGTTCGACATTATTAATCACTGGTAAGTCGAAGAGTTTGATACCCTTAGCATAGCTTTGATCCGTTGCTTATGGGTCTGTATGATGGGTATAAACCAGGATACCTCCTGGTATAAACTGACAACTTTGAACACACTTGGCCGCCTAGATGCATTGTTAATTAGTCACTAAAGAAGACAAAAGTTTCGCGTGAGAGTGTTGGGCCAGCCCGGTTAGCCAGGCTCTCGGCATGTCTGTTAATCCCACTGAAAATCAACTTCGCGATTACATGGAAAATCTCGGCCCGGCTAGCTGGGATTCCACCATCGCGTTGCCCGGCTGGACGGGCTGAATATTTACCAGGTAATGGCGATTGCCGGGCTAGCACGGCTGCCCGGGCCAACATGCACTTTCTCGTAACTTAATTTCGCTTCAGAGCAAAATGGCTTACCAGAACGATATTTCTCTCTATATATAACACATAAGGGTTTATCAGACCATAAAGCTACATAAAGCTGAAAACAATGCACCAAAATAATGGCTTAGCGAAAGTAAAGTCACTCGATTCATTCTCTTTGATGTAGCAGTCTTTTCACACGACAGCTTCTAAATTTAGCCTCAGGCGGGCTGGCTCCCCTCATGTAATACCGGGCTGAGAGGTCATCACGGCCGTGTCTCGGCAGACCGAGCCAGCCCGCCTAACCCAGCCAGCCTGGCTCATGTAATCGACCCCTAAATATACACAAATGTTGGAAAAAAAAACTTATTGAAGATAGCTAAGCGGACTGCATCACTAGCAGATCTGATTTTCAAATTTTATGTTCGCAAACCTCGTAATTATTTCTCCTCCTTTTCTGTAATCCAGGGGATTAGTTATGGAAAATAAACTTGTTCTTAGCTAGGCATCGAAGGCATTGGAGCTTTTGCTTAAGCGTCCCTACCGGCACTGCAAGGCTAGTACGCGGTCGTCGCATTTCTTATTCAGCTCGTGAAGAATGCGCTCCGTAAAGAAGTAAAATATCTGCAAATAAGTTTGACCAGCACTTCAATCCTTTGGATATCTTTTGCTTGACTCGTACGATGACCAAGAAGATCCTTGAATGGGCTCGTGAATCACAGCATTTCTAAGCGTTAGTGTCTGCGTTAATCCGGTTTGAATCTGGTTTGAAACCGGTTTTCCTGGTTGTGAGTTAATTCATTCAACCAGAGTAGTGGTTCCTCTCTCTCGTTTGCCGGGAACCACTTCTCGGAGGATAGACATTATCCCTTTCGTTTGCACCATTGAATAACCACATGCTATGATTTTTTTGTTTGTTCAAGTTATAGTCTTGCAGCTCCATATTACATGGAATATATACACCAGATACTACATTCCTATGTAAAAAAATTAACTATTAACTAACTAACTATCATACATAAGCTCAATAGTATCATGCAGCGCCGTTCTCAGTAAGTTATAATTTATACGTCCCTTAACTGTCTTGTAGACCTTTCGCTCTTACCATGGCGTCTTTATAACAGACCTTGAGAGAGAAGTTAAAAGAAGTGATACAATAAACCAGTTAATCCAAAGGAAAAGGAAAGCCAAGCCAGGGAGGTGTTAAACGTGATTCTGCCAATTTTAAACCCACGATGCCTGTCTTTAACGCACGCCATAAGAGATGAACAGGGCGATGTTGCGGCGACTCTTGAACGGATGTCTTTCTTTCAAGTCAGCAGACGTGGTACAGTAAAAACCTTTAAAAGGAAAGAAAGGGAAGGACAAACCAAATGGGCCCCTGATGCAATCTCTTTTATCATTAATGCGCAGAACAGCTCAAGAAAACGTATGTGTGCTGCATATTGAATATGCATTCGAGTCTCAAAGCTGATCACAGTGGCAGTAGGCAAGTTAAAAGATTTGAAGAATTAATTGGACAATAAATCGCGGAAAGAAAAAGTTCAACACTTTTGATAGACTTTGAAAAAACACAAGGTTTGATTTCCAAACTAATAAAAACGAAGTCTAACAGCAAAGCTCGTCAACTCTAATTGATCTGTTGTTCGTCAACAATAGTCACAAGATTGTTGATGATAGTTGTGTTACTTACCTGCCGATCATTTTCTGCCTTATTAAAGGTGGTGCGAGGAAAGCTCCCTCGAGGATTACTGAGTTCTACCGGGCCATTTTCAAACACAACTCCTACCAGCAGTTTTCAAAGCGAAAGGAATAGCGGTTCTTGTTGACCGATTTTAAAAATTAAAAAGGATTCTGTTCGAGAAAAGGTCCATCTTTCATTTGCCGCACGTAGGTTTTCTCAAAGCAGTCTAAATTTTCTGAAATCTCTTTCGAAAATAGACTCCACACTAAAAAAATTAAAGCCCGTTTTTGCTGTATTTTCAAGTTCAAAGGGATAGTCTTACTCTTGTTCAATCTTTTTCGTTTTAGGCTTAAATTACAGATACAGCATTCTTCTTCAAAAAGCCGCGCGTGGGTTTTTTAGGGTTTGACTTCTGGAAAGCAGGAAGGCAAGTTTTATCAGCGCTACTTGACCAATTTGAGCCCTTTCTTCTCTTAGTTTGAGCTATTCATAGCCCACTCTCATTCAAATTTGCCGCTTCCTTATGAATAATTAATGGCGTCCACAAATTCTGCGCAATGCTTTTATTTATCAGAGCGTCGTCGATTGGAACCTGTAAGTCAGGACACACGTGACACTTCTTTTTTATCTTACTTTTATCTAAGCTCAAGTTGAACTTTAAATAGTTTTTATAATTTTGTTCTTAGCTTTTTTTTAAATATTTTAAACTAGCTTTCGCTTTTTAATCAATTGTAGTTAATTGTTTAATTAATTTCTCTAAGTTTGTGCAGGGCCCCGGACCGAAGAGCACCTTTTGGTGAAGTGGGCCCCCTGCTAAAATATTATTATTATTATTATTATTATTATTATTATTAAAGGCCTTCTGCGATAAAAATTTCACGATTAAGCCTAACTTGCTATCTGGGCAAATTTCATAGTGCATACCGGAATAAAACAAGGCAAGTCCAACATCCGAACTTACGATGCTATAAATCTCAAATCCGTGCCGGTACTGTTAACACTTTGCCGGGTTTTGATGTAAATTGTATGCCGTGACCGTCCAAAGTCGCCCGCGGGTATTGAACTGGCACGGAATTAAACTGCACTTGCGTAAATTTGCAAATTAAAATAGCTTAGTTTATGTAGACTATAGGGATAACTCAATAAATTCTTTTACTGGGCTATCTCCATTGAAATTCTCATTCCAGTGCATGAGCTTGTAATCCTAGCAGCAAATATGCACGGAAGAAGAAACAAGTAAATGTGACAAACAAAGAATAGGCAGAGGTACACCAGGTTTAAGGTCGGAGTGCCATACATGTCTCTAGAGAGAAATTCTATGGATATGCATATCACGGGAAAACTACGCCTGCTCCTTAGAAGAACCAGACGAGTGTAACACGAACCACACACTGTAGGCTGACACGGTACTGAAAACTACTGTGCACAGGTCTTCATGAATTGTGATGAAGTTATCAAGGGTTCTGTTTTGCTCGTCCTGGATAAGCCTGGGGGCGTCCTTTGCAATTTTCCTTGAGGTGAATAAAACAGTGATCTAACTTGACTCCCGAAAAACCATATATGTCTAAAGCTTCACTGCATTAGTGGCTATATCATTCTCTTTAGCTTCGCTCGTGCTCCGCCGGATCTGCTCGTATAATGGCGCGCTATCTATAGCAAAATTGATTTTCGAAAACAAGTCCCTATCAAACAAGTTGAACGAATTCAGTGGTTAATTAGAATTGAAGAAGTTGTCAAAAGGTGGAAGTCACTCAGTGAAATCTGCTGTCTGTTGGAAGGTTTGCGTTCGCTTTGTGGTTAATGGTCATTGTTGGATCAAGGTTCGGGGTCTGGTGCTACTGCTAACGATCTCACTCTCACAATTTTCTGTTAAGCACCATGAGACGTATGTAATATGCGACCTATATAAGCACCCTCATCGTTTACTTTAACCAGGATGGAACTGCTCCCGATTAATGAAATTTCTTGCCACTCCTGCTTAAGGTATTGAAATAACTGTCCATCAACCCCTGAACCCCCTTTGGTAAACCCAGTAAAAGAAAGTTGAATTTACTCCACCTTTACTGACAAGGACAAATCCAGGACAGTTTATTGTTATCGAAAAGTCAGGTATACGAATTTTAAAATAAGCGGCCCCACACTTGCAACTGTTTGAGGAAATACGATAACTAATAGCTACCGGGCATTAGGCAAGCATAACAGAGGACGATTTACCGACTGTCAATGAACTGACGGCGAACACGTGACAAGTGGTTATTGCTCTCCACTGGGCAAAAAACTGTGATCCTACCCCTGTAGGCTGAATCTGACTCCATACAATGGCGTAAAACACAGCCGCCGAGCATAAATACAACGCTGTAATCAGTGAGAACAAAAGCAAAATACAAACACCAGGCATCCTTTCTGTCCAGACCGTCCATCATTGTTTCTGAGGGAGGCACTAAAGCGGAGTCTTTTCGTTTTGCTACGATAAAACAACCAATATAAGAAATGACGGAGGTTTATCATCCGTTGAATTTTGCGGAAAGCCGCGGTCGAAGCCACGACAACCTAGTACGATATTAAAATCGTAAGCAGCCTGGTAAACACAAGTAGCGGTGACTAAAACACGACGGATGTATTTTCACGCCTGATGTCTCACAATCCAAGCAAACAGAAGCAGAATTTGAAAACAGGGAGCACAAACGCAGTGCATTCATCCGCAGTGTCTTGTTCCTTTCGTCCATCCCGAAAGCGGTGGTAAGTTAGCTGTCGACCGTTCTTCGTTGTTGTTTCTTTCCGACCCTTCATTAACCATCCATATCTTCTTCATGTTGATCTAACATCTACAGCTCAGCTTCCATATTGTAAGAGGAAAACAAATAACCACAAATCACTGCAGTATTTAAGAGGCTCTGACTGTAAATTATGTCGAAAATAGGTGGACAGGCTTAAAAAATCGAAAATCCTGATAACTTACCAGAAAAACACTTTTGGGAAGCTATCTTCAAAAATATTACTTAAAATTTCTGGAACTCTATTGTTTTCGAGAAATTCGGAAAAACGGTTTTGCTAAACTAAATTATGCAAGAATCAGGTTCAAAATTAAACAACTTGCATGCGGTTTCCGTTTAAACGATTTACAACACCCGAAAACAATTTTAATTTTAAATGATAGCGATACTCTTCTACTTTCTATCATTGGGACTTTCTTAGAGTTTCGCTTTATTTATGTGGTTTGGTCGCTCTTTGAAACAAAGGCATTTTACGCACTTCGAACAAAGGCAAAAATTGGGTAACTTCGGAGGCTTAAAATGGGTCTTGGTATGTCTAATATCAAATTAGATAAATACTGTGATATATTTAAGTTCGGCCATGCCACAATTATGATATCAAATAAAAAATCTGGGTAATTCCGTTCAGTCTGTTGTTCCAAAAAATGCGCGCGCAAAATTGTATAAAATCTTTTTAAAAACGTCACAATGGTCGAATTAGATTCAGATTGGTCGGAGTTTTCCAGCTGCGTATTTTACAGTGCATGCTGAAAAAGATTGCAAAATGTACATGCTAATGAAACTGTTTGGTGGATCAAGTTGGCTACAGAAGTATAAAACGGCTACAGGTGGCAAATTGTGAAGCGCAAATCTCTCAGAATCTCTGAAAATCAAGTTGAAAACAGACCATATTTGTTAGGGAAAGAGCAATACCTCATTTCGAAGAACAGAGGAGTTAAAGCTGGTTTTTGCCTGAGCGACGAACGACAAGTATCGGGGATGGTGAGTTTTAAAACAATCTTAAATCAGTTCCTGTCCGTTTACTCGCCTTTCACTTGCGATACTTAGACATGTGCACATGTAAGACAGGCAAATTCTACTGCGGTTCGCTACCACCAACGCGGTACAAACAATTTCCTTTAAATAGAGGGACTTTTTTCTTATAATTTTTTCGTTTCCATTGGTAAGAGCAAAGAATGATATAAAATACGCTTAATTTAGTTCACAGCCTTTATTTTTAATAATCAGTTAATGAAGGACAGCATTCCAGTAGCAACTTATATAAGCAAACTGACACAGAAGCTTAAGTCCAGTTCAAGGGCAGGCTAGAGATTCTGAACACTTTTTCAACTGCAATAAACTACGGTTACCACTCAGTTACGGTTTTGACACCATTGCGGTATGGAAACCGTACCGTTTCAAAATGCTCCGTTTTTGACATGATTTGAAAACACGGTCTCAGTAAGATTTCGGGCGGTGACGTGTAAACGGAGCGGGCTCATTAAACCCATCAAAAGCCACACGGTTACATGTAAGCGCGTAAACGCTACCTTAGACGTTACCTTAGCGTCGCTATGAAATGGTGTTAGCGACTTGTTTTTATTTGTATTTAGGGAATGAACTGGTTTACTGACGAACAAGAATCAGTTAGGGATTCTAGATCTTCGTTTTCATGTCGGTCATGCTTATCGCTGGATGAAGAGGAAAGCTACAGTAGGCCAGAATCATCAATAACATGGCTTCAGAAAAAGGTTGGTACTTTTTAAAAGTGATTTCCGTTAAAGTAGCTAAAATAAAGAGGGGTGGATAGGTGTGCGGATCTTCGAATGTTGTAAGTAATTCGGAAAGAACTCCTGTACTCCAGCACTCACCAAATACCTTCAAGGTTTATCCCGCTTTTGAATGTGTGGATAGGAGAGTCTGACAGAAAACTTTACGAGAACTTCTTCACATTTCGTGAATCAGTCCAATAAAGTTTACAATTTTAGTCCCTGCTCTCTTCTTTTCAAAAACGAAAAATCATTGTTGCTTCGTTCAAAACAAGACAAAGAAATTTCACAATAATAAAAACAAAGACAACCAAATCAAATAAACAACAAACAAAATACAAATCGCAAAAATCTCGTACACATACAGTAATGTCATCTTTGTCTTCAATCGCACATAGGTGATTTTGCCGAGTACCAGCTGGGAGATGTCCTTGGCGATGGTTCATTTGGCCATGTTATTGCTGCGAGGCGTAGAAAAGACAATGTGCCGGTAAGGAGTGAAAATATTACAGAAAATCGTATAGAGAAATTAAGTTCATTTTTGCTGACATTGTAAGATGTTTACGGCCTTTCAATCTTTCCATTGACAGCTTTGGGAATACATACTAGTAGTATAGTAGGAATATTCTAGGCCTTTTTTTGAAGTGGAATCTTATTAGGGTGAAGAAGAATACATTAACACCGATGATGTCATACGCTCTTGTCTTGCTCTCATGAATAAAATGCGGTGGTTCTCATTAGCGTACAACCGGTTTGACAGGTTTGTCAATAACGTCAGGTTCTATTTTTATCTTGTGGCGGTCTTGATTGGTATAACCCGGTTTGACAGGCTTTTGGAGCGATTGCAGAATACCCCGCATCTTTGGCTACACGACGCAGCCGGCTACGCTTTTACGCGGTTACACCGTCATAATTTATTTCTAGCTCTCTAAGTTCTCTGGAAAGTGGATACGCTTCTACGCAGCCACACCGTCATAATTTTTACATAGCTCTCTAAGTTTTCTGGGAAGTGGCTACGCGTCTACGCGGCTACACCGTCATAGTTTTTTCATAGCTTTCGAAGTTCTCTGCAACGTTCGAGAAAATGTGTCCAATGTAAAGTCAATGTCATCAAATAGTCATGAATAGACGTATTTTGTTTTTGTTTCTTTTTTTTTTTTGCACTGTAATTTGTACATGTTTAATCTTTTTGAGCTGCAAAATGGCTCACGCACGCTTTGCGAGCCTATGTTTTTAATACAGGAAAGAATCTTTCAGAACAATGGATAGACATTATATATTTCTAGTTCGCAAAGAGTGATTTTTTTTTCACCCGGTGGCTATTCTCAAGTTAGTGGACACACATTTTTTTCATATTTCCTCCATAAACACCAGCAGCCATGCATAAAACGGGCATATGTGTGCAAGTAGAAAAATTCCACATAAATATTGTCGATTTTAAAAACTACTACGTCTATAAATATTGTCTATTTTAAAAACTATCAGTTAAAAAAACTGAAGGAATTGCTCGATTTGGCTGCACTATAAGAAAACCTGATGTTTCCATTGCTAGATTTCGCGGGAAAAAATCCACGAAGCAGTTAACGAACGCGTAGACGCGTAGCCACCAGAAAGAAAAATCCTTTCCTTTAACCTGTAGCCGATACTTTCGTACCCAGTGCTTGCTCCGATGGCAAAGCCATTGTCGAACAGCTTGAGTTGCGGGGTATTCTGCTATCTAGCCCAGGCTTTTAGTTATTTTTGGATCAATTTTTATTGTTCTAACACAGGCTTACCATCCTCTGTTTGTGTTGCAGACCTGTGCTAGCTGAATATTAATCATTAATGGCCGCTTCGGTTGTGTACAAAGGATTTTGTGAATACGATAATTACGGCTTTTTGAACGGATGAAAGTCAAATAAAAACGCTTAGAAACATGAATACTGTGTTAATATTTGTCATTATGGGCTTGGTTTATCGATTTAAAGCTCCAGGAGGTGGTTTTAGAATCTTAAAGTTTGACCTACTCTATTTAACAATTAGATTATGAGCTCGAGATTTCTATCGCGTGATAGTTGATGAGGCCGAAGGCCGAATCAACTATCACGCATAGAAATCGAGAGCGAATAATCTAATTGTTTTAGTATAAATCTCGATTAATATACCACGAAAGTGAAAAGTTTTACTTAATTGCATTGTTATTTTGAAGTATAAGACTGCGCCTGCCACTCACCTTTTCGCTACTCACTATCTATCACGGAATAGATAGCGAGTAGGATAGCCAATCAGATTGCAGCAATTATGATAGAACGCTATTAGATTTATACTAAAAATATATATATACTCACAAGGCGTGCAAGTTCCAGAACCTCAAATTACCGACCACCTTGGGATTTTGCCAAAATTAACACGCTTAACCTCGTGCCTTTGACAAAAGAATCCCAGTTTCCGAAAGAGCAGTCGTTGTAGTTTGATTTGACCTAATTTTGACTCATTCTCGTCCACCGACCGATCCTTTAAATCGAGCACAAACTTTCGAATCTGGTGGAGAATTTGTTTCTGCCTATGATCTGCAGAAGTTGCCTACTCAAAGGCATCTCAAGAATGCAGTTTTTAGTGCAAATTTGAACTCGCGAGTCCCAAGTGGCTTGTTTGGCACACGAAGGAATCCAGTTGAAACACGTGCAAATTGTAGCAAATAGAAAAATTTATTTTACCATTTTAATTTATTTTTATCACCATATTGTTGCGCTGCGATACGTGGCTGTCTCGTTATCACTAACAGTTGTAAAAAGTTAATACACAACAAATATACTATTTTCTCGATTTTCTTTCCTTTGCAGTATCAAATCGATTTCTACTGTTTTTAAAGCCAAACCGGAAACGCTTTTCAATATTTTGACCCAAACAGGCATCGGCTTTTCTTCGTTTCGAGAAAGGATAGGTGTATTTCATCTGTTTATTGGGTTGCCGGGTATGCGGGAGTTTCTTCGTGCCATTGGTCATTTTGTGGCCATTCATTCGGACAGATGGCTTGTGCATTCATTCATTGCCTTCAACCTTGAGCTTCCCTTCATGTGACTGTTTACTCGTTAACTCATAAACAATAAACCCAATCGTAAAGTCCGACATATATTAATACTGAGAAGAGATTAGCATCTCTTAGGTTTGAGGATAGCATACCACATATTTCATAAATCACAAAATCTTTTTTCTGGGGGGGGGGGGGGGGCGAATTGGGCGAGTTCCCCCGAAACCTCTGCTGTTTTTTTTATTTAGCGTTTCGAGATAAAAATGGAATCAATACGAAATTTAGCTTTCTAAATTAAAATTGAAAGTTCAACGAATCTTCTTTTTTTCTAGTTTCAGTGGTAGAAGATAAATGAAAAAATAAAAATTGAAAATTGAAATTTTCTGAAAAAAATATTTTCAGTATTACATTTTCTGCAACGAAAAGAAAGCTGAAAAATCGAAAATTAGAAAAAATGATGATTTTCAATTTTCAATTTGTATATGATAATCAAAAAACACAAAATTCTGATTTTGTATTTTCCATTTCAAATCAAAAATCGATTGGCCCAAAGGTACACGGATTAATCAAAGGGGCTATGAGCCAGCTCGTGAATGGAGTGCTAATTTTGAGGCCACATACGTTTTTCCCAAAAAGTAAAATGTTATACTGCTGCGTGTAACATGACATCTTAACCGATTATTAGAGGAGAGCAGATTTGTAGTTCTATAAATCGAGGAATAGACCAAGAAATGGAAACGGAAGCAGATTGATTTGTGTGTGTGTCATGTGTGCCGTCAGTTTTGCGTGTGTTTTTGCACAAAAAATAACAGATATAGTAACTAAACATTGTTGGCTCCCCAAATTAACTTTTTTCTACACTAGAATAGTTAAATTAATATATTCTGATAAAAAAAATTATGGTTACGTATCGAGTATTGGGCAAAAAACAGCAAGTTGATGAGAGCCGCTCGTATCAAATTTCAACCCACTTATGCAAATTAGTCTGTGTTTACAAAACGTTGCTTCCTAAACCAAACTATCTCTTAAAACAGACAGAATAATCGACAAAAAGCTTTTCCAGCCAAATGGTTTACTCCAATAAACAGTACATTTACTTTTAGAAGCAAAACACTTTCGCTTTTCTTGTGTGCATGCACACAGGCGTGTAATTTTGGCAAGCACTTCACATGGCTTCATTGCGACCGGTTTGAAGCGGCTTTGTGAACAAAATTGCAAAAATTATAGAAATCTGGATCAAACGATCAGTTAAACAATTTTTTAAAAAAGCAAATCAACTTACTGTACTGTTTACCTAGTTGTAAAATCTATTTGAAGTCCGTGGTCCGGTTTACAAAAAAAAAGGTACCAAAACTACGCTCCATTTGAGTCATCCATGTTATTGGGCATGGTCGTGAAATTCAATATAAGACCTTTTGTCCGTCAGACTTTGATATGAATAAACATCAAACAGTTAAAATAAACAAAAAATTCCTTTTTCTATTTCAGCGAAAAACTAGAAATGAAAACCTGAATTGGCCGAAACGTGCATGGTGTGCGAAAACACGAAAGATCCATTAATGGACGCGAGAAATAAGGCATCACCGGCGATGACTATCCAGCGAAACCGAGCCAGCCTTAATTCAAACCTGGCACGAAGTGAAGTCTGCCCCAAAATGTTCTGATCCAATTTCTCGTCGCTGGATATTACCTACATAACTCTGTTAAATCTTGTGTCCAGCTCTGAAATCAATAACGTTTACAGAGGACCTGATAGGATGGAATTAATGTGCACACTCGAGGTACGCAAAGGAATGTGCGAAAGCTATTTACTCAATTAGTGCGTGACCACAATTACATTGGAAATCGGGTTCCCAGGCGCACCCACTTAAGTCGAGCCTCAAGCTTGGCATGGCGGGTGGTGGTCGATATACTACAATAAGACAAAGCGATTTGGTCGCAGATGTTAACGTTATATCCATATATTCAAATGTCTTGAACTTTTTCGGTGTAGTTGTTTTAATCTTTGGAGATGTCCTGAATATATAACGCCCTCCACCTCCACGACCATCTCGAGTCTGGAACGTTTGTTTGATAGCAAATGAGGAAAATGGGTTAAGAAGAACTAGTAGTAATTCTTACCAAACGCTTTATAGGTTCAGTTCAATTAGATCAGTTCCCCAGTAATTAAAATTGACGTACATATAAATTCGCAATTACCATTATATGAGCAATTAGTCTAATATGGTCAACTGACGTAACAAAAGGTAATTAGACATTCAGTTTCAACAAAGTTTGCTTTTACGAGCAAGCTGCGCATGTGATTTTTCAAAGTGTTTACTAATATGACGAAAGGACATGGTAAATGCATTTTGACATCTGTATTGGCGTGGGAGCGCTCGCAGATCTCAGTTTTAGGTCTTATCAGGTCCGCTGCCAAAAATCCACGTGCGAAATGCGCAGTGTTCCCACAATCTTCGACTACCCTGACCTTCCACAACATTACAACTTAATGGCCAAGCATCTCACCGCGAGCCGGATTATATAGCAAACTTCGAAATAAGATCCCTGCAAGCGAATTTACATTGAACGCGGCGATTCAAACCGGCGCAGACAACTCTAGGCACCCCTCTTTCCTCACCGTGGGAGCAGCGGCCGGGAATGAGGAGTCATGTTATTTTTGCCGATATTTTTTATTTAATTATCGAAGAGCGACATAATGGCTTCAAGAAGACTGACATGCACAACACGGATCAAGATGAGTGCCATGTGTTGTCATCATCGCCCATGCGCACAGGCCGATCGATCCGCAGCTTCAACTTGCCGCCTTACTGCCAGCGCGCGGAAAGAAGGAAGGTGTCCCAGGTACTAGATGGACTCAAAGGTGCGGTTTTTTCTTTGTTTTCCATTTTGTTTGTTTTTGACTGGTTCATTGTTCGCTTTTTCCTTTTTCTAACCGTTACCACAAACTGGAAGAACAAGGAAAAGTGTGTGAATACTTTTGAATATTTTATTTAGTAGTTAGTAGCAGTCAGTAGACAAAAGCCCCAAATATCGCCAAAAGAAAAGTTTTGTTGATAATCATTGAAACGTGCACAGTTTACTCACTTGAACAAAGTTGAAACGTTCAAGTGCACAGTCCATCCACTAAACAAGTTTCAGTAAAACTTGTGATAGCAGCAAAGGAAATTAGTAAATTAGTTACTAATTGGATTAATTCTAACAATTAAGTAACGATTAATTTGACAAAATTCTGAAGTCAAGTTATTTTCAGTTAATTTTATTGACTATGTGACAACGCCGTTACCCGTCCACGACGGCCGTTACGTGTCAACAGTCACGGGTTTCAGACCAACACCCAAATTCAGTGTCTCCTAATTAAAATTTGCGCTTAAGATACGGTAATACGTTAGGAACATTCCCTTTTTACCTGAAGGACAGTCGAACAAGGGACAAAGTAATAAGCGTGCGTAAATAAAATCGACGAACTCCGAAGAAAAGAACGTTCTTTGGCGTGCGCACGGATCTCCACTATTTGCTTGACTATCCCGACTTAAAAAAAGGATGGCAAAACTTACGCACAGCTCTATACTTTAATTAGCGGACACTTAACGACTCAAGCTCTTTTTATGATTGCTGTTTGGTTATAGCTCTCTTTAGTTGAGGGCTTTGGCTAAAAGTGGGACGGGGACGTGGACGTGAGGACGGGGACGTGGAAGTGGGGACGGGGACACGAGGACGCGTGCTTGGGGACGTGGGACACGTGGGACGAGTGGGACGTGAGATATGGGACGCGTGGGGACGCGGGACGTGATGTCAGAGATGTCGGGGGCGCGCGAAGGCGCGGAGGTGAGAAAGGAAAAGCGGATACTGTGGGAAACTAGGCGATGTTTGCCCTCTTAAGTTCCACGAATAAAAATTATCATTAACTCTTCTTCTTTAAAAAGATTAAGTAACTCGGTGAGCTTACAACTGAATTAATTTTCTTGTAGTAAAAAAAAAAAGACATCGTAAAATTTTACCAAACAAATTAAAATATTTCATGCAAACAGAGGAATAAAAGGCCCAGTCATTGTGATCAGGAAAGGAAGATTGCTTTACCCGGCTTACGTTCAGTCTGGTGCTTGAGGTCGATCTTGTGCAAAAGGTCATCGGCTTTTGCACAAGATCGACCTCTGAAATGCCCAGACAGTCTAGGTGACGGCGTCAATCTTCTCATCAACATAGAAAAGAGGCTGGAGAAGGAGCTCCAAGATAACTGGAGAAAAGAAAGAACGTTGTTCCAATACTCCTTTTTTTCTCCAGCCATCTTGTGTTCATATAAGCGAACTCCTAACTTCAGAATATGAATGGTGCAAGCAGATAAAAACATTTTTAACTAACGTCTTGACCCTGTGCTGCTTGTTTATTAACGTCGGGAAAATTTAATCTTCGAGCACTTAAAATGGGAGCACTGGAAGGTTTACTGACTTCATTATTCTTCGAGCTCTTGACTTAAACTGGTGCCGAAGGAGACATAACAATTACTCTTATAAAACGAATGCCAACCGATGCTTGGCTGTCTCTTATAGCTTCTTGAAAGTTTCTAAAATTAACTTAGCCCTCTCTCGCATGGCCTGCATAAAAGATTTGGAAATTTTTCGAGGTGCACGTATACCAACGAGCTGCCGTAAATTTGTTCCGCAGCACATAGAAAGAAAACACTTCTCTATAGTCAGTAGAATTCTGAACTGCGCGCGCGAGCAAGATACGTGCTTAAACACTGCACCAAAAGGCAAATATTCGGGTCCGTGTTTGCACGAATACGGAACGACAAACACCTCGTATACGATGGTATTCAAGTATATTCGATAACGCATGACGAGACGTACACCTGGGATATCCTATTAGGATCCGGCCTGTTTTTCCGTTTTCAAATCGAATATCTTAGAATGTGTCGAGGTATTCAAAACTCGTACGACCAACTGTTAGTTTGTTTACGTCAGGTATAGGCCACCTTCGAGCGCTGAAGAACCTTAGTTACTTGAACATTTTAGAATACCCCCAAGTATTCGTACCCGCATACGACTCGAACACGACACTGACGAACAGCGCCCCCGGAGTGAACACGTCCGAATACTGATATATACGTCAGGTATTCGAGTCATTTTCAACACGAGTATCTAGTGCAACGAGTGATTGCGCGTGGTTTTCTGGTATTCCAACCCGGACATCTTGGAACACTTTTCGTGTTCGATAGCACACGACTTTTCATGCGGATCACACGTGTCGTATTCTGTTTGAACACTCTTGAACATTATACCAATTTGGGTGTTCTGGGGTATTCAATGTGGACATGTTCGAACACTGTTCGTGTTCAAGAGCATACGACTTTTCATACTTAGCACACATGCGGTATTCTATTTGAACACTCTTGGACAAGAAGACGTTCAGTTCCTTTCAGCTGGCATCTGTTCGGGATTAATCGTAAAATGCCTAAGCGCGTAGACGCTTTGGTATTCTAATGTTCGGTCTCGCGTGCGGGTGATTTTCGTGTTATCGTTTTATGTATAACCGTACGTAAATTCCTGTACACGAGGCCTACTTTGGATATGAGTGAACGTAAGCAAATAGAGACTGTAAATACATGTGCCATTCAACAAAACTTTATTTGATGGGAACCTCAATAGAATATATTTACAAATAAATAATTCATGAAATGACATCTGTATCAGGATTGTACATATCCTGACGCTGAAATAAACCTTTTCCTTGGTAGGGAGTGTCTTACTGTACAAAACGTTAAAAAATTATGGAATGTTTTCATATCTGGTAGTTTGTATGAACTATATACATAACCAATAGAGCCCTTGACTTAACTTTCACTCATGAAATCACCTAAACTTAGTTTTTGAGTCCAGTTATCATCCCTATTATACTCGTACGGCCCAATTTGTTCATTTAGTGTGCGCACTAAACTTTCTTTATTCAAAAGTACCTTTTAAAAATACTCCAATAAAATTAAGCGTCATAAAGGTGGTATGATAAAATACTTATTGACGGAGTGAGGTCGAACTGGACGGGAAAATATTTTGCTGTCGGTCATGGCGCACAGACCGAGCCTCGATCGAGCCCAATATTTCCCTGTTCAGCCGACCCACTCAGTCAATAAGTGCATATTATAATTCACCAACAGAAACTATATTCTTATTATTAATTTTTTGTCAGCCTTAGCATCAACCAGTGATAAATACGCTTAGAAGTTAATTGTCACAGGATTAACCCTTTCACTCCAATCTTGGGTCTGGTGTACTGAGAATTTCTTTCTAATTATGGTATGACCATTTGAATGAATGTCATGAAGCACTACTCTGTACAAAATGGCCCCAAGCTACATGGAAAAGTATAAAAAAAATTGTTATTAGTTTTTCAGCAGGTTACACAAAAAATTTAGCGTTTATGTTTCCAGAGTGATAGGGTTAATCGCTGTCAGAGTCTTCACTGTCAATGCTTCGGAGCCTTCGGTGAGAGGTCTTCCTTCTTTTTGGTTGTCGGGGCTCGACATACTCCTCTCGACTTTCATTTTCCACTTCTTGCCCGTCAATCTCATCTTGCTGATCATCCTCATCTTCTCCTGGTTCTTCCTGCACCAGTGCCCAAGCTACAAGTACCTTGGGCTTTGCTCTTTCAGAAGGAGGTCCCTCTACTCTTGGCACACGTGGCCTTACATCATCCTCCCTGTTTGTGTTGATTCTTTGTTGTAGTTTAGCCATCAAAGCATCTGCTGTTTTTGATCTCCACACTGGACGCCTGACACTCCACCTTCCTTCTTCACAGTCCTCCTCATCACTGACATAGTCATAATGCAACTCTTTCAACCTATCTTTTTCTTGGCCTCTTGCCACTTTTACTCGGGCACTAAAAAGCTGAAAAAATTAAATAAACAAGAAAACATTAAAATTATGCCACAATACTTATCATTCTTTCCTATTGTCCCTTATTTATTTAACATTTTACTAGAAGTAGTGTGTAAACATTCATTTTTATTTGAACTCTGACCCTGCCCACAACCCCTGCTTAGTTCACTGTCAAACTATCTGTTTACTGTCACAATATTTTTGCACATTATGATCAAACAAGAAAAGCACCAGGGGCATTAGACCCCGCCATTGTTCTCTCTCCCCTCAGGGTGCAAAGTACCCAGTATAAATCATTACAGCCATGTACACTGTAAGATACAAGCTCAAGTGGTGTAAATTTTGGGAGTTGCTGATTTATCGTACCTTTCACATGTTTGCTATGATAATATTAATTAAGGCATGAAATGGGCCCTTTTCTTTATTCAACCACCCTGTTTTAGCATGCGTGACAAAGAGCATGATTAAATATTTTGACCATAGCAAAAAGAAGTTAACCCCTTTGAATTCCTTGTACTTTTCTAAACTGATTTCTCTTAAGATTTTGGCAAAGCAAACCAAAACTGCCGAAAAATGCTTGCATTTCACTTTTGACTATTTGATCTTGGTTTTTGGTAGGCTAGGGTTGAGTAGCCCGATCAAATCGCACCTTTCAAAGCCTGTTAGCATCTTCATCCTTGCTCTTGTTGAAGAGATTTTTATGCCATTATATCCCTACTAATTTTCTACACAGTCTTTTAATTTGGTGAATCAAACCTAAACGACTGAAGATATTGCTTATGTTGACCAAAAATTTACAATGCATATTTGTTTGGCCGAGGGAAGTCTGGAGCAAGTGACCACCATTAAAAAAATGGGTATTACTGTAGCCCATCCTGACGGCAGGATAAATATCAGCACTCAACTGAAAAGTGCTCTATTAAACCCACGAAAATTTATCCAAAGTTCCTAAAGGTAATGGTGTTAATCTCTTGTTCACCATGACACAAATTTAGGGTGGTAATTTACCCTACTATTAACCGATAAAGGTTTCCTTTGGATTACCGGTATACAGGTACATGTACATGTGTTTTTGACGATCAACTTGACTACAAGTTTAGCATTTTCCTCAGTTGAACAAAGGAGGTAGTTTTTACAAAACTGTGGTGGTCTGTTGGTGGGGAAGTGCAACAAAAACTTTGGATTTGTTGACGAAGTTTATCAGGTGAATCAACTACGGTACTACACAGAAATTCAAAAGCTGATGTTTCAATCATCAGCACTTTGTCGCAAGAACTAAAACTTGAAAAGTCACCTTTGGAATTTCTTGCGTGGCCAATTTACCCTATCAAATCAGTTGATAAATCGAAATGATTGCATTTTCCTCATTTTTCCATGCAGCCCATAAAATATCCCAATATTTTAACAGCAGCAATTAAGCTGGCCAATTTTGGGTGACTTTTGCAAATGCTAACCGCAGTGAAAATTAAAACTAGGCAATAGGTTCTCCTATTAGCTGAGAGGCCACAACAAGTAAATGGAAAAAACACTAGGAGTTGCCTACACAATTGTTATTTATAAACAGTAATAATAATTTCACTCAGTGACATCATGGCAGTGAGCTCATGTCTACACATGGAAATGAAATGGCTGTAATGAGATTGTTTACCTGTTTAACTTTCATTTAAATACACTGTATGGGTAGTAAGCATACTTAGTACACCTTTACAGATGATCAATTTCTTATTCTTAATTATATAGTGGGAATTTATCTCAGGGGTTTTTGGCCATTAGAGGCTAAGAGGACATGTTTACGTTGCTATTTTTTATATTTATTATTGTTTTTGATGTGATTTATTTCTTGTAGGTATTCAGTTGATGCGAAGATTTCTACGAGATAACAAGCTTCGTGTTATTGACTTTCCAGATGAGTACAATGAGTTTCGGCAGCTTCTTTTGGGTAGACAGAGTGGTACAGTAGGTGAGATGCTGAATGCAGAACGACCTTGCCTTGACAGGTCAAGTCTAGTGTATGGAGATCCAGCAACAGTGAACTTTACTTTAAGTGACAATCCAAAGGAAGTGGTTGTTCCCTTGCCACCTATTAAGAGAATTGCTTTGGATGAAGATGATACTTCTCAACTAACCAAGATGTACCAGACTTTGCTCCCTAATTGTGAGATAGTTAGTGTTCAAAGACTCTGTGACAGTTTCTCAAGAGCTCGAATCAGCAGTAGTATTTACAGATGTTCTAACAACTGTGGTGTTGTAGCCAACTGGTACAATGGGGAGTGCAGACCAGGAAGAGTTCGGAGATTCTTGACAAATGATGTGGTTGTGAAGCAAGGCTCCTGCAAAAGACGGAAGTTGACTTTTGTTCTTGCTGAAGTTGATTGGTTCAAGAGTCACCCAGAAAAGCATTGGTATCCTGACCCTCTTGAAGTGTGGTGTTCTGACTATGAAAGTCATTCTGAAATGTCGTTTATTCCAGTGCTGCGAATTCTCAGCCAGTGCTTAACAGTACAGTACAAAGTTAAGTTTGGTTATGGAAGGGAAAAGGTCTACGTCACCATCCCTTTAATCGGACAATTTAGCTTGTGAACATGTGTTGTCTCATGTTCAATAACCCAAATAAACTGTATTTTCATTAATTTCAAACTGCACCACACTTACTGGTAGTGCGTAGTAAAACCCGCATATAAGTACCTGCATTTTTCCAAGATAGCCTCAAAAGGTACTTCTATAATTGGTGTTCACTGGAAAATTAGGCTATTCAGGTTCCTATTTTCTTAAGAAAAAATGTTTTTGTTGCTGGAGGAATGTTGGTAATGTCTATTGTTTATATAAAACATGCATATAATGATGTCTAAATGACTGCAACTGAGCTAAATAAATACAAACCCTATTTTACTATTTTATTTCTCTCAATGCTTTTATACTGAAGAAACATCAGTAAAACAAAGCTTACCTATTTTAAAACACAGCAATATAATGCCTGGCCAGATTAGGAATTCTAAGTTTTAAACGAATTCTATAAAGAACCTGTTTCCAATTTTAGGCTAAAACAGGTTCTTATGTAAATGGGGTTTAAATGGAACTCTTAGCCTTACAGGTTCTCAAAAATTAGGTTCTTATATTCGAGTTTTTACTGTACTCGTTATGACTTTGATTTTGAACCATGTTTGAACGCTCGTGGACCTCAAAGTGGTCCATACAACTGTTGATATATGTAGGACAAACTGACAACGATGCTTGCTTAGAAACAGAAGGAGTGAAGTTCTTTGCTGCTTATGTGCGTGTCACTCCAGTATATGAATGTCATTTAAATAAAGACTTGGAAACATTGTGTTTTTTGCCTTTCTACTTAAATGTATGGATCCCAGATTGTGACCTGTCTTGCTCAAACGCTCCAACAACGTTAACCCTTTCACTCCCAGAGTCAATTATCGATTATGGAGACGTAAAGAAGTTCTGACTTTTGACTCTGTGTACGAAATCCTATAGTGTGACCATTCAAATGAAATCTCATCAGCAGTACTTTGGCATGGAACTATCTGTACTTGTTTTGAGAATTTGAAAACAAAATGAAATTTGGGATTTTTCTTGAATTTTTACTTGCCCTAGTTTTTGAAACAGATATTATGACCTAAACGTAACCCGATCGAATGATGCACCAAGGTCAAATGCATGATGCGACCACATAACATAATTAAGTGGTTCACGTGGATTTAACGACCCTTTGTGATCTATTGGTGCAAACAGGTCCTATGACCCAATTTAACGAAACGACCTATTCAGATAAGATTAAGTTACTCACTTGGGTCAAACAAAACAACCACTCAAACAGTTCGTATAAACCTTGGTGCAAACAGGTCGTATGACCCAATTTAACGAAACGACCTATTCAGATAAGATTAAATTACTCACTTGGGTCAAACAAAACAACCATTCAAACAGTTCGTATAAGTGAACCAACCACAATCTGATCAAATGGCCCAATGAATCAAACGACCCGATCTGCTCTTGTGATTAAAAAAGGTGGTGTAACCCAGCTAGATCAAATTAAGCCATTTAAGGCAGATAATCCATCTGAATCGATTTACCAAACAACATGAAATAAACCTACTGTATCAAACATGAATATAGCTGAATCGGATCGAAATTACCCAGCCAGATTGTTTAAGCCAACTGAAACTGACATGATCCAGCTGAATGAAATGTCTCAACTAGACTCAACTATGCGGCCGGGTAGCAATTGCAACTGGTTCAAATAAACCAGTGCAATCTATGCAGAAATTAGTGTCCAAACTTGATAAAATGACTGGAAATGATCAAATTACCCAAAGAGCTCGAACTAAATTGCTCACTGGGTTCGAAACAAACCGGTTTAAACAAAGTAATCTAAAATTTTCTCTCCGCATTCAGTTCATGCGCACATGTAGTTAGTTGTTCTTGAGTTGTTTTCGCTGATTGATAAGTTAAAAGAATAAGATTTCCTTACAGAAGGACAAATTTCAATACAAGGTTTTGCGTTAAGGTCAATTCAAATTTAAAAGAACGCGTTATATGGCGCGCCATATGTTGCGGGGGTGAAGAGGCGTTAAATTGCGTAGATCTAGAGGACCGCATTCTTTACGTTTCGTACAGATGCATGGGAAAGTTGCGTGAAAGACGTTCATTACGTTTTGTAAAGATGCGTAAAGTTGCGTAAAAGACGTCGTGCTTTACGTTCCGTACAGAAGCGTAAAGTTTCGTAATAGAAGTGCTTTGCATTTTGTAAAGATGCCGTAAAAGACGTGCTTTACGTTCCGTAAAGATGCGTTAAGTTCGTAAACGACGTACCTTACGTTTGGTTAATATGCGGAAACTTGCGTAAAGTTTTTGTGGGGGCGTTGAAAATCTGCTTAACGTTTAAAGTTGCATGAAGGACGTCGCTTACGTTTCCCGTGGATATAAGTTTGAGAAAAGACGCAATTTTTTTTTCTCGTAGAACAATCAGTGAGAGCTTTAGATGAACTACAGAACGACAGCTGAAATGAGTGGAGCTGTCAATGATGCGACGATAAATGCTTTCTTTTTGTTAATTCTTAGTCGCGCCCTGAGATTGCACCTGTATACAAGCAATATTTAAACTTTCGTCTTTTTCTTGTCATACGCCAGGAGGACGACGTTTACCGAAGTATCCTATTAAGAACATCCACGACTGATTATGAACAGGGGGTATTCGAGCGTATTTCACTCGAATATTCCAGTATACGTCAGGTGTGGTGTGCGCTCCGAATACTCTAGAATTCTACGGAGTCACGATCACGTATTCAAGGCAAGAATATTCTTGAATATTCTTGTTTTCATGCAGTGAAAGCCCAATTTAGTAGGGCGGATTAGAGGGGAAATATTACCATCCGCCATCTATAAAATTGATCTCAAAATGTGTCGATGCACGAATCATTAAGCTGATCCAAAAATGTCACCATCTGAGAACCAAAAAGTTGATTATGAAATGTGGCCACGCACAAACCATTAAGTTGATAGTAGTAATGTAGGCTGATACAGGATGGTTTGCCTCGCTTTCATGCGGCACAAAAAACCTCGCTTTCATGTGGGGTCTCAATATGAGGTCGAGGCATAGGGGAAATACGTCACGAGATCTTAGGTTTATTATTAATTATGATTGACAGGGTACCCCCCTCCCCCCTCCCCTCGTTGACTCACAAACGACAGTATCCCGACATGCATTGGTTTGTTTGTCGGTAGCGGCGTCATTTTGGTTCATGTCTGAAGCGTGTAAGGGTGAAATTATGAAGCCACGTCGAAGACCTTTGCGATGTTTGGATTCTTTTCAGAATATTTTTGGACGAGAAGCATTGCGTTTAATAACAAGACCCGAGAGATCACATTTGGCTCGATTGGCCGAGAGGATCAGAGAAAGAAGAGAAGAAACGTGGCGTGTGTTGAATAGAGATCGCGCTTTTGGGTATCATTCGATTCATCCGCAGGTCTCTGTTGCAAGCCGAGGCAATGGTGATGTGATCAAAAGGGTTGAATGATGTTTTGGCTTCAAACAATCGTTTGAATGTCATACACCCTTCCTTGAGGAGGCGCACATCTGATTTGCAATAGGCCACTAACTCTTTTTGAAAATCAAAAACGATTTCCATGTCGCGCTGGTCTTTGTGCCACTTTTCAAAGTCTTGGCGGGCGTCGGGTGCCATGCTTTCTGGCATGTAGTAATCGATGGCGGGAACAGGACCCACGTACCATTGATTTTCAGGAAGGTTGAACTTGTGTGGAAAGTACCCTTTTTTCAGTTCAGTCAATCCGAAGGTTTTTGGAAAGGCCGATAGAGGCATTTGAAAGAAACTCATGGAGTCGATGAAGCGAATGAGATCATGTTCTACTTCCAGTAACTTGCACCCATTGCGGATCTGTTTCACGAGTTGGTTGGTACCCTGGTACTCAGCGACGACGAAGTAACCGTCATACCCTTGAAAGTTGTGGGCCAACACAAACACGGGACGCGTGTCGTTTTCTGTCAAGGTGTCCAAACATTCCAGAAAATCTCTTAAACAGTGTTTCCCTTTGAATTGAAGAGGTGTCGAATCCAATTCTGTTTTGGCTATGACTAAATTGGCTTCGTGTTTTTCTTGAGGCTGCATTGCTTCGATGTCAAAAAAAACATGAAGAGGGGGCTTGTCTTCTTCGTCGTCGTCTTCACCACTTTCCAAGTTGTCATCGCTTCCTTCTTCGTTGGCGCGCAAAGTTTGGAGACCTGCTGCGGCACCACGTTTGGCTCTTGATCCACCCTGTCGTTTGCGCTTGCGCTTTCTTTTCTTTTTTTCTTCTTTCTTTTCCTGGGGGGTCATGGCTTTCTGAATGAAGCACTTGTGGGTATTGATGTCCACGTACTCGTGACACGATGGGCAGTCCAGGAAACCACACTTGTGACGCTGATTGTTTTTGACACCCGATTCGAGTTTGAAGCAGTGAGGACATCGACGAGTCTTGAAACAGATCGTGAGTTGAGGATCGGGTGCAACTTTGCCAACGTGATCGAGAGTGCGATGGGCTTGAAAGCAAGTGTCCCCGAAGAAGTCACGACGACAATGATCGCAACGTTGAGTTGCTTTGAAACCCCGGGGAAAAGCCTCGTTGAAATCAGGACACCCATGCTGTCGACAAGCATGACAAAAACTCTTGTTGATTGGACATCGATGACGTCCTTCACTGTTATATGGCTTTAAACAGTGAGCACACACATAACTCGAACCGAAAAATCCAGTAAGAGTTGCTATGACATCGTAATGTCCATTTTCATGGAGCAGAATGATTCGTTTTTCATTGGGACCCATGGGCGGACTGAAAGCCTTTCGATGAAAAGATCGATCGGCATCAACTAGGATTAATCGGTAATCAAAGAGAGATGGCGCATGGCCGAACTGGGTTAGTTCCTCATAACCGCAGGGACCCGGCGTGACGTTTGCCTCGTGGTGGAGAAGCAGTGCGAGTTCTTTTTGTATTTTTCTTCCTCTTCTAATGGACTCCCATTGTGCGTGATTGTCGAGTCTGGCTTTGGCTGTGACAATGGCTCTTGCGCAACATAGATTGTCGTCATTATTGATGCGAATGATGGACTTTTTGGAAATCTTGAGAATGCTTATGGGTCGGTGACCAGGTTTGATGTTTCGTTTTCCCCCACTTCCTTCTGGCGGGCGGATGACTTGAGTAATGGATAATTGAAAGGAATCATCCATTTCAAATTGCTCATTGCTGTTGAGGGCTTGACTCAATCGATTGAAAAGGCCATCTAGTCGATCCCCGCCTTCTCTCCATTCCCCGGCACGTAACCCCCAACCTTGAAAATTGGATGTTAATCGATTTGAACTTAATGTAAAATAGAGACGATCTCGGTCATGTAAATCGGGTGTAGTTGCTAAGACACGATTGACAGCACGCCTCAAACCATCTTGCAGTGCTGGAACCAAATTGGGAGTGTCCACAAAGTTTCCTGTTTGTCTTAAACGCGTATTGAAATGTCTCTCACGAACCCCCATGTGATTGCTTCTTCTATCCACGTAGGGTTCAAGCTCGAATTCAAATGTTCCCATTGAACGCGTATTCATTGCCCCGCCGCTCTGTTGAATGAGACGTGATTGAAATGCACGCTGGCGCTCAAAGTTGTCCATGGCTTCATTACACAATGCATCTTCCTCTTCATCGCTTTCAGTCATTGTTTCATAACAAATTAAATCATCGTCCGAATCACTGAGGTCTAAACCAAGGGACGCTAAGTGGGTCTCATAGTTTCTTTCAATATTTTCACCAACATCTTTAGGTAGTTGGTTTGCCGTGTTGAGGCAAATTGTAATGAAACGAACGGAGATCGCTCCTTTTAAACCCTTTTTTCATACCACGTGATTTTTATTTAGATTACATAATTTGAGTGTTTCACGTGAAACACAACACGTGATGGTTTTAGTTGAATTACATAACAGTGACTTTTTACGTTACATAACTATGATTGAATAATGAGGGGAGGGGGGTACCCCTATAAACGTGTAATTTTCACGTGTTATTATTATATAACTCGGTTATATAACTCCCCGTAATTCATTGCGAGATGAGACATTTGGCGTTATAAAAGGAGAGAGCGAAAGAAGGTGAATTCATACGATGTCCCGAGTGGGCTACATCTTGAGAGAGATTGGAAACGAATCAGCGTTTACCAAGTCCACGAGTTTGAAAACTTTTGCTGCTCAATTGAAGAAAGAAGATCAACTCATTTCCGTTCCGACCATTTACCCCCAGTTGACTTGTGAGTGGTTTATTGAAGGATTGAATTATTGCTGCCCGCAATGGAAACACGAGTTCAAGAGACCCAAGACTCCGCCGCCCATGAAATCCAGGAGATCGAACCAGTTGTGAAAAAAATCAAGACCGAAGGACGGTTCACTCACACTGTGGCTGTCCCAAAGATTCAGCCGAGAGTTGTTGCCACTGCGGAGAGTCATTGGCAGAAACTACCTCCCGAGATCCAGGAGAAAATTCAAGACATGGCAGCGCGTGAAGCCCATCGAGAAAAGTTGAATAAGGTATGTGGAGAAGATGAGTCCCTTTTGAATGAACAATGTTTTGTTTGCAAGAAAGAAGAGTGGGGGATATTGTGGACACCCTGTTGTCAAAAACCCGCGCATTTGGAGTGTTGTCCTGCACCCATTCATATTAACCCCGGTTTGCGTCAAGTGTGTATCATATTGGATATCGAAGGTTTCGTTCTCCGAGGGAATAGAGTGATTGTTTGCGAAGTGGGATGGTGCGGCATGAATGGATTTTCGGATAGCTTTCATTTTAAACCTGAAGTTCAATACAACTCTTTATCTCCGAGGGATAAGCGGACTGTGAGTTACGTGTTCCACAACATCCACGCCCTTCCTTTTGAAGCACGCTCACAAGAGAATGCCGCCGAGGGGTATTTGGTCGAGTTTGTAGTGAAAACGTTGCACGAGAAACTCTCTTCCCTCGATAAAGATGTTGTCGCCTACAAGGGAGAAACAATTGAAAAACAGTTATTGTCCCGATTGAATATTCCACACGTTGATTTGGAAGCTTATGATTGTCCCAAAGCCAACTGTTTGCTTTGGAATGGATTTGAACCTCTTTTTGATTGTGGTAATCGCACTCATTCTCATTCCCATTGCCCTCGAGTGGAAACGTATTTGTTTTACCAATGGATGACTTGTCATTCTTGATAGGTAATGGAAGAAATGAACACGTACCAGAATTGGTTTGGCATTGATAAAAAAAACTTTTGTTATTTAAATATCTGGCATTGATAAAAAAACTTTTGTTATTAAAATAGGTGAGTAAAGAAATGGAGGCGTCAATGGTTTGGTGTTCTTATTGTCATCAATTTCACTATGAAAAACATTTGGAAGACGAATGTCAACATCGTCGTTTTTTATGTGGTGCTCTTCGTGTCAGAAGTATTGCGTTTTTAATGACTAAAAGCTTCTGTGATTTTTGATAGGTGTTGGAAGAAATGGAACTGACAATGATCTGGTGTCCTTATTGTAAACAATATCACTTTAAAAAACATTTAGACACCTGATATGATTTGGTGTTGGACATGTTGTGCACACCATCCATTAATTCGAATTTATTGACTTTGTAGGTGATTTCAGAAATGTGGTCATCGTCCTTTTTCCGTCGGTGCTATTGGTGTGATAAATATCACCTGTTGGCATCTACTCGATTACTGAAAATGCTCTGTGACGATCTTTTCAGGTGATGACCCAAATGACGACTGAAAAGTGGCATCGATTTAACTGTGTTCGGTGTGAAATTGAATTTTATAGTAAATTTCAATTGTGGAGAAAACAAATGGCCATTGTGCGCATGATGAAAGTGTATTTGAAAAGTGGACGAACTTGTTTCCTATCCTTTTCAGGTCCACGTTCAGATGGACTGCTTACTCAGTTGGCATTGCACTAAGTGTCCGCCATGTTACTTTAAGTTTAGACACATTTTTAAAAATAATTGGAATCACTCGTATTATTCGACATGATTTTTCAGGCGCTCCATGAAATGACTTTGCTGATGAAGTGTGAAAAGTGCTCTTTACTGATGAAGTGTGAAGAGTGTTCGCATTGTGTGTATATGTTTTTTAAACGTAGAGATGATATCATTTTTAGAAGACACTACTTGAAGACGCTACAACTGTTAGGTTCACATGCAAATGGCTTTTGGTATTTGAACTTAAAGGGCATTATTTAACACTACTTGTTGATTTTAGGTTCACATGCAAATGGATGCATTGTTTAAATGGTGCTGCCCAAAGTGTTCTCCTTGTTTTAGGTATTGGCTGACATGAAGAGCTTTATGGTGTGGCACCGTTTTCTTTTTGACCTCAAGAATGAAATTGCCATGATGTTTGACTGTGAACTTTAAAAATGTATTTTTTCAGGTGCAAGACGAAATGAAGAGTTGTCAAAAGTTGCACCGTTTTTGTTGTTTGGGATGTGAATTGAAATTTCAGCGTAATTTTTTATTCTCAACAAAGATGTTAATTTTGAAACGTCTGTTGAAGTTGTGTTTTGGTTTTGAGCGTACACTTCGATTGTCCTCCGCAGGTTCATGTACAGATGACTTCCTCCGCGAGTTGGCATCGCACTGAATGTTCCCATTGTTATGTAATGTTTTTGCAAACTTTGAGACGCGCCAAGTTGTTGAGATTAAGAAAACCTGCTGTTAAGAAAAGTTTTTTTTATTAATTTTTGTTAGGTTCAACAAGAAATGAAAGCAGTGTGGTCCATTTGCATGTGTTCTCACAAACACATTTTGAAAGAAATTGTATTTTACAAAAAGTATAAACATATTTACCCTAACGCTTTGATGAAAGGCTTTGGAATGAGAACGATATTAGAACTGAGTAGAACTGAGAGGATGGCGTGGAAAAAAAGAAGTGTGGAAAAAGGTCACTGGGTGTAAAAGATACGACACATGTTTTGCCTGTAACGCTAATGATCACATGTATTACGATGCTTGTCTTCGATGTAATCACTTGTATTTTGATGTTTTTAAATGAAAATAAAGAAATGATGTCAATGAAAATGTTTGTTTTTCTTTTATTTGATAACAGTTTGACTGGAAACTTGTCTACCCTATCATTCGCCCTTGGCAGTGTTACCCTGGAAAGGTGAAACGGTACCCCACCAAAGCAGACATAGCTGAGGAGGCATGAATGTTTTTAATGACAACAATAAAAAAGAGTTTACATTTTCAAACGTTTTTTGGCTTGCATTATTTTTTTGACAATTCGCTCCGTCATTGTTTGTCTTCCCGGTAGACGATCAATGGCCTTGATCATCTTGGTGTCTGCTTTCCATTTGGCTTCCAAATTGTCTCCCGCTTTGCTCTAATCAATGTCGTGCTGCTTGGCAATCTTGTCCAATCGATTTATGCCGGGATCTCCTCGTTTCAAACGTTTGGCCAAATGTGTGCCGGGCCCCATGTATTGGTATCCAGGCCAATGAAATTCCATGCCTGTTTTGGCCAACCATTTTTGAATATCAAATCCCCATCCTTTTTGACTTCTTTTTCGTTTGATTCCTTTTCGTTTGATTCCTTTTCGTTTGGTAGGTCCTTGGGGTTTTCTCTTTCTTGCTCCCATGTTTTTAGTCAACTTTAATCCAACTTGCGCCTCAACTTTTTGCCTTTGGCCCAATCTTCCCAACCTGGTAAGGGTTTCAACTTTTCAAGTTCTCTGCTAGGTCCTTTGCCTTTGCCTTTTCCGATGTTGTCAATGGATTCCAGCAAAGCTTTTCGTCTTTCCCGAATATCGGATAACCTTTTTTGAATGCCCTCCGCTTTTACTCTAACAGGAATTCGACTTGTTGAAGCAGCTTTGCCTTTTTTAGACGGTGAAGCAATTATGGGTTTGGGGGTTGAGGGGCTTCCTTTTATCATTTGCTTTAGCCATTGTTCAACAGGTCCTGTTACCAAATTGCCCTCTTCCTCGTCTTCACCAGGAATCCCACCTTGACCACCGGGTCCAACTCCTCCGGGAAATTGACGAATGCGTTTGGTAAGCTTCATCAACTCTTGACTCAATGGTTTCGTTTTGGCATTGATAACAGGCGGAGGCAACCCAGAATTCAACAACACGTGTTTTTCCGCGGCCAACTTGGCTGCTTTTGTCAACTGAGCATTTTCAGTCAATTCTCCCTTGTAGTATTGGATTAATTTATCCATTTCATTTTTAGGAATCATGTAGACTTCTTCCATCCCGGTAGTTCTCGACACTTTGAACAAAGTTCTCCGTCTTCTATTTCACGACAGCTTTCGCACAGTTGAGATACCAGAATGCGCATGTATTCGCGATACAGCTCTTCATATTTATGTTTCCAATACCATGAATTTTCTTCCCATTTCGATGACTCCCGGTTCGCGTCTTGCAACAATTTCACCCAAACAACTAGATTCATTTGGTACATTGGCATAGTACGTCGTTGAGACCCCGAAACAATCCGCTCCCTTGTTGACCTATCAATAACTCTCGCCGTCTTTTGACTGAATTTTTCCTTCGGCCCACTTCTCTCAAGGTGTTTTTATGAGGTCGTAGTTTGGCCATGATGGGTGGTGTGATGGGAATCTTGTTTTTCAACAAGTTCAAAACCACTTCGCTCAAGGCGTTGATTTGATCCGCATTGGCATGTTTCAAAAGATCTTGACGTTTCAAACGATTGGCTTCTTGTAATATGGACTTCAAAAATGGCAAGTGACGCTTAACGCGTTTCATCGTTTCCCACGCTTTCAGCGTTTGTAAAATTTGACATTGTCAGTGATGCCTTTTTAAACTTGGGATCCCAATTTACCAAAGGCTGTGGCAAACGAAGGAGCTGGTCCGGCTAAAAACATGCTCATTCCCTCAGCAATTTTGTCCACTGTTCGGGGTTTGCGTCGAATCAGAGCACCACCTCTTTGCACCCTTCTTCCTTTTCTTCTTTTTCCTCTTTTTTGTTTGCCCCGTCGGACAGCCATGGTGTAGAAAGTGACAGTGGTGGATGGGAGCACTTTTTTTTATCCTTTTCCTTCCAATGACTTTTGGACATCAAGGGCCTAGATCGGCCGTCCACGTAGTATTGTCCGCTCACTGATCGATACCGATGTAAACGAAGATAGTTCTGTATACAACGTTTAGGCAAGGGTGGTGTAAAGTCGATGATGGTGTCATCCAGGGTTTGCATCTTGACTAAAAACCCTTCTAAACCATCTGGCAGCAAACCACGCACAAACGTTCGCAACTCGATTAAAGTTTTTGCATAGGTGGTGAATGCAAACTGGCTCATCTCTTCTTTGAAACGATAGTTTTTGAAATCATTCCATCCTTTGACAACGGTTCCAACGGCAGCCAAACAAGCCACAAGCATGCTGTTTTCCAGAATGGGACCCACTATCATTCCAATGGCAACCACCAACAAGGCCAACCCATTGAACAGAGCATTGCGACATTTGAAATGATTCAACATATTTTTGTAACACCACCATTGTTTGTGGTAAAAAGCATACAAAGAGTCCATTCATTGTAATAGTTCTGGTTCCAGTTTGCAGGCATAGTAAGTTGACTGCGGGTCGTTTACCAGAGACACCACGAGTTGCTCCTTGGAACCCATTTGCTTTCACGTCGAAAGTCGAGATGAATTGGTTTGCACCGAAGGACTACCGCCCTGTTTATAACTTGTCACTATACTATTGGTCATGGTGATGTTTTTGATTTCTCTCCCCTGTGCTAATTGTTCTTGGTCTTGCAATAACATTTGCAAACGGCGTTGTAAATCGGCCTGATTCAAATTTCTCGGGTGATACGACGGTGTTGAGTTTTGACTTCTCGGTGAAATTGGTGAAGAGTGTAACGGTCCTCTTGTCAAACCTCCCCTTACGCGTGGTCCACGACCCCGTCTTGCACGACCTCTCCATGCTCCAGCTACTCTTGCACGAGGAGTACTGTCTCGCCTTCGACTTCGGACACTGTTGCGGCTTCGACTCCGACTCCTACTTCGACTTCGGTTGTTTCTATTCACACTCCCTACACCAGTCGCGTCTCGCGATCCACCCGCCAAGGGTACACTTATGTGACTCGCAGGGGTTCGTGCACCACTACTTACTGGGGAATTAGACGCGCGACTCCCAATTCCAGTTGGTGCCAAAAGAGAATTAGGAGAGGGTAATGCATCCAAATAAGCTCTCATGTCAGCAATTCCCATGTTTGCAAAAGCTTGATCAATTGGGTCTGTGTCTTCTAATTCTTGAAGTGTGTCAGGAGATACTTGATTAGAGACCGACGTGCCGACCCCGCAGGTGATACGGCACCTTGAAAAGCTTGTCTACGACGTCGGGAACCATCATCAGACATATTTCCTCTTGCAGAGTTTGTATCAATTCACGAAAATAAGTCTCGTTGTACTCTCTAACAAGTTGTCGAATTTTTTGTCCTTTTCTCAAACGAGCTAATTTATATGCCTCTCTCATCTTTTCAAAATCCATGTCGTCGATACTCATTCCTTTGAGATGATCCCCTATCAGTTTTTCAAAGCACATCCAGCCCAAGTCGGGGCTACCTCCTCGCAGTCTCTTACTTCTTCTCGGTGACTCCATTTGGTTGTTTGTGATAACTCCTTGTCCAACCCTCTCCTTTTAACAGATTGCTCCACAACCGAAATTCATCCGACGAGGCCGGGTGCAAATCCAAAACCAAGTACCCAAAAGGTCGAGATGTTGCCATGTGAAAGGTTTCCAAACAGTCTTTCCAATCGGAGGGAAACGATTGCAACAAGATATTTCATACACCCAATTGATCCCGGGAGTTTTTGAATGCCATGATGTAATGAGCATTGCGGGAAATGCTTTTGGCATATTTCCCTACAGGAAACATGTCCTGACACAAATACAGCACTGTAATGTTTTGATGATGGGAATGTTTGGTGAAGAGATCCAAAACACGCTTGTCGCCACTGCCTTCATCCATTAAATCGTCTAACACCAAAACACCTCTTCCCTTTGGGAACCATTTCGCTAATTCCTGATGGTCTGGAATCCCCTCGTGAAAAACAATACCTTCATCTTTCATGGGTCGAAACCCATCTTGCCATGCACCGTAGCAATAATGAACTTGAGATGGGGGTGTTTCAAACAAATCCGAGTTCTCCAAAAGGAGTTTTTGTGTAAACACGGTTTTACCACATCCCGAAGGTCCCACTACCAAAATGGAAGAAGGGGTGTGAAAACGAAATGGTTTGCACCTCTGCATGATGACTCAAGAATGACTCAAGTTTTTTCACATTTCACTCTTTTATTTAAGTAGTAATCATTTGATCATGTGGTGATTGACAAGTTTGAAGATGAGTGCAACAACACACTTTTTCCCACCCTTTTTCATCTTGATTAGTAATTAGCTCTTTGATCATTTGTCCTACTTCGCGATCATTGTTTACTCTATCATATGTTGAAAAATTGTTTGTAAAATCTTGTAAGTTCATGTCATGAGCGCGACACTTCAAATACATCAAGGTGTAATGTCCACAAGCTTTACTGTGAATTCCTTGAAGGGACCTTCCATTGCTCACCACGTACTTCCAATGTTTCATCACCCAATCTTTCAAGGGAGCGGCTTGATGGTAAAAGTCCAAGGGTAGGGCGTAACTGTCCATCACTTCACACACATTTCCTTGAGTCCACAAAGCAATCCAGTGCTGACCGGGCTGGTCATGAGGGTCTGTGTTCACAATATAGCCCTTGGGTCTCGTCATGTCTTTGACGGGCGACTTGGGTAAACCATCACAGGGCACCACGCCATAAAACTTTGGTTTCAACTTTGCGTCTTCTCTTGCCAAGTAAGTTAACTGTTGGTCGGTCAAGGCAACATGCTCCATCTTTTTTAGTGTAGGTAGATGTCGTACAGCACAGCTCCGTTCTTGTCGATCTCAATGAGATTCTCAAATTCTCCGTAGACGATTACAGTTATATTGCTGCCTGGTGCTGCTCGGAATTCGAGCTTCAGTTGAAGGTCTCCACTTTGTCTGGGGTTGAGATTGGCACTGTCGGCACAACCACTGACTACATTGTCAAACATGAACAGAGTGCATCCTTTGCCTTGCCCCCAGTCATCTTGTTCGACCATGTTTCCTTTCATTTTACACACAGCACCACTGGCTAGCAGAAATCTAAAGTATCCCAACAGATCTTTGGAGGAGTTGTTGCCCACCAGCTGGAGGGTTTCATAGGGATATTCTTCCCCTTTCACAATCTGCTTGATGGAAGTCAACTGAAATTTCTGAAAGCAGAAGGGATCTCGGGTGACTGCTCCATTGAACGCACGGCTGTCCACTAGACCAACAATCATTCTGTCAGGCACTCGGTTTTGAAACAGGTTAGGTATGTCAAAGCGAGTCAGGGCCCCATCCATGCTGAAGGTTCTGATTTCACAACGCACAGTGGGATAAACAGCAACTTCACCGCCTTCCCTCTTGGCACTCAGATTCATGAAAACGGTTTCATTCAACCTCAGTTGGCACATGTGAAACCGAATTTTGATATCGGCTTCATTCAAACGCGCTGCCAAACCAACTCCATTCATGAAGAGATTGGGGCTATTGAAATGAAATTTCATTTTTATTTCCACTCCAGGCACCAACACTTTGCCAGTGTGAAAGACTTCCAAATGCGGTTTGAAAACCAAAGATCTTGTCCTTCCTCCGACATACTCAGCAGTTTCAGCAATCATGGCCTCCAGTGTGTTTTTCTGATTCTGGGGTAAATCCCTGTAATCCGCATGAGGTGTTTTGTCTGTGTTATTGGCTGTCCGTTGGGGCGGAGAATCCAATGCATTGTACCATCCACTTGGCCTCAAGATGGTTTTACCATCGGCTCGGTCAAAGTTGAGAAGAGATTCAAAGTAAGCCTTGTAGTGGTACGTGTCCGATTGTGGGCTGATCAAAGTTCCGTTCAAGTGCAAATCGATTTGTTTGATAATGGTGTGGGCCAAATTGTTGGCAGGCCACAATTTTTCAGCAGCAACCAAATTTCCCCCATCGTCTTTTTTCAATGCCAATTCCATAGTGAAGTAACTCCTTCCCAAATCGGTAAAACCATCCAACCCAGGAATGACAAATTCCATGGGGTTAATGCCTGTCGTCGTTGGTTGGATGGTAACCATTCGATAGGCAACCGTGCTGATGTCTGTTTTTGGAACCTTGAACAGATTGAGAGCACCATTCGTCGTTCCCTCAGACATGTTGTGAGTCGCTATGGTATTTTCAGTCATTTTTTCAGCGCCGTTGTCTTCTTCTTCTCGGTCTTTTTCGCTGACTACTAGTACCTCTTCTACGTTGGGAATGGTTTTTATACTTTCCCCGTGCGAGCAATCTTGAGAAGTCGTAGCCGGGAGGTCGACTTACGTCTTGACTTATCCATCCCCCTCGCTGTCGAGGCATTTTCAAAATTTTCCACAATGGTACAAATCCACCACGTTGAGGCAGTCCTCTTTCACTTCGAACGCGTCGAACCCTCGAAGGAATCCTTTGCATTTTTTACACACCAAAAATGTCTCGAGCTCTTTTGGCGTGTTTTGGAAACAAAGCAGCAGCAACTTTCACGGCGTTGTTGACGTCCTTTCGTTTCAACACTTGTTTGGCTCGTTTACTAATTTCCTTTTTGAGAGCTTCTTCGGCTTTTCGTTTCACACCTCGTTTCAATCCTGCTGACAGACCATTCAAAGTGTTTGTTGGTACTTTTAAAGGGTTACTACTTTTTATAAGGCCTTTTAAGCCTCCTTGCAAGATGTCTTTCAATAAGCCGGACACATCTTGACCATAGGCCTCGTCTGTACGAAAACACGTCAAACTTCCACCCCGCATGTTGTTTTTGTGATGATTGTTTTCCCACTCTGTTGTTCTCTTTTTATACTCACATTATGTTACATGTGAAAGATTCTCCAGCATAGCGTATTCGTTTTCCACTTCGAATCTCCTCCATACGTTTCAAATGAGATTTTCTCGCATTCTTTTTGGCGAGTTTTTCCAACCCTTTGGTAATGCTCCAAGCGGCTTTGGGAAGTCCTGCTATCATGCTTGCAATTCCTTCACCGACTTGATCGTCAACAACAAAATCTGGCACAGGCACTCGTTGCGGATGTTGTCTCCGTCCCCTTCGCACTGTTGATCTTTTGGTGGTTCGTTTTTTGGACCCTTTCGTCCTCCGCTTGGTCGTTCTTCGCTTTTTAACAGACATGATTAAAAGCAATTCTGTAAAGTCTCCTTTTTTATCCTTTTTTGAAGTGAAGTGTCAAAATGGTATTACCTTCCACAAATTTAACCAAGTCTCCGCCTGCACCGCTGGTTTCGGCCACTTGCACTTCGATGAATTCAATCACTTCGTAACGCACAGGTAAATATTGAATGTGGAGTGGTTCAAAGTAAACTACACCCCGACCTTCTCTCTTGAACTTTATTTCTCGGAGTAAATCGGTGATGCGATTCCCCACGATGGAGCTGCCACCCACGTTTGAATACACGTGAAGGGATCTCATGGGTTCCTTTACAATCGATCGAAATGCCACATTCAAATTGATGAATTCCCAATCCACTTTCATGTTCAACCATATCCATGTAATGCCATTAGAGTCTTTAGTAATTGCCCAGTACAAGGGGTTTCCAGAAGAATCTAAGAAGTCACCCTCGCTTTGGCTGAGGACTTTTCCATCGATGAAACTCATTTTCAAGTTTGGACCGAGTTCCCATAGACCATTTTTGGTTTCCTTGAACCATCCCATTTTCTCTGCCAACACTCCATTCACGGCAAAATGGGGCACGAGTGTACCACCACTAGCTTTCTTTCGGGCAATATTTTTGTTGTCGATTTGAAGATTCTCACCATTCCATTTAAATAAAGCACAAGTGTGTTTTCCACCATCGTCTGGAACAGATCCATAGAACGTTACAAAAGATTGCGTCATTTTCTGGTCCAACCATCTCAAGGAAGCTTTCATGAACGTGACCCCATCCACAATAGAAGGGTCGTCCTTCAAGTCTTCCATCTTCATGTTAAAATACTCATATTTAGTAGTAGACCCCTCCTTTCTGTAACACGAATTCCCAAACACGGCATGCCCTCGAGGAACGAGTTGAAAAATGTCAACACCAGCGTCTGGCAAGGAAATGGAAATCAAACCAACATACCATTGGCCCCCACCCA